>JAJJMC010006585.1:8321370-8376365 GCA_023531435.1 Papaver californicum | reverse complement strand
AGTGCCGCACGGAGTAAAGTCAAGGCGAAGGACCGACCCCGTGACAGCTAGCTCTGATCTTTGCTAAATTCAACTTGTGCTTCGGCTTATTTTAGCGTGTGACTTATTTTACAATGAAAAATAAGTCGGAGAATGTTATCGGTTGTCGACTAGACACAAATCAGTATAACAACTGAGGGTGAGAGTGAAAATGAATCGAGATGATATAAATTCCAATAATATGTAAAAAATAAGAGATGAATCGGAGAATCGTTATTAACCTATGAATAGACACAAATTCGGAGAATGTCATAGAATAAGAATAAATTAGAAGAATGAGAAATGAATCGGAAATTGTTATTATCCTTCGACTAGACACAATTGTTTCGGAATAAAAATGAGAAAAGAATCGGTGAATCGTTCACGATTCTCGACTAGACACAAATCCAATTAATGTATATAAAATGATAATTAACGAAATAATGAGAAACAGATCGGAAGAATGAGAAACAAATTGGAGAATTATGATTGACATTCGATAGTGTAGATTTTAGTTCACATCGGTAGATTTGGAGTTCCAGTGTAGATTTCGAATATTTAGAGAGGTCGTGGAGTAGATATTGATTCACAATGGTATTTATATTTTCGGTATAGATTTCAACTAGTTACGGTGGTCATGATGCAGATTTATGTTCATATTTGGAGATTTAATAATTTGATATGTAATAACCTAACCCTCCATTGATACTGTCCCAGTTAGCCATTGCGGTCATCCAACAATGTGGGGTTTTTTCAACGGACGTCGCTGCGATCATCCAGCAGCAGCTTCCCGGGAGATCACCTATCCCTGGATTACTCCAGCCCGAGCACGTTTAACTGCAGAGCTTTTTGCCAACTCTGAAGCCAGCTGTGCTGAAAAGGCCTCGGTGTTGGAAAGGATAAATCATTACCTATATTCCATTCGACGAACCCTACCTGCCGAATCGGGGTATTACAATACCACCACCTTAAATTGGAGTCATCCTCCAGAATATATTTAAGCTCAAATCTCCGACGTTCCCTGCCACTCATTAAACCATTACCTGACACACCCCGTCCAGCGTACTCTCTCACCCTCGACAGGTGACCCGTCGTCGACCAGATAACATTTGTAATTACCCGACTTCCACCGATATTGTCCCCACTTAGCCACTGCGGTCATCTGAAAGTGTGCGGTTATTCAACGGGCATCGTTGCGGTCATCCAGCAGCAGCTTCCCGGGAGGTCACCCATCCCTGGATTACTCTCGTCCGAACACGCTTAACTGCATAGTTTTTTGCCAACTCTAGAGTCAAATATGCTGAAAAGGCCTCGGTGTTAGGAAAGGACAAATCATTACCTATATTCCGTTCGGAAAACTCTATCTGCCTAATCGTGGTATTACATGATAAATACTTCGATTAGTATGAGAGGTCATGTAGTATATTTGGGTTCACACTGGTTGTGAAATAAAATTTGGTTTATAAAGGAAGATTAAAAGTTTCGATTTCAACTAGTCTCACAGGTCATGAAGTAGATTTTAGCTCATACGGGTAGATTTAGAGTTCTAATTCAAAAAATTTGAGTTTCCAATTTTTTCAAATTCATTCATATTATTTCTCACTTCTTTTTCAATTATCCTACAATTTTACCATAATTTTTTTAATTTTACTATAATTTCTCTTTAATTTTTCCAATTTAAACGATTACGCCGAAATTTAAACAAAATTAACAGACATAATAAATATATTTATAATAAATATATTTATAGTAATTTTTTTCTTAGGACAAAGGAGTAACAAATATGATCCGTACAGTATTTTCCCTACCAATAGAATATAAAGTCTGTAATCCGACGATTATTAATGCAAACACAAAAGTCATGCGGATTCAAGGTTTGATCTGCTCTCTACGAATGAGAGAAAAACAGAAAATAAATGAATAGTATAAAGTTGTTTTTTTTTAGAGACACTTTACCATTCCATCGAATGACCATAAATCTGTTTTGAGAAACATCTTATTAGGCGGGTGCAATATTATCCAGTACAACTACTGCTACATAAGATGTTTTTAGACCAGCTAGTCCTCAACCGTGTGATCATATCTTTATATATGAGTCGTCAGATATTTTGGCTGCTGCTACGTGGTTGCCATCTATGTCACTGAAGTAGTCTAATCCTAAAATCCTGTCATAACGAAAAACCACCCTGAATAAAACATACTCCTTCCTTCCTCCGTTTCATTCTCATCGTTTTTTATCATCTCTCAGATGCAAGAAATTAATACTGAAAATTCAGATTAGCTTTCTGTTGAGATTACCCACCTTCAAATTCACCTCTATCCTCGCATCCCCGCCCTTCTTTAAGACATTTTAAAAAAAAATCTGATCAAGTGTTTCAAAGATGACTACTGCTACCATCAATCATCAGTATTTTGAAACTCAAGATAACACACCTTAAAACTACTACTACTGTTACGTCTGCTTCATCTAAGCAACTTGTTTTTTCTTTAACCTGTAACTGTCAATGCTCAAGTTCTCTGAAGGTATAAATTTCTCATCTTAATTAGTGTTTTATATTTAGGGGTTTTAGTAAATTATCGTTCTTTAACTAATTTTTTTCTTTTTTGAGTTAGGGTTTTATGATTTTAGATTATTTGATTCTTCAGTCGGATCCTATTTAATTGGGATTTATAAATTAGGGATTGTGAAACGATTTTCAATTGGATGCCACAAAATCAGGGGTTTTCAAAATTCAATTTTTCAATTGGATCTTTAACGGATTAGGGATTTCCGAATTAGGAATTATGTTGAGCTCCTGTTATGTACTTGTTTTGTTTATGTGAACTAGAATTCTGTGATACTAAACGATGAACCCCATTTCTCTGTTAATAGTAGGCCTTTTAACCAGTGATGTTTGTTATTACTGCATCAGGTCAAATTCATGACTTCTAGTTAACCAACATCAGACTTTCATGTTGATATCTTCTGCTGATTCTTCCTCTCTTTTTTTAATAATTATTATTTAGATTTTGAACACTTAATTTTGCTCTTGATTCTGGCTTGGAGTTTCCTTTGCAAATCAATGTACCAATTAGTGATATCCTTTACTTTATTTGGTTTTTATAAATAGGTATATATCTCCTGAACAAATACCAGTTCAGTATGTGACAGGACATTTAAATTAGAGGGGTTAACCGATACGAGAATAAAATAGAAATGGCAAAACATTTCCTCGACTCTAGACACCATCTGACCTATTGGCTCATTAAGGATATGTTATTATGTTGTTATACCTGATATATGTACCATACTCTGTAATTATTTCTTACCCTTGCCTGTACCATGTTTGAAATGGAACCATGTTTGAGATTGAAACCTTTTATAGAAACATGACCTTGGGTTTCAACTTCTTCAATATAATTTTCTTGCAGGAAAATGACATGCTCTTCATAAGAGGATTGAACAGCTTTGCACAAGAGCAATCAATTGGGCTGAACTGAAAAGGAAAACAAAGGTGGTTCTTTGCTTCAGCTCAATAATACTCCTGTTACCTGTTGTAGTTTATTCTCTTTGTCATTGTTAAATCATACTTCATGAACACTGGAGCTCTTTCTCGACTGATGTGACTTCACATCTGTCAAAAGAAAGCAGATTTAAGTTCCCAGCCACATAAAAGTTTCCAACTGTATCAATTATAGAGCTTACTGCTCTGGTACTTGCTACTTATGATCTCATATTGCTAAGTTAGTCTTTCCATTTTCTTAAATTTGAGCATCATTTATAAAAATAAATAAATGGTTTTCTTTCTTTTCAACTTTTAGTGATTGTATTGCTACTTGAATTCTTAGTTCTATATAGACTGTAACATGTTCGCTGTTTTCATTTCAAGAACTTCTTTATTTTTGGATAAGCAATTGAATGTCCAGTGTGAAAAGAGAGTAGCGTATTATAATTAATTCATATCTGCTCGTAAAAACTGATTGTTCTATTGCTGAATAATTTGAAAAAATCATGTACTTAAAATCCCTTTTGAATTCATTTGCAAGTGAAATTAATTACAATTTCTAAACCGAATATCTCTTCAATAAAAAGGAACATGTTAAGCAAAACTATATCTTTCTACCTAAGATTGAGGAAATCGACTAAAGAGGGTTTCTTTAATTCTTGATTTTACTGGATTTTAATTGCATCCTTCTTCTTTTCACATTTCATATTTCTGCGGACTTAATATTATTTGTTTGATAAGTTTATTGGGTGGTGGGCTAGCAGTAGCACTCTAGCAGCACATGGAGTCAAAAAGTGTCAAAATGGTTGTTTTTCCTCTTTTTGCTCATAGCTTCATACTGCTTCCATTGGTTCGTACAAGATGTTTGACCTTCTCTGCTGGATTGTTTTTAAGTGCTCCTGCCTGTCATTGATGTCCTAGAATCAGGGACTACTGTCGTGATCGTTCATATGTGGCTTATGCCAGATAGGGAATTTAAAGGAGAAACAAGAAAGTTACGACTAATTTGGAGCCACATTCAGATATACCCAATCCCCAACAGTGCAGTACCTTGTTGCTAGTTCTTTCAGAAAAATAGAAACATAAGGGTTTTCAATAGTAGCCTGATCGCTATCTTCTTTCTTCATCGACAGACCCTGTAGATATGTTAGTTGTTCACTTGGACATTGAATGAGTATGATCAGTCTATACCATTTAATTAAGAAATATGTGAAGTGTCTATGGTGAAAGTTGTAGGAAGAAAATGAGGGGATACTGAAATTGGTATCTGAACATTCCTTCCAATTTTGTGTAAAATCAGTACAATGATGATTTCAAAGTGGACCTAACAGGTAGATGTCAGAGAACTGGTAGTTGAACCCATATTTTTCATATGTTGCTTCTGTCAATACTAATTAATACAATATCTCTTGCAGATTCTTCCACCTCCAATAATGCTGACAGATTTTGATAAAGTACTCGCAAGACAGAAGCCAACTGTCAGCAAGTCTGATCTAGATGTACACGAGAGATTTACAAAGGAATTTGGGGAGGAAGGCTAATATGTAAATAAAAATTTGAAGCCAAAGTTCAAGTTGGTCTTTATGGAAAGGGGATTTGAATTGTGTATTTTAATCAACATTGTTGAATTTGGATGAAAATTCGCACAAATTTCTTCCTCTCCGTGGAATAACAGTTGTAAGATGATTTTATAATTTTTTTCTTTCTGAAGCTGGTTTTTCAGTTAGAGAAGCAAAATTTAGACTACTGAAACCTGTGTCTTTACTTGCAGGCAAAATTGTGTCATATGGATTGATCTTCTTCGATAGTCAGGAATATGTGGATTGATCATAAGGCTTTGATACTGATTTAAAAATGAGTCCCATTACTCCCTGAGGGCCTTGGGAAGTAGAACATGGTTTTGCCAAACGCCCCGCCCAGTAACTAAGTACATTTAATAGCATCTTACGAATGGAACAAAAAATCATATTAGAAGCCGGCAAATAACACACTTAAAAAAAACTGAATCCAGCAAGATATAAAATCAGATTTTTAAATGATAGCATCAACTTATACTTAAAATAGTTTAGCGAATCGAAGCCGGCATTTGGGCTTCAACTTATTCGATAGTTTGAAACATCCAAAACTCCAATACTATAAATGATTGTTCATAATATGATCATTGTCATCACTCAAAGTTAACAGCTTGTGCAGAAGATGAAATTAGTGATAGTTCTTGCACTTTTCTGTTTCTTGGGAATTGCTTTACCAAATGATGGCATCCCCACAACTAAGATATGTATATGGTATGCTGCAACATCTATTACATGTGCGCAAGTGACTCTCATTTGGGTTCGAACTCATGGGTTTTTTTTCTTCTTTTTGTAGCACTATATAGTGTACATGGAGGATCACTCTCAGTTGAACTCGCAGTCCTTAATTTGACGGCCATATGAGAGTCTTTTACCTATGTCACAAGATGTGTGTAACAAACCCAACTCTTTGCACACATAAACGTGTTCAGGTGGCTATATAATAATCCCAAAAATATGATCAGTTGTGAAACTATATGTGGCTCTTTTGTCATGTTAATTAAACGTGTTTATTTTTTAATATCGACGTGTCTAATAAATCATACACTATGGACACATGAAAAAACTAAAGTGGCTAAATAAAATTTCTTTCCGTCACGGTTTAATATGTGTGTCTAATGTTACCCTATACATTCGGCACATACATAATTACTTAAGTGCCCATATATTCATCTATGGCTACATGTGATGGGGTTCTCATGACCAAATGGTACCTTATGGCTATGGGAAAGTGATTGTAGTTGGACAGTGTAGGTTTACCTTTAGCATGTGGCCACGGAAAAATATTTTGGTGTGGCTAGGTTTTTGATCTCAAAACGTGGCCTATGTGAAGATTTGTACTAGTGCATCCCAGAGATAATCTAGTCTTAAACTAAACACTATCATTTTCATCACATACTGATTTCTCAACCTTTTTTTCTTCCCTCTCCTAAGATCAACCCATCATCTCCACTTTTGTGACCAAAGCAGGATGTGAACGGCCATCTCTTGGTTTAGGCTCGTCATGTTCAATTTTGATCTTTCGACCTACTGAAAGTACTCTTTTGCAATACATTTGTTTTCACCCCAAAACAAGCGCCAACTCTAGCCTATCCTTGATAGCATAATGTCCACCTTGTGCCCGGTCCTCGAGACCTTCTACAAATCTTTGACTTCAAACACTTCCAAGTTTATGCCATGCTACTTCTAAGCTAGTACATGACTACTAAACTTATTATTTTCACTAGACGTGACACTGATCAGTCTACTTAACCACTTAGTGAACTGAGCGGTTGGCCTCACTAATTTAGTAGGTTATTGACTTAACCTAACCAAAAATAATAATAGTCCATGACTTTACTACTTTTCTACGAGAAATCAAATACATCACATGGGGGATTCTCATTGGGGTATTAGTACGGCGGTCTACGGCAACATGCGATATGGAAACACATCCACGACGAGAAGGTAATAAGTAGTGGTACGGTTAGAAGCAGTTGAGAGGATGAAGAGTAGTGGTCATACGGTCCTCCCGACTTATATGACATGACTCCACTACAATCTCCACGATCATCACTCTTCCATCTCTTCGAAACTTCCACAACTTATGAGAAATCAGTATGTTCGCTACAAGAATGTAAAATAGATGGATTCATCTATTCGAAACAAGAACATAACAGAGCTCTATCCTAGAGATAATCCAGTTTAAAGTCATAAATTCAGTCTTTAACTACACACTACCATTTTCATCACATAGTGATTTCTCAATCTTTTCTGCTTCCTTCCCCTAAGATCAACCCATCATCTCCACATTTGTGATCGAAGCAAGACGTGAACAACCATTTCTTGGTTTAGGATCGTCTTGATCGATATTGATCTCTCGAACCTACGGAAAGTACTGTTTTCAGTACATTTGGTATTTTTTACCCTAAAAAGGGTTAAGGGGAGAATTTACAAGTTTTTGCCTTGTCAAAAATTTACCATCACATCGGGTTTCCTGAATTAGCATGTTATGCTTGATTATGCAAGCGAACATTATCTTATGTATTTCACGAGCATTTAAACCACGATATGGCCTACAAATGACAGCGAACTTCCGCTTCAGAATTCCAAAAGTCTGTTCTACATCATTCCTCAACTCCATTTGTCTACTATTAAAATAATCAAACGAACGACCCAAGTCGACATTGGGGGTGGGGGTGGGGGGTGGGGTTGTTGTTGACCATTTTGGATAGGTTTCATCCATAAGATAATATCCATGAGTATATTGATTTTCAATGACTGTGAACTTTACTTGGATACAAATTGATGCTTCAAATCTCCAAACAGAGGCGATTTGTGCAAAATATTTATGTTATTTTGTGAACATGAAAGACCAAAACGTGTGCCATATCAAACAATCATAAGTAGCAGCAACTTCCAAAATAATAGTTGTTTTGGGTAATGACCTTTAAATTGACCGACCCAATAGGTATGGCACCCCGTCGATACCCAATGCATCTAGTCAGCACTACCTAGCAATCTTGAAAAACCCATATCCTGGTTTTGCTTTAATATTTCTTTAACATTTGCCTCAGTTGGTTTTCGTAAATACGTTAGACCAAAATGATTTATCATTTTTTTCACAAAATAATGAAAGATACTTGTATGAAGTTGTTTTTCCTACACGAAGGTGGTCATCATTTGAATCCGCAGGTTTCCCGTAACCTAGAATTCTTAGGGTCGGAGTAACCTTTTGTTCAGGACTATGACCTCTAATATTAAGTGCATAAAACTAATAATTAAATCGAGATTGTACATGACAAAGCTTATTAATAATCTTTATCACCAAGTGTCGGGGAATGCACAATCGAAATTGGAAATCTTTATTAGAGTATACATAATCAGAAAGAAATAATAGTGCATCATCTTTTGGTGGAACTCATCCCTCCCTCGGTATGTATATCTTCTTGTGAATATTTATTTTGGACCTGGATCTCTTGGTATCTCCCCTGAATGTACCAGCATCATAGTGTTGGTTAGTTTTTTATCTTCATCTGACTCATCATCCAGTTGTCGTAACATATGAACATACATTTGTTGTTGTGATTTAAACCGATTCATATGCATATGCATCTCTTCATCTTAGGAATCCATTGATTATGAAATAAAAAGTAACTAAATTGAGGAATTTATAAAAGAAATAGGTAGATATTGCGAAATTTCTGTAAAAAGAGGTGTGAATAAATTGAATTAGGTGGGGTGCATATATAAGTAGGGGAAATAACCTTTATCCGGAAATAGTCGTTGGTGAGTGAAAGACAGAGTCTCCACCGAGCGGTAGAAACCCTACCACTAGCGACAGATTCTTGGTTGCTAGCAAGCGAGTCTATATCGCTCGATAGAAACAATGTCTCTCATACCATTTCCTATAGTGGCGAGACAAGTTTTTTAGGCCAACTGGCATAACAAATTGAAAAAATTGTTATGGTGCATAAGAACCGGCCTAGAAAATACTGAGTATCTACGACCCTGGGTCAATATTTGATTATGGTATTTTTCCATGTAATTAATGGTTATCCAATGTAATTTTGTTAATTAAATATACTTTGGAGTTTTATAAGATTTCGAAGCCTGATTAATTTCGATATATATAGCTGAGTTAAATACAAATTCGTGGTTATGTAAGTTGATACGTAAATTGCAACGATGTGAAGAAAAGAAATGTACTCCCTCTGTCTTTTTTTATCAGTTTGTTTTGATTAAGTTAAAATATTAAGGAGATCAGAGAAAATGCCATGACTACCCTTATTAAATGCTAGATTATTACTAAAATTAAAAATAACATGTATAGTATATAAGAAAAACATGTATCGGGTAATTTTATTATTTTTGGAAATGTTTGGTTAGACTATAAGAACATATAATATACTCCTTTTAACTTCTGGTAAAAAAGGATTTCCCTCCAACTAATTTTGGTTTCCCGTCGTAACACTTTAGAGGAACTTAGTCAATTTATAAGATCGTAAATATGTCTTATCTAAAGAAACTAGATAGTCTATGTCACCGGTCACCGGATGCAACGGTCGTCGACCTGGTCGGATGTAGTGGTCTCGTAGACCAGGACGGACGAACTGGCCTTGGCAAAATGGAACGACGAACAGGGCCTGGTGAAATGGTCCAACAAAGTGGGCCTGGTGAAATGGGCCAACGTACTAGGCCTGAAAGAATAGACTGATGGAATGGGCTTTGACCACTTGACGTTGACTTTGACCATCAAACTTTGACTGGTACAATTGGGCTGGCTTACTTGGATTGTCATATAAATGGTGGCCCAGACATCAATCTATCCCATTTGGCAATTTTACACATGGTATAAACATCGCCCCCCTCTTAACCTCCAACTTGTTGTGGGGTTAACAAGTTCGGTTTCTCTTTTGGTTTGACGGTCAATAACAGAATTCGCCCCCAGGCATGAATTGTCTTTGTTGAATCATATCGTGGCTCTCTATTATTGCTTGTAGAAATATTAACAAAGACGCCCCCAACTTTGGTAACATGTTGAATTTTGCTCGCATGTTAGGCGAGACTTTGTGCCAAATATTGGACTTATAATGCTCCGGTGCTAGTCGAGACTTCAGTGGAATAAATGTGCTTGCTGCTATGGAAAGGCTTTTTTCTCACAACATAACAAGGCTTTAGCGCTCACTGCTAGGGCAGGCTGGCTTGTTGCTTGTGTTGAGTACGAGTCTTTAAAAAACAATGATTGTTGGTCTTACTATTGAGACGAGACTTTGTGCTTTCTTTGCGGCAAGGATTTATACTCGCGTGCAAGATGAGATTTTTTGCTTGCAATAAGAGCAAGACTTAGGATCTCACGTGCTAGGTGAGGCTTTAGGTGCTTGCATTGATGCAAGGATAAACATCAGAGCAATCGCCATCTGCATTATCTAATCGTGTTGTGTAATCTGAGGTGCCACGTATCTCTCCCCCAAACGAATTTGTTATGGTTGGGGTGATAAGCGACACTCCCCCAGCCATTTTATACGGGATTTTCTATCGAAATTGGCTATTAGACTTTTCTGGCGGGAAGTTTTGGTGAGGTTGTGTCTACAGTTGTTGTTGGAACTAAACTGGATAATAGTTGCAAGTAGAACAAATGCGTGGAATTGGTCTGCAGCATTTTTATGAAACTGGGCTTCAACAGTTGATACGAAACTGGACTGCGACAGTTGCATGGAACAGGACTGCAACATTAATACGGACTGCAGCTGTTGATGTAAAACTGGACTACGTCAGTTGTGGCGAACTGGACTGCAGCAGTTATGGGGAACTAGACTGCAATAGTTGATGTGAAACAGGATGAAACTGCACTGCAACAGTTGATGCGAAACCGCACTGCAACAGTTGTGGCGTGCTGCTTTTGACGTTACAGATTACCGATATTTCTGTCGAAATATTTGGGTGTACACCCTCCCTCTCTTAATTCTGTAACTTGTTGTAGGATTAAGAAGTTTGGGTTACTCGGTAGCAGAGTTACTCGGTAACACGTGTTACATAAGCCCCCAAACGTGTGTAGTGTTACACAGCTCGGCCCAAAAGAGATACTTTGAATACTGAGGTTTTGAATATCTTACCCCCAAGTGATAGTCATCGTGGTTGAAGTGATATGTAACTTTCCCCCAGCAGACAATTAATGTTGTTTTATACTTGCGCAAGGGTGCACTTCCTTGCTGCATCTCGCTCGCGCATACGATGAAGTGAAGGTTTTATGCTATCTACAATTCGCCTAAGGGGCAGACCTACTATTCCAGATGCACGCAGAATTGAAATGTGTGCATCTTCACATGCCTTGGCATGCGAAAACGCTCGCCACATTAAAAAAGGCTCATATGATAAAAATATGCATGATACTTCAAGATAATGTAAAAATATTTAAATCGTGTACATACCTTATGTGAAGTGTTATTGCGACTTGCTGATATGGTGATAAAGATTTTCAAACAACTCTAACTTGACGAAATTGTTGGAGAACTCTCAGACATCAATACTAACGAACTTTGAACTCGGTCATGTTGTGGACATAACGTAAACACAACAACTATCAAAAACTTTTCTATGAGAGCTTAAAACGAATTTTGAACTCAATCAAGCTACAGACATAATATCAACGCAACAACTCCCATGAACTTCAAACTCGAACGTGGTGCGAACTATTCATCAATGCAATGGGTTCAACGAACTTCGCTAAGAAATCTTGAAACGAACTTTGAACTTGATCATGTTGAGGATCGAACATCCATGCAATAACGAACTTCGAAGATGATTATTAAATTCCAATTGATGATGAAACATAAACTTGTTTCAATAGCGCCGCTACAAATCTCAAAATAAAAATTCTTTAAACATAAGATTTTTTACCTCCATGGTGTAGGAAATTTGAAATACGATCACAATGAACTAAAAATTACTCAATTCGGATGTCAGACGAAGGAGATATCAAAGAAACAAAATAGTGAGTTGAATCGGGGGAGTTGGATCGGTCTTGGGCGGAAAAATCCTAAGGCATAAACAACTTGGAAGGAAAAATCCGGCTTGGCTTCTCTGGATCGTATTGGAGGCTTGGATTCACTTGCTCGGCTTGGATCCTTGGCTCAGCTGGCTTCTAAAGTTTGTCGCCGATAAAGGCGGTCGATCATTTTTTTTTCTTTTTTTTTTCTTTTTAGCGGCAACTTTCTACTCCATAGGATGATTCTTTGATGAGAGTTTCTTAGGGTTTGACAGATGTTAATATGAACTTTTCAGGCAGATTGAACACGGACAGTTGATACAAAACGTTGGACACGCATTCGAACAATTTTGAAGAACTTTTAAACGGCAGTTCCAACGAACTTTGGATTTAATCATGTTACGGACCGACCATCCTGTCAACAGTTTCTACGATTTTTGTAGTGACACAATTTTATCGAACTACGAACTGCGACGATTTATGCGACTGCATCCAGAGTCCTTTATCACGAACATATTTGCAAGTTTTAAAACAGTGGTAGAAAGTTCGATTCTCAGACTTGTAAAGGTTTTATTTTTAAACCTAATTTTTAATACTAAAAATAAAGAATATAAAAATAGAATTGATTCAAGAATTGTGGTAAACACTGAGACTAAGGATTCCACTATTATCCAATTTTTCAAGTGATTAAACATGAATAATTATTTTGTAATTCATAAATTCAAGTTATTCAAAATAATGTCAAAGTTAGATTTTCAAAATAATAGTTGTAAATCAAAAGTATGAGACATCAAAATTTTAAAACTCAGTATGACCATCAAAACAAAACACAATTACTTGATAAAACCATTTTTCCAATTTTAATTCAAAGCAAATAATAGTAAAAGAATTACAAAAAATAAATAAAATAAGAATTACCACTTTATTATTGGAAAAATAGCTTCCTCCGTCGCCCCAGCAGTAGTTATTAGCTCATCATATTAGAAACACTCTCAAAATAAGTTTTCATAGCTCAAAAAGTGTTTACAATGATGAAATAAAGGTAACACATGAGAACTGATACACTTATAAGCGTTACAGAAACTGTTATCTGCATGTCTGAAGAAAGAAAATAAAACAGAACAGAAATGACGGACTCTAGACGTTGTTGATTATGAAGGAATAAGCAACGGAGAAAATGACGGTTCTCTGGAGCCTTCTATTCTTCGTGTTCTTCCTTCTCTGCGTAACTATTTTTTCTCCTGACTTTTTCCGGCTCTCTCCAGGTGATCTTTTCTTTGTTTCTCTTTGCTTTATATAGGGTTAGTAAACCCTAATAAACCATGTTAACCGATAAGGACTCAAAAAAAAATCCAAAACCAACTCTAAATCCCATGAAAATCCCAAACAAAGGAGAACTATGTTTCCGGCAACTGTGTTGATTCTCCAGCCATTTTCACGGTGTAAAACCCTCATTTTAAAGTGTGTATAAGCTAGTATAGATTGTGTCTTCATTCTGGTAACTTGAAATCACCTAAAAATCCCTTAAAACTCGGTTGCCAACTAATCCATAAGTTCTCTCTTACGTGAAGACACTTCCCGCCATTTCAATTTTTGAATTAAGAAGGGAGTGCCCCCAATCCAACTGGTTGGTGCCTTTATCACTTTTGCTGGTGCCTTTATCACTTTTTTTAGCCGATTTCTTCACAAATATTTATTTCTTGAAAATACCCACAAAGACATAAAAACCCATAATAAGTACCAAATCGAACATTATCAAAATAGATAATCGAGCAAAATTTAGACACAAAAATATGTCTATCAAATACCCCCAAACTTATTATTTTCTAGTCCTCGAGCAAATCTAATCTAAAAAATAAAATCCTAACTCACTTTCGCAGGAATCGCGACTACATTTACCATATGTAATAAGCCGTTAAACCCCTAGGTGTCCTTAGTGGACGAGTTTTGTCTCGTGAGGATTTACAAGAGGTATACCCACAAAAACTTTACTCCAATTTTAGCTATTTATGAACGATTGAGGGTAAACACTAAACAAACTATTTAGTTGGCATACTAAATTCTTCGGCTATGGGAATCATTACCCCATATGAGTCTAATTGTTGTACACGAGTTTGCACTCAGCGTACTAAAATTCATATATAAGAAAACAAAGATCTACTTAGATAGTTGTTCAACCACAATACTCAGAATCTATCAAAGTTCAATCACATAAAAAGATTTAGAAGATGGAAATAGACAAGCGTGTTGACTAAGATGAACGGTGTTTCCCATATCTGTCTGAAGGTTAGTGCCATGATAAATCCTAATGGATTGAGATACGCTCCCACTAATATCGACTCAACTGGTATATACAAGGGTCCAATCGATCGATCTATTGAAAATAAAACAATTATAAATGTAATGACAACATGATTGGATAAAACTGAATCCAAGCGCATGGTCCTTATCAGCATCTTATATGATAGTTCCCATGGATCCTGCGCTCCATGCTTGCTTAGGCGACGGAGACAGGGAGAACACACACATATTGCTATCAAAGTGTCAATACTCGATTTTTTTTTTTAAATAAGAATTAAAAATGGGGCTTGATCTCAACACTCTATTTCATCCTGGAGGCGATAACAATTCGATATTGGTCCCCACCAAATCACTTAGAGAAACACAAATTGCAAAAATAAAAACAGAAAGTGATATGGTTGAGATAGACTCTGAGATATGGTGACAACTATCATGTTATTTCTAACACCTGAACTATGTCCTTTTATGAATAGACCATTTAACTGGGCTCACCAATTCCTAGAGAAGAAGAGCTAAGTTTCCATCTACCTAGAATGGTTAGTGTCATCCTGAATTATTCACAAGCTTCTAAATTTTGGATTTTTTATTATTGCACTAAAAAGTTTCTCCCTTACCCCCAAACTTAAATCAAACAGTGTCCTCAATGTTTCAAAATAAAGAGCAGTACCAATAGATAAGTAAAAAGAGGAATAAAGAGGTAAGTCAGAAAGATAGTACTTGGTGAGCGTAGCAATCCTTCTATGGAGAATAAAATAAAAAGATAAAAACCTAAAAACTTACAAAAATCTACTAATGTACAAAAAAAACCTGATGGTCAATCAGAGTAAGCAGGGTCCTCCAGAGGGACCTCATCAACATCACATGTAGGAAAAGGCTCTAAAAATGGTTTCAATCTCTGACCATTAACCTTGAAAGGATTTCTACCATCTTGAGTCTCAATCTCAATAGCACCATGAGGAACGACAGTACGAACAACAAAAGGACCGGTCCACCAAGAGCGTAACTTCCCGAGGAATAGATGCAACCGAGTATACAGAAGAACTTTTTGACCTGGAGAAAATGACTTTCTTAAAATATTTCTATCATGCACAAGTTTCATTTTGTTCTTATACTCCCTAGCACTAGAATATGCATCTTTCCGAATCTCTTCCAACTCATAGAGCTGGAGCTTCCTATGAGCTCCTGCCTTGTCAAGTGAAAAATTAAACTGCTTTACATCCCAATATGCTCTATGTTCTAACTCGACGGGCAGGTGACATGCCTTGCCAAAAACTAGACGATAGCGTGACATTCCAATGGGTATCTTAAACGCAGTACAGTAATCCCATAAGGCATCAGTAAGCCTCAACGACCAGTCTTTTCTATTAGGATTAATTGTTTTCTCTAGAATACGTTTTATCTCCCTGTTGGAAACCTTTACTTGACCACTAGTCTGTGGGTGATATGGGGTAGCTATTTTGTGGGTAATACTATATTTCCTCATCAAGAGATTAAACGGTCGATTACAAAAGTGTGACCCTCCATCACTAATTATAGCTCGCGGTGTACCAAAACGTGCAAATATGTTATCATTCAAAAACTGGACCACAACCTTGTGGTCGTTTGTTTTACACGAAACCGCCTCTACCCACTTAGATACATAGTCTACGGCGACAAGGATGTACAATTAACCAAAAGAATTAGGAAAAGGACCCATAAAATCAATGCCCAACACATCAAAGACCTGAATACTAAAATAGGGTTCAAAGGCATCATATTTCTACGAGAAATGGTTCCTAACTTCTTGCATCGCTCACAAGCAACACAGTAACTTTGGGAGTTTTTAAACAACGACGGCCAGTAGAATCCACACTGCAATATCTTAGCAGCAGTCTTCTTAGCACTAAAATGACCCCCACAAGCATGATCATGACAAAAGGAAATAATACTGGACTGGTCACTCTCAGGTATACATCTCCTAATAATCTGGTCTGGACAATACTTAAACAAGTAGGATCGTCCCAAAAGAAATGCTTCACCTAAGCTAAAAACTTAAAACGATCTTGTTTACCCCAGTGTTGAGGCATTCGACCAGTAACAAGAAAATTCACTATATTCGCAAACCAAGGTGATTGGGAAACAACAAATACTTGTTCATCAGGAAAGCTATCCCTCACGGGAGGAGAATCATCAGGGGAATCCAAAACAAGTCTAGACAAGTGGTCTGCTACTACATTTCCTGCACCCTTTTTGTCTCTAATTTCTAGCGAAAATTCTTGTAACAAAAGGATCCATCTAATCAATCGAGGTTTAGTATCCTTCTTAGACAGAAGGTACTTCAAAGCAACATGATCAGTAAAAACTATAACCTTAGAACCTAATAGATAGGATCTAAACTTCTCTAGGGCAAAAAAAATATCTAACAGTTCCTTCTCTGTGGTGGTGTAGTTCAGTTGGGCATCATTCAGGCTTTTGCTAGCATAGTAAATCACATGAAGTAATTTGTTTTCTCGCTAACCTAACACAACACCAATAGTATAATCTAAAGCATCACACATTATCTCAATGGGTAGGTTCCAGTTAGGTGCCTGGACTATGGGGGCGGTAGTGAGTAAAGTCTTAAGCTTTTCAAAATCCTCTAAACAAGCATCATCAGAGACAAACTTAACATCTTTTGAAAGCAGATTGCAAAGAGGTCTAGAAATCAAGTTAAAATCCTTAATGAATCGACGATAAAAACCTGTATGCCCTAAGAATGACCTAACATCTCGTACAGTTTTGGGAACCTGTAAAGTCTTGCTTTGTCTACCTCTATACCCTTAGAAGATACGATATTCCCTAAAAAAATCCTGATCGAACCATGAAATGGCATTTTTCCCAATTAAGCACTAAATTCTTTTCCTTACACACTAATGTCAAATGATGCAATCACTCATCGAAAGATGACCCAAATACTGAAAAATCATCCATAAAGACCTCTAAAAACCGTCCTACCATGTCAGAATATATGCTCATCATGCAACACTGAAAAGTAGTGGGTGCATTACACAACCCGAAAGGCATGCGTCTATATACAAAGGTACCAAAGGGACAGGTAAAAGTAGTTTTCTCTTGGTCTTCTGGGGCAATAACAATCTGATTATAACCAGAAAAAACCATCTAGCAAGCAATAATGGCTATGTCCAGCTAATCTCTCAAGCATTTGGTCGATGAAAGGAAGGGGAAAGTGGTCCTTCCTTGTGACCTTGTTCAGTTTTCTATAGTCAATACAAACACAGCACCCCGTGGTCACTCGGGTTGGGATTAACTCATTGTTATCATTCTGGACTACAGTGATACCTGATTTCTTGGGAACAACCTGAACGGGGATGACCCACTTACTTTCTGAAATAGGGTAGATAATACCCGCATCTAACAACTTAAGCACCTCAGTTCGAACTACTTTTTTCATGTTAGGGTTAAGTCGACGTTGCATCTCCTTAGACGGTTTGGTATCCTCCTCTAAATGAATCTGATGCATACAAACAGTAGAACTTATACCCTTAATGTATGTTATGGTCCACCCTAAAGCTTCCTTATTATCTTGAAGCACGGTCACTAGCCTACTTTCCTGGTTACTATCCAAGTCGGATGCTACAATCATAGGCAAAGTCTCAGATGGGCCTAAATATACATACTTTAGAGTATCTGGTAGTTGTTTAAGGTCCAACTTAGGAGGCTCTTCTAAAGAAGGAATTAGGGTATACTTGGAAACTGGTAGTGGTTCAAACTTATGTTTCCATCCATTACTAGTGTCTATCAAAGGGGTTGAATCCAACAAAGCATTCATCTCATTAATCACACTATCATCATCAAAATCAAACCCAAAGTGGGTTAGGTATTTCTCTAATGGATCTTCTAACAAAGTGTTTGGTAATGACTCCTGAACTAATGTTCTTATCATATTCACCTCTTCAATGCACGGTAATCTAACTTAGGTGGTTGCTTACTAGTATTGAAAATATTCAGCTCAATAGTCATATTACCAAAATATAAGTTCATAATATCATTTCGACAGTTAATGATCGCATTAGATGTAGCTAAAAACGGGCGACCTAATATCACAGGTATCTGATTCTCTGGGTCAGGGACAGGTTGGGTATCAAGGACAACAAAATCTACTGGATAAATAAACTTATCGACCTCAATAAGAACATCCTCTATGACACCACGAGGAATTTCACAGACCTATCAGCTAACTGCAGGATTATCTGAGTAGGTTTCAAATCACCAAGTCCTAGATGGAGGTACACATGGTACGATAGTAAGTTCACACTGGCTCCTAAGTCAAGTAACGCTTTCTCAACACGGTAGTTACCTATTGTGCAATAAATGGTTGGGGAACCTGGGTCTTTATACTTAGGAGTTGTATAGTTCTGGATAATTGAACTCACATGACTAACTAAAAAGGCTTTCTTTTGTACACTAAACTTTTGCTTTCGCGTACACATATCCTTAAGGAACTTGGCATAAGTAGGAATTTGCCTACTTGCATCTAATAAAGGAAGGTTGATCGTGACTTGCTTAAAACCCTCCAATATGTCGTTAAAATTGGATTCCTTCTTTATTAGTGCTAACATTATGGAAACAGGGCTCTGGGCACAAAATCTGGTTTATAAGGAACTGCATCGGGCTCTTTAGAGACTTCATCAGTCTCAATATTTGATGGCTCAGAAGGGTGAACTACAATATGTTCACTATCAGGCATGGTTACCTTGTTATCTACCACTTTAACATTTCTAAGGGGTTTAATTTCATTCACATGATTTGATGATTTCTCACCAGAAGATACTTCATGAACTCCTCTAGGATTGGGGTGTGGTTGACTAGGGAACTTGCCTCTCTTTTTTTCTCTCAAAGACTCAGCGATTTGATCAACCTGGGTTTCTAAATTGGAAATAGCCTGACTATTAGCCTGAACGATCTTTTGATTTTCTCATAAACTTTGGTCGACAAACTGCTGAAAATCTTTAGTGTTCTGAGTTAATGAAGCGATAGAGTCTGCTAAGATCATGATCGTCTTATCTATCGGATTCAAAAATTATGCTGGTCCTGAAGGATTCTTAGTATAACCAAAACCTGGGGGAACCTTAGAATTACTATATTGACCTTGACTCTGGCCCTTAGACCAAGAAAGGTTAGGATGGTTTCTCCAACCAGGGTTATAGGTTTCTGAGAAAAGGGTCGAACTTCTGATGATTATCAAATCTAGTGATATTATAAAGAGCATGGGATTTCTCTTCAACAGTCTATCCTTTCCAAAATGTCTTGGTCTCAATTCCACAACTAGATTGACTCAGTTCTAAAGCTTCTAACCTCTTTGATATAGTTGTTATTTTGGCATCTGATTCAAAAGATCCTTCTACCCTATTGACATTTCCTCTACTTAGAAGAATTGTTTTCTGGGGCTCCCTATTGTTTTCCCAATGTTGGGTTTTTTCGGCGATTTCATTCAAAAATGTCATTGCACCATCGACAGTTTTATTTTCGAACCCACCTGTGCATAAAGACTCAACCATGGTTGTTGTCGAATAATCTAAACCCTCGTAGAGGATCTGAACTAGCCTTACTTTTTCTAAACCATGATGGGGACATTGTGATAATAAGTCATTGAACCTTTCCAAATACTTATATAAATATTTTCCCTCTTGTTGAGCAAATATTCAAATCTGCTGCCTAATAGTTGATGTTTTGTGCCTAGGAAAAAACTTCTGGAAAAAGGCAGATGTAAGTTGTTCATAGGTTTCAATTGACTCGAAAGTCAAACTATATTGCCAAGATTTGGCTTTGTCTCTTAGTGAAAAAAGAAACAATCTAAGTTTCAATGATTCATCATCTAGGTCCTTAATCCTGATGGTACTACATATTTCCTCAAAATCCCTAACATGGAAATAGGGGTTTTCATTTTTTTTTCCCTAAGAAGATTGGGAGTATCTGTATGGTCCCAGGTTTCAACTCATAGTTTGCTTCAGTTTCAGCTAACTTGATACATGATGGACGAGAAGTCCTAGTCGGGTTCAACAAAGATTTTAAAGTTGTCATTGCTGGCGCTATCAAAGGACTAGAAGTAACTTCTTCCCACAGTGTCAAGTTCTCAAAATTGAAATTTTCAAAAACAGGGCCCTCAAAAGAAGAGTCTTCGAGGTCCTCGTTTCCAGGGATAGAACTACTAGTTTTTTCACTAATCAAACGACCTAGGGTGTCTCTTTTCCAAGCTCGCTCAGTGATGATTTCAAGCGGTCTTGGCATACACTAAAAAAAAACTAAAAAAAAATAAATCCTAATTGGAAGGGAATTCTAAACAATCACAAGCAAAGCTGACTCAACCAAATCAAACCTATTGAATCTAGCAAACAAAAAGCATGATGGCTCCACTTAGATTGTTTCTAGACCAGCTTATATTCTTTCAAAAGGCAACTAGTTACAATTTTATCAAACCTCTTAGGACGATCCTAATAAGATTAATTCGAAGAGAAGCAGGATAAGCTCTAAGGAGCTTTGATAACCATGTCTCTTTGGCAACTTTTCCCTGGGTTACAAGGCGGCTCTAATCAACTTAAAATAATCTTCCTGAACTTTGAGTTAGGCTAATAAAATAACCAATATAGTCCTTATGAACGAGTTTCCTATAAGCTCGTTACCCTATAGGTCTCTTTCTAGTCAAAATTTTAAGCTTAGGTTCGCGTTTGGTAACGTGTTCCTAAAGCGGGAAAGAAGGAAATGGTGATGAAATCTGAGTCCTTATCTTGTATTGTCAGTTCTTGCCATTTACTAGAAAGTAAATCCATATTCAATTACTGATAGGCACATTTTTTTGTCTATATTGCGCCCGAATATCTGCTTCGATAGTACTCGATTTTACACTTATTACGTCTTTTTATGTCTTTGTAGGTATTTTTGAGAAATAAACATTTGCGGAAAAATTGGCTCAAAAAGTGTTAAAGGCACCCGGGAAAATAGATTAAGGCACCCACACTTTGGATTGGGAGCACCCCATTTTAATTTCAAAAACTTGATTTTGGCGGGAAACCATTTTGTTACGGGAAGAAAGCTCCTGGATGCTCATGTACGTGATTTTGGGAGAGTTGGGTAATTAAAATTGACCCAAAGAGAAGTAATCAACTAGAATATCTTAAACACACGTCACAAACGTGTTTTAACCGAAAAGATTGGACACGGGAATGAATTTGGCCGGAAAAAGGGGAGTTTCACTAGGTTTCGGATAATAAGAAATTTGAGATTGAGCTGTACGCGTTTTAGGAGTTCTAATCAACTTAGAAGACTCCCTAGGGTTTGTTTACCCTATATATACCAAAGAGAAGGGCTTAAATCGGAGTAGAGAACCACCGGAAAAAGTATACAGACAACACCATTTTTCTGCTGCTGCTCACGTGAAGAAGAAGGTGAAGAACAAACAGCTTCAGCGAACTGTCGTTCATTATCGCTGGAACTGTCGCTATTTTTCACCTGCTTCAACAGTTGTCTTCATCAGTTACACTTACATCAGTTGCTTATTTCCTGTTGTTTTTGTGCTGCTGTAACACGCTGAACCACTTCACTGTAACGCTTATAAGCGTATCAAATCAGCTGTGTTACTTCCTTTTAGCCTTTGTAAACACTTTTTGAGCAATGAAAGATTGTTTTGAGCATATTTTCTCTACAATGAGCTAATCACCATCACTGGGACGACGGAGGAAGCTTTTTCTCCAATAATTAAGTGGTAAATATATTTTTATTTATTTATTTATAATTCTTTTATTATTATTTGCATGGAATTAAATTAGAAAAAAAGGTTATTCTTAAATAGTTGTGTTCTCTTTTGATGGTTCATGCTTAGTTAACTACTCTTGATGTCCCATGCTTAGGATTTACAATTATTCTTTTAAAAACCTATCTTTGGCATATTTGGATTAAATCGAAAAAAGAATTGCATGATTTTATCACTTAAGTTATTGGTTAAAAGTGGAATCCTTGGTCCTGGTTCTTTCCATTATTTTTAAATCATCTTAACTTTAATCTGTTTTATTTTCTTTTATTAAATTTAGGTCTAGAAATTAAACTTTCACAAGTCCGAGAATCAAACCCTTTTACCACTATATTAAAATCACATCAATTTTTGGCGCCGCCGACGCGGACTTGTTTTTAGGTTTAGGGTTTTAGATTTATTTTTAGGTTTTTATTTTTATTTTTATTATTTTACTTTGTTCTATTTTACGTTTCTTTTGGTATTTCTCTTTTTGCTACAGGTTGGATTTTGGATCGAAAAGAAAGTACGCCAAAGATTTGGAATTAAAGCTAAATACTTGGAGTTAAAAGATAAAGCTTAAAGAACGAAAAAGAAGACGAAGATTTTTATTAATTAGATTTTATTTTATTTTAGTTTTTATTTGTTTTTTGTTTAGAAAATTGTATTAGGAATTTGTATTATTTCTGTAATTTTTTTTTTTATTTTGGACACTTTTTGGACATTATTTTTGAGACTTTGAACACTTTATTTATTTTTAAACCCTACGGAAAGGTATTATTAAATATAAACTGCTACAGGGAAGGACGACAATTACGATATTGTCTCGGCCCCTTGGGTTCGCACACTGACACAGGAGTCGGTGGCCCGAGTCGACTACAACTGATTCATCCCCCGTCTGGTACGGGAGGTAAGACTCGATCAACCCACGAATCCCCTGCAAGTGGGTTTACTGTATTCCTTCGTATGCATATATGTTGAGGAATTGAAAACGGACTTACTTTTCTAGTAAAGGGCAAGAACTGGCCATACAAGATAAGGACTCGGATTTCATCACCGTTTCCTTCTTGCCCGCTTTAGGAACACGTTACCAAACGCGAACCTAAAACCTTAAAATTTTGACTAGAAAGAGACCTATAGGGTATCGAGCTTATTGGAAAATCGTTCAAAAGGACTGTACTGGTTACTTTATTAGCCTAACTCGAAGTTCATGAAGATTATTTTAAGTTGATTAGAGCCGCCTTGTAACCCAGGGAAAAGTGCCAAAGAGACAGGGTTATCAAAGCTCCTTAGAGCTTATCATGTTTCTCTTCGACTTAATCTAATTCGGATCGTTCTAAGAGGTTTACTAAAATTGTAACCAGTTGCCTTTTGAAAGAATAGAAGCTGGTCTAGAAACAATCTAAGTGGAACCATCATGTTTTTTGTTTGCTAGATTCAATAGGTTTGATTTGGTTGAGTCGGCCTTGCTTGTGTATGTTTAGAACCCCTTCCGGTAGGATTTATTTTTAGAGTTTATTTTTGTATATATTAGGAAGTTTTTGTTAGAAAATGTCGAACTGGTATTATGAGGACCAATACAATGAATATCCGACTGAATTTCAAAATAGACATTATCCATACTATCAACATTGTGTGGATAGTAATCGGGATCATCACCAACCTTTTGGAGGCTATTACTCATACCAAGGTGATCCCAATTACTATTCATACATACACCCGTCTTACGAACATGAACACGAGCAGTTGCGACCTAGAAATCTTGATGATCTAGTTGTTTCTCTAAAAGAATCCGTCAAGGAGTTGGCTGAGAGTATAAAAAGGTTTGGATTGAGTGTGACAGGAACAAATAGTAGTCCAAATCCTTCTCTAGAAGAAACACACGAGTAGTTGCAATCTAGTACTCCCCATGATGATTTGAGTTCGTTATCTTGGAGGGATGCCCTAAAGCAGATGCAATCTAGTACTTCCCATGAACCTAGTATGCCTCTATAAGAATCACATGAGCAGCTGCAAACCAGTACCCCTTATGATCCATTTGATTCTCTAGAAGAATCCCTCAAGCAGATAGCTGAGAATAGCAAGCAAATAGCTGAGAATAACAAGCAGATGATTGAAGATAAAAATAGGTTCGTATTAATTATGAATGAAATTTCTGCAAGGAAAAATGTTGCTCAATATAATCTTAATTACCAATATAGTGCTACCCTTGATAGTTATTCACCTCCTCAAGAGGACGAGGATATAATTGGTAACACTACTTATTTAGACGAGGTTAAAACATCTTCATATTATTATGATGATGAGGATAGTATTGGTGAAGAACTTGAAATATACAGGCAGAGTGATCAAGAAATTGTCACTCCAGTTGTGCTTCACGATGATAATGTTATTTCTAGTTCAAATTCAAATAATTTTAATGATTATTCACCTATTCAAAAGGAAGAGGATTTGACTAGAGATATCACTGTTTTAGACGATGTAGAACTCTCTTGTTTTGAAACCGATAATGGTTTAGAGGAACGGGTTCATCCTGAGAATACTGTTTTAGAGTCCAACGAGTTAGAAACAATAGTCTTAGATAACAAAGATAGACTCGTAGAGATTTTAAATATGAGTGAGGATGCACCACCGGATTATAACCTAGAAGAAGCAATTGACAATTTTCGGGAATCTGACGATCTAGAAATTCGGGAAATTGTGATTATTCTATCTAGAGACACTGAAAACTTTAAGTTTGGGGGTAACTATCATTCTCCTTGTGCTTTACCTTTAACTCTTAGAAAGGTCCCTAACTTGGGACTTGACATATGTACCTCTACCATTTTACAAGATCATCTTCAAACTAGATTCCCTGAGCCTGTTGACTTCCAGAAAGAAGTTCAGTTGCTAGAAACCCATCCTCTGGTCGATGTGGTTTACCTAGGTAGTAATACCAAGATTGACTTTGTTTTCCCACCAAAATATTTTCTTCCATATGTGGGAACGTTAGAATTTCAAATGTGTCACGTATTAAGTTTTAAGACTAAACATAATTACTTTAGGGAATCGACACATTTGCTTAAGAATGACCACCTTCATAGTAGTCAACTGTGTGGGTCAAATCTGATTGACTTTGAGGATCCACAATTATTCAGGTTATT
Source organism: Papaver californicum (assembly GCA_023531435.1). Lineage (NCBI taxonomy): Eukaryota > Viridiplantae > Streptophyta > Magnoliopsida > Ranunculales > Papaveraceae > Papaver > Papaver californicum. The sequence goes on along the minus strand of JAJJMC010006585.1, from coordinate 8,351,118 downwards.
ATTATGTGCTTCTAAGTTCTTAGTTGAGTTTTTCCAGACTTTACAACCTGATCCTGTTGATCATGCCTATGAGAAAATCCAACCCGTGAAAATGTTTTATCTAGACCCTTTTATAGACCCTGAACCTGAACCACAGCTAGAAGTAGTTGTCTTAAACAGAAAACTAGATAAGGGTGTGCTCGGTTTGTTCATTTTCTTGGCATGTTGTAGTTTTCTATTTCTGATATCACTATTTGATTCAGACGACCCACAGTTGTTCCGATTATTGCTCTATGATTTTATGAGGTGACTAATTCTTTCCTAGTCTGGCTGAAGACTTTAAACTTAGCACTTCTTGGGAGGTAACCCATGCTCATGAAACACGGTAATATCTTTCCTTAACTCCTTTTCCTGAAGTGGTAACAGTTTCTGCTTGTTCATATTTTTAATCATTCATCTTTAGAAACATTGAGGACACTGTTTGATTTAAGTTTGGGGGTAAGGGAGAAACTTTTTAGTTAAATAATAAAGCTCTAGAATTTAGAATCTTGTGAACACTTCAGGGTGACACTAACCATTCTAGGTATATAGAAATTTAGCTCTTTTTCTATAGGAATTGGTGTGCCCAGTTAAATGGTCTATTCATAAAAGGACAGAGTTCAGGTGTTAGAAAAAGCATGATATTCGTCACCACATCTTGGAGTCTATCTCGACCATATCACTTTCTGTTTTTACTTTTGCAATTTTGTGTTTCTCTAAGTGATTTGGTGGGGCCCAGTATCAAATTGTTATCGTCGCTAGGATGAAATAGAGTGTTTGAGATCAAGCCCGATTCTTGTTTCATTCAAAAAAAAAAAATCGAAAAAAGAAGAGGAAAAAAAATGAGAAAAAAAATGAGAAAAAAAAATATATTATTTAGTACTTCAATAAAAATATGTGGGTTCTCCCTGTCTCCGTCGCCTAAGCAAGCGTGGAATGCAGGATCCATGGGAACTTGTGTATATTCTAGTTTAGTTAGTAGTAGTAGATTGAAAATAAGTGGGGAGTATCTCAATACATTAGGTTTCATCTTGGCACTGACCTTCAGACAGATATAGGAAACACCGTTCACCTTAGTCAACATGTGCAACCTTCATATTTCTATGTCCATCTTCTAAACTTTTCATGTGATTAATTGGGATAGATTCTGAGTCTTGTGGTTGAACAATTATCTGAGTAGAACTCTGTTGTCTTATATATGAATCTTAGTATGCTTGAGTAAACACTCGTGTACAGCAATTGGACTAATATAGGGTAATGATTCCCATAGCCGATGAGTTGAGTAAACCAACTAAGTAGCTTGTTTCGTGTCTATATTGCGCCCGAATATCTGCTTCGATAATACTCGATTTTACACTTATTACGTCTTTTTATGGCTTTGTAGGTATTTTTGAGAAATAAACATTTGCGGAAAAATTGGCTCGAAAAGTGTTAAAGGCACCCGGGAAAATAGATTAAGGCACCCACACTTTGGATTGGGGGCACCCCATTTTAATTTCAAAAACTTGATTTTGGCTGGAAACCGTTTTGTTACGGGAAGAAAGCTACTGGATGCTCATGTACGTGATTTTGGGAGAGTTGGGTAATTAAAATTGACCCAAAGAGAAGTAATCAACTAGAATATCTTAAACACACGTCACAAACGTGTTTTAACCGAAAAGATTGGACACGGGAATGAATTTGGCCGGAAAATGGGAGTTTCACTAGGTTTCGGATAATAAGGAATTTGAGATTGAGATGTATGCATTTTAGGAGTTCTAATCAACTTAGAAGACTCCCTAGGGTTTGTTTACCCTATATATACCAAAGAGAAGGGCTTAAATCGGAGGAGAGAACCACCGGAAAAAGTATACAGACAACACCATTTTTCTGCTGCTGCTCACGTGAAGAAGAAGGTGAAGAACAAACAGCTCCAGCGATCTGTCGTTCATTATCGCTGGAACTGTCGCTATTTTTCAGCTGCTTCAACAGTTGTCTTCATCAGTTACACTTACATCAGTTGCTTATTTCATGTTGCTTTTTTGCTGATGTAACACGCTGAACCACTTCACTGTAATGCTTATAAGCGTATCAAATCAGCTGTGTTACTTCCTTTTAGCCTTTGTAAACACTTTTTGAGCAATGAAAGATTGTTTTGAGCATATTTTCTCTACAATGAGCTAATCACCATCACTGGGACGACGGAGGAAGCTTTTTCTCCAATAATTAAGTGGTAAATATATTTTTATTTATTTATTTATATTCTTTTATTATTATTTGCATGGAATTAAATTAGAAAAAAAAGTTATTCTTAAATAGTTGTGTTCTCTTTTGATGGGTCATGCTTAGTTAACTACTCTTGATGTCACATGCTTAGGATTTACAATTATTCTTTTAAAAACCTATCTTTGGCATATTTGGATTAAATCGAAAAAAGAATTGCATGATTTTATCATTTAAGTTATTGGTTAAAAGTGGAATCCTTGGTCCTGGTTCTTTCCATTATTTTTAAATCATCTTAACTTTAATATGTTTTATTTTCTTTTATTAAATTTAGGTCTAGAAATTAAATTTTCACAAGTCCGAGAATCAAAGCCTTTTACCATTATATTAAAATCACATCAATTACTCAACATATATGCATACGAATGAATACAGTAAACCCAATTGAAGGGGATTCGTGGGTTGATCGAGTCTTAACTCCAGTACCAGACGGGGGATGAATAGGTTGTAGTCGACTCGGGCCACCGACTCTTATGTCAGTGTACGAACCCGAGGGGCCGAGACAATATCGTAATTGTCGTCCTTCCATGTTGCAGTTTATATTTAAATTACCCTTCCGTAGGGTTTAAAAATAATAATAAAGTCCACAATCCCAAAAATAAAGTCCAAAAAGTGTCCAAAAATAAAAGAAAAATTACAGGAATAATCAAAGATTTCCTAATACAATTTTCTAAAAAAAAGAAACAAATAAAACCTAAAAAATAAAAATAAAAATCTAATTAAAAATAAAACTTTTTGTCTTCTTTTCCGTTCTTTTAGATTTAACTTTAACTCCAAGTCATTAATCACCAAAGTATTTTTGGCTTTATTTCCTTTCAATCCAAATCCAAAACCTGTAGCAAAAAGATAAATACCCAAAGAAATGTAATATAGAACAAAGTAAAAATAATACTAAAAACAAAAATAAAAACCTAAAAATAAATCTAAAACTCTAAACCTAAAGACAAGTCCACGTCGGCGGCGCTAAAAATTGATGTAGTTTTTAAAACAGTGGTAGAAAGTTCGATTCTCAGACTTGTAAAGATTTGATTTTTAAACCTAATTTTTAATACTAAAAATAAAGAAGATTAAAATAGAATGGATTCAAGAATTATGGTAAACACTGAGACTAAGGATTCCACTATTATCCAATTTTTCAAGTGATTAAACATGAATAATTATTTTGTAATTCATAAATTCAAGTTATTCAAAATAATGCCAAAGTTAGATTTTCAAAATAATAGTTGTAAATCAAAAGTATGAGACATCAAAAGTTTAAAACTCAGCATTACCCATCAAAAGAAAATACAACTACTTGATAAAAACCATTTTTTCCAATTTTAATTCAAAGCAAATAATAATAAAAGAATTACAAAAAATAAATAAAATAAGAATTACCGCCTTATTATTGGAAAAATAGCTTCCTCCGTTGCCCCAGCAGTGGTGATTAGCTCATCATATTGGAAACACTCTCAAAATAAGTTTTCATAGCTCAAAAAGTGTTTACAATGATGAAATAAAGGTAACACATGAGAACTGATACACTTATAAGCGTTACAGAAACTGTTCTCTGCATGTCTGAAGAAAGAAAATAAAACAGAAGAGAAATGACGGACTCTAGACGTTGTTGATTATGAAGGAATTAGCAACGGAGAAAATGACGGTTCTCTGGAGCCTTATGTTCTTCGTGTTTTTCCTTCTCTGCATAATTATTTTTTCTCCTGACTTTTTCCGGCTCTCTCCAAGTGATTTTTTCTTTGTTTCTCTTTGCTTTATATAGGGTTAGTAAACCCTAATAAACCCTGTGAACCGATAAGGACTCCAAAAAAAAACCAAAACCAACTCTAAATCCTGTGAAAATCCCAAACAGAGGAGAACTATGTTTCCGACAACTGTGTTGATTCTCCAGCCATTTTCACGGTGTAAAACCCTCATTTTAAAGTGTGTATAAGCTAGTATAGATTGTGTCTTCATTCTGGTAACTTGAAATCACCTAAAAATCTCTTAAAACTCGGTTTCCAACTAATCCAGAAGTTCTCTCTTACGTGAAGAACACTTCCCGCCATTTTCGGATTTTTGAATCAAGAAGGGGGTGTCCCCAATCCAACTGGTGGGTGCCTTTATCACTTTTGTTGGGTGTCTTTAGTAATTTTCCTAGGTTCCTTTATCACTTTTTTGAGCCGATTTCTCCACAAATATTTATTTCTCGAAAATACCTACAAAGATATAAAAACCCATAATAAGTACAAAATCGAACACTATCAAAATAGATAATCGAGTACAATTTAGACACAAAAATGTGTCTATCATTCGACAAGTTACGCCTACATCCACGGATGAATCCCCTGGGAGAAAGATGTTTAATTATATAATCCTTACAATGGTGTTTCTCATGGTTGGGAAAGAGATGATGTTTAGGGTTTACTTTCCCCTCTCTGGTCTCCCCTTTTAGGGTTTAAGTCCCTTATATTTATACAATTAAAGTAATGAGATAAATCTTAAATTCGAGTTAAACTCCATCTGTGGTAACTTGGCCAACAAGACATCTGAATACTAGCCAAAGTATACAAATGATATTATCCAGGAAACTACAGAGAATCCAAAAAACCTTTTTAGTTTTAACCTAAACTAGTTTGCAAGAGATTGGTTACCATGACGTATACAGGAGATTGAACTTATAACCTATTCATCAGATATGATTTTGCAATCTATATACGAACCTTTGGTAGTAAAAGTAAAAACAGTCACATACAAGATCGTTAACAAGAAAAACTACATACTTGTGGTAAAATCGCAGGACCTAGTCCATAATAAATATACACTATAATATCCGTATACCTCCTATAACACAACCTACTCTTAATCCAAATCGTGATCCAAGTGATATCCTTGTGGGTACAACCTCTTTGATCCTTAAAAACACGGATCGTTTTGAATTCATCCATCGATACCTTAAAGTTTCTCAATAGTCCTCCAACAAAACTTTATAACTTGGAAGGTATAAAAATGGTAAACACCCGGAGAACTAAATCATAGGCTATCAAACAATTCATGTTTTACCTGGATATTTACATATACTCGTATGCTTTCGAGCAATTTCTGTTTTACATAAACACGTTCCTCAAGTAATTCCTGGAGAGATGAACATCGTTGGTCCACAAATGCTACAAAGGGGCGAGGGTGCTGCCGTATAAAATATAGCCCAGTGAAATAGCCATAAACTCCCAACATCTAGCAATCAATGTCAGATGGGAATCCAACTGGCCCGGTGCTTGTTTAGCGCCTAGCTCATAAGAAAAACAATTTTTTTGGGGACTATTCAAAATTTGTTGGGATCATCCCCTATTTTTAATAAGGTCACTGTGGAGTAATATATCGTCTCTCGTATCCATATAATCTTTTAATGGCCAAAATAGATGTTAATAATTAAGTTAGTTAAATTAATTGATTATTAGTTTTAGATTAGATTAATTATATTAGATTAAATATTTGAGTTAGAGTTAGTGTTGTTAGAGAATTAGAATTATTGAGAGGGATAAGAAGAAAGAGAAGAAGAGTTTTGGGGAAAAAAATTGAAACCTAGGTTTGGTGATTCTTAAATTCAAAATGAGTGATTCTAGTGCAAACTCAGAGGAATTCGAACCTTTAAATCGTAGAGTAAACAAAGTATTCATTAATCTTCATAACGATCTGGTAATGGATGATTTGTTAGATGGTGAATGTTTTCTTCCCCAAACCCAATCTCAATCTCAAAATGAAAGTTTTGACGAGATAAACGAGGATCACAACGAAGACTATAAAGATTAGAATGTTTGGGATACTTAGTTATACTTGTTAAAGTGTTTTTGTTGCTTGAATTGGCTTAAATTTGCTGAAAATCTAAAATTTTATAGCTGAGATTCGGCTAGGTCGATAAAAGTTCGGCTAGGAAAATGAAGAACAGGTAGCCGAATTTTGAGTTCATAGAGCCTTGGGCTAAGTTCGGTTATATTTTGGGTGAACCAGTATAATGTTCGTCTAGTTCGAGTCCAACGTATTCCTAGACGAACTCTAAGTTATAAACTAGCGGGAACTTTGAGTATAAAGTTCGAAAATCAGTGTTCGGTTAAGTTGAGATATATCGACCTAGCCGAACGTGTATGTTCGGTTGGATATATCTTCTTAGATGAACTTTTTTGTATTTTTTGTCGCAATTAATATTGTTATATATTTTGTAGATCCAATCGGAACTTGTACATATGGATGATCAACCTACTCCTGTTGATATTATGTATGAAGATACACCCATCATTATACGAATGACTTGGTAGGTTACCAATTTATGTGTACTTAAATTTTTCGAAGAAAATTGTCAAGTTTTGTAACTTTGTATTTTTCTCAATGTAGACATGGGATCATCCCGATGAAGCAAAAAGTTGGGCTAGAGAACATGTAAAAAGGGATTTGTGTGTATTGGTTTTAAATGGAAAACCTAGCAAAACCCGCTTTGAAATGGTTTGTAAGAGAAGTCGTATGCCCGAAAGCCACAAGAAGAAGGGTTATGTGTATAATGGAAAGACCGGGAGGAAGAATATAACTATCTTAAAGAAGACCAATTTCCCGTTCAAGCTTGTGTTTAATTTCAACAAAGAATTGAGGAAATGGGTTCTATTCAAAGTTGCGGAAGGTAGACATAACCACCCTCGTTCGGAATATCTTGAAGGACATTCAATCTCCACAAGGCTCACACCTCTTGAAATGGAGAAACTAGCTAAGATGAGGAAAATGCATATTCTACCAATTAATATGCTTCGCATACTAAAATAAGATAACAAGGATAACCACTCCTCTTTGTCCACCATTTACAATGCAAATGAGACATTGAGAAAGAAGGAATGGAGAGATAGGAAGGTAATGCAACAATTGTTTTTTGTGACATAACAGAAAAACTACGTCGTTCAAAATCAAGAAGGTCCGGATGGAGAAATAACACATCTCCTTATTGCGTATCCGATGTGTGTTCAATTTGTGCAATATTTTTACCAAGTTCTTATAATGGATTGCACTTACAAGACTAATAAGTACGAGATGCCATTGTTGAATGTTGTTGGGTGTATGTCGACCAAGTCACCGTTTAGCGTCACGTTTTATTTCTTAAAGGATGAGCAGGATCCTAGTTACACTTGGGCGTTGCAAAAAGTGAGGTCAATCTTCCGAGGTGATGATATTCGTGGAGTTATAGTCACCGACAATGAAGTCATATTAATGAGTGTAATAAAAGTAGTCTTCTCGTTGGCACATAACCTTCTTTATACGTTTCACATATGGTGTAATGTGATGAATATGTGCAAGCCTCAAATTGTACCACCAAACAAAAAAGGTTATGGTGAGATTAAGAAGCTACCAAAAGATAAATAAGTCAAAGCGAAAGAGGAATTTGATAAATAATGCGAAATAAATGAAGCCAAATGGGGTTGTTTTTCCAGTGAATGGGACTCATTGACTTGGTCTCTCACCGAGGATGATTACAATATAAATCTTCGACGTTAATCGAGCATTGGACTAGCCCCGAGTACCTGGATATTATACCGTATTTGATTCCCCAATGGTTGGAATCGCACAAAGAAAGGTTGGTTTATGCTGGTTGAAGAAGAATTTGGTAGAGTCGGCTCACTGCCGGTTGAAGAATAATTGTTTTGGATATGTTGATAATTTTATGACCGTGTTTGATGCTATAGAAAATTACTTTACTCGCGATATTGATAGGATTAAATAGAAGTTCCAAAAGAGTTATATCTTCAAGATTAAGAAATGGGTTGAGCTTCCGTTGCTCAAGGGAATCCATTTTAACATGTCTATGTATTCAGAAGTTGATGGTAGAATTCAAGTTGATTAAGGATTGGGACATCAAGACGGATGAGGTGTGTGTTTGTAACATGAAGAAGTTCATGGGATTACCTTGTTGTCATATTATAATTGATTATGAACATAGTGTGATTCCTATAGATGACATTGATCCATTTTGGAAACAATTAAGTTTCAACCCTCTCACGGAAGATCCCGAATAAGAGTTTGGGGATACCCAATTTGGAAGAACCTTAATCGAGATGTACCGTAATATAAACAAAATCAAACGAAAAATCTTTTGGTATGACATGAGGACGATCCTTTATCCACATATTTCAGAGAATGTTTACGAACTGGAAAATGGCAAGCCCAAAGGTAGGCAAACACCAAAGAAACAAGGAAACAAGCAAGAAATTATGTGAAGGTTTTGTCTAAGAAGCATGGGGACATCAACGCTAATCATGGAGATCCTTCGGCTCACGAGTACACTGCGGTGATGTATCTGTATGAATCAAAGAAACAAGGTCGGAGTAGTGAAGAAAAAGGTGAACCAAGTGAACAAGATATGAAGAAAAGAGGTCATATGCTTTCATCACCACCAAGCGAACCAACTCTCTGAGACGTGAATCTAAAGGCTCCCATGTTTCCCAATCAACAAATGACTCGAGCAAGTGATGATAAACCAACATTTGTTGATAAAATGTACTTGGAAAACCTACCTAAAATCATTCATGAGTACGTTATATCCACCAACGACGTTCCTAGCGATGGCAATTGTGGTTTTCACATTGCGGTTGGACGACTAGGATCGTTTATGTACCGTGCCAAGGAATACAATGGTTCTGAAATCATTTATTTAAGAAAAAATTTGTTGACAAAACCATGGGAGAACCCAGTATTTTACAAGACAATGATGATAAGGACGGATTGTGGGGTGAACGAGGAGTTTATTAAATTTCAAAGTCGTCTACACGGGGCCAATCCTATTACAAGGGATCATTGGATGAGAATTCTGATTTTTGGGCACTTAATCGCCTCCGTATTCAATTGTGTGGTTCATTATTTCATAAAAGGTTATAGTGCTACATTCACCCCACAATCAAGCATTAGTGTCCAACCGCACCGAAAAGTGTTCATTGTATTGGTTGGAGGCAACCACTTTATTTGTCTCCGGTTAAAACTCAATTGTCCAATCCCTCTGATGTGCCAAACTTCTTACTGGGAAGGATTTAATCTCGATGTAATGAAGAGTTAATGCAATTTGTATGAGAAAAACATGGATATGTGGAGAGGTTTGAGAATATCGCAGGAAAAAGAATATTCCCAACCAATTGTAATTGAGTAAATGACACATGTAATTAAACTAAATGTGCTTTGAAGATCATATTATGAATGAAAGAATATTTTTGTTGAATTATGTTTATTTTTTGTATATAAGTAGATATGTGTAGGAGTCCGGCTAGGAGGACACATTTTGGACCTTATCGAACCAATGTTCGGTTAGGAGGACACATTTTGGACCTCATCGAGCCAATGTTCGTCTAAGAAAAGCTCATTCCAATGTAATGTTCGTCTAGGAATAATAATTTCAAATCTAGCCGAACTGGATAAAAAAAATCCAGTTTTTTTTTTGTCAGAAGTTCGGTTAGGATAGTAAAGGTTGCAGATAGCCAAACTTTAATGATTTTATCAGGCTTTTTTTGTCAGAAGTTTGGCTAGGAAAAGAAGTGTTGCAAGTACACAAACTTTAATAATTTTACCACGCTATAAAAGTTTGTCTAGCTTTGACATTCTTCTTCCTAGCCGAACGTTACACTGGATTTCCAAAAAAAATTGTTAAATATGCTACTAATACTGAATTACAAGGCTAGAAACCAATATTACTACTAACGCACAATTAGAAATATAGAAATCGAATATATTTTTAGCATCCTCAACATCCCATACGTGTTATGAGAAACTTACGTAGGATGTCACAATAAGCTTCGTATTCGAAATTCTTTTCTTTCCATTTTCTCAATATCTCTCGAGTTCACACTACAACATCAACATTGGTTTCACCCCTCAGTCGATATTGATTGACAACCCGAATCAAATCTATAAAATCTTCAACTTGTTTTCTTATAGTTTGAAATCTACAAAGCAACGCCGGAAAATCCCTATTATGAGGATTACATGTTTCAGTGCAGAAGGTTTCATGAATTTTAACGCAGTAACTCATACTAAAGTACATCGTTTGTGCAAAGAGATAAATCTTCATCTAGAGTAAATACATAGTTTGTGCAAAGAGATAAATCTTCATCTAGAGTAAAGCATTAGTTAGTGCCATTTTTTAGTGAATATGTGATTTTTAAATGTGAATTAATAGTTGGGTATATATAAAGCATATGTCCCTAACGGCTATATTTTTCGAAAAATGTGGAAAATCAAAAAGTTCGGCTGATATTTGGGTGTGGTTTACTATCCAAACATTTCTCTATTTTACTTTATATCTTATAAGTTAGAGGTTCGTCTGCAAAGTGGTATTTATATTTTCAGCCGAACTTGGAATTATTATGTAAGATAACATTTGTTTTCGTTCATAAAATTACCCATTACATAACTAACCCATATTACATCCCATTAAATATCATTACATCATATTGAATTCAAAATAAGTTCGCATCTAGCTAAATCTATGAATCTCGACGGATAGCTCTTTAACGAATCTCGCCGGATAGTTGTCTAATGAATCTCGGAGCATGTCTCTTCAAATACGAATAACAGGCCTCGTGCTCGAATGTTCTTCCACCATGAAGTTTTCCTTAAAGATTTTGAACTCTAGCTCTCTAAAAATAAGAATTGACAAGTTAGTATGCATAACCTAAAAGACTCAGTTCACAAGATAAACGTGTTTAAATGATCACTTTCTCTTCAGGAGTAGATCTGTGATGATACCGCCTTACCCAACAGAGTATTCTAATGTAGTTTTGCAACCTATATTGTATAATGTCAAATCTTTCAGCTAACTCTAACCATCTACGGTATTTAGGGTCCCATCTAAATCGAAATGGAATTCTTTGACTCTCTTCCAAAATATCGAATAACTTTCATTAGGTCTTTCACGATAAGCCAGAAGGAAAGTTTGAACGAGCATTAGGTCATCCTCTACGGTGGATGGTTCCATTTGTTACTAGAAATGAAAAAAATTGGAGGAAGGAAGAATTGGAGCCGAAAATTGATGTTAAGACGAGAATAGGTGGTGCAAAATGAGTTAGAGAGTGCCAAATTTATATATAGAAAGGCCCCAACGGATCTATTTTTTTTTAAATGATATTCTTACTTTCAACAGTTAGAGGTTCGACTAGGTCGAAATTTGTTATTCCTAGACGAACTTTTTAGTCCAAAACAAAACAAAAGGTTCGGTCAAGTTTTAATTATTGTTTTGCGAACCAAACCTTTCTCTGTTTTACATAACTGTGATATTTTCCAACCGAACATTTGGATCTTAATCGAACCTTTGTTCGGTTAGGTCTGTTATTGGCTTTACTAACCTAACATTTTTATATTACCTATTGGAAGTTGTATTTTGGATTTTAATTCTACAGATGCAAGTTGATAATGAAGTAAACTTAAAAACAATTAACATAATATTATCTAAACATATAGGTTCATCACTTACTACATAATATTATTTAAAATAACTTAAAACCCAATAACACACAATTAAATCATATAAGATTCTAATCTGAAAGTAATATGTTCATCACCTACTACATAATATTGTCTAGAATAACTTGAAAGAACCAACAACAACGAAAGAAATCACATAAACTTCTTCTGCTCCCTCTTCAGTTACAGCATCATCAACTCCTCCCTTCTTGTTCTCATCATCTTTTTCTTCTAACTCCTCAGGTGGACCTATGTAGTCGCCATTTTTATCGTAATAAGGGTTTACACCTGAAAAGTCTGATTCTCTGAAGAACAGTCTCGGATCACGATATTCTTCATCTTCTTCTACCTTTGATTCAATATAGGTTAGGGGATTCTGATCATTGTTCAAAGATTGTCATCACTGTTCAACCAGCATGCAAACTCCGGATCATTCGCCTTTTTATCAAGAATGTCTTCTGCACTTAACTCTCTAGTTATTTTACAATGAGGAGTATCCTTTCCCTTTCCCTTCATATTCTTTCAGAGCTTAAATAATAAAGTTTGGACATAAATATTAAACTACGTCTAATAAAAATATAAAACACGAGATACAGAGAAATGTTCGTCTAGGAGAACAAGATTTGAATCTTAACCGAACTCAGTGTATAATTTTTGACTTAAAAAGTTCGGTTAGTCTAGCCTATTATCGATTTAACCGAACAAAAAGTTCGGTCAATAAACCAAATGTTCGGTTGACAAACATTTATAAAACAGTGTACTGTTCGGTTGGTAATAACAATTTGAAAGTTGACCGAACTTTTTGTTTTATTTTGGACTAAAAAGTTCGGTTGAAAAATCTTATTATCAAGCAACCAAACTCCAAGACTTTCTTCTCAACAAAAATGTTTGGTCGAAAAGCCTTGAGAAAAAAAAACTTCGGTTAGGCCCTAAAAATAATTTCTCAACCGAACTGTTCTTGGTGTTCTTCCTAACATAAGATTGGTTAGCTTGATAGGGTTTCCAAAAAATGTTCCGAACAGAACTTCTCAATGAAGTCACTTTTTAAACCCTAATTTTCATGATTTTTACTCGGATTAACAATCAAAAACGCATAAAAAGGAAGGGGTTGTCGGGAATTATCTTCTAATATGCATACTGGAACAATCAGGATTTGGTTCTCTCGTTTGGGTTTCGATTTCGGTTTGAAAAATTCTGTTTCAACCGGTTCTTCAGTTTGTGGTAGAATTCCTTGATTCGGTTGATTTGCAATGGGTGCAATCCCAGGATTCGGTTGAGTCATTTATATACGACAAGATTGATCAACGATGAAATTCGTTTATGAATCAACGATCAATCGCTTATGGAAAATGAAGAAGGAAAAAAGGAAAAGAAGGATTTGAGTTTTTATTTTGTTTAGGTTATGAATTAGGTTTAGGTTTTGGATTAGTATTCGATTTATTAAATACATATGATTAGGTTTAGGTAAAGTTTAATAAAAGATAACTTAGTATTAGGACATCTTTTAGCTTTATACGGCCGATGGCCTAAACACAGGATGGTCCCCAGAAAAATTGTTCCATAAGAACTCTCTGTAGTGAATAAAGATTCAAGGTTAGCAGCATCACTAGGGTCCAGAGCTGGAAGTCCAAACCATACAGCTGAGGTCTTTGAAATTCTGCTTTCCTTGGCAGCAGTCTTCGAAATTCTTTTTTGGATAGCCAGATGCAATCCGCTGCTGTGCTTCACAAATTCCATACTGATCTAGCTCATTTTCTTAACTGGCCTCTTCCATCACATCTGGGAAATATGTAATGCTTCTATACTAAAGATGTCCAATGTGTACATATTTTAATTAATCGTGCACTGGAAATTGGGAGTTGTATCATATAGGAGGAAATGTGAAACTCTTATTTAAGGTCATTGTTAATAGTCCTCTTTAACTTCATCTCGTCTATATTGGGGTTGTTCTTTCTCTCACCGACCATTTGGGTTGTTCCTTCTCTCACTGTGCCTGCACTATCCAACAATGATCAAGATCACATCGGACTATAAACTATTTGCAGCACACAAAGAGAATTGTCGACACAACTCGGAATGTTCAGTTTGAACATATTAAGCAACATTCAAAGTGAGGACAAGTAAGGTTCAGTAGTGAACATTGATTAATGTAACCCTGCAACCAAAAGTACTTGTGATATTCGTGTTCATTTGATGTGAATGTACAAATCGCATAACGAATTTGCTAAAAATACTTCAAAAATGACCCCATGTTAAGTGTTCTTTCTTAATGTCATTTACAGCAAAACTATCTTCAGGTTGACGTTTCCATAAGAAATTGGCAGCCTCGATCCAACTTGGGTGAACCAAAAATTTCTTATGCTTCACTGCCCAACGAGATTTTTCTGTCCCCATATCAGTCGAAACAAATGTGTGTGACAGATGCATCGAGCTCTTTACAGCAGATGGCTCCCAACTTCTCTGCAACCTCCCAAAGTCTCTGGTTCTCAACCTGCTCTCCGATCTTCCATATATGACTGAAAACCAACTTGCATCCCTTCAAAACTTCACTACGAACTGTCTTCAGCACCTAAAAAATAGAAGAAAAAACCGATCACTATCATTGAAAACCCATCAATACCCAGTATGTTTCCAAATTCATGTTCAAAGTGAATTAAATGCTAAAGCATATAGAATTCGCGATAAGGTTTGGATTCAATAATAATTGGGTTGGTCACAGGGTGCATTGAGAAGCACCATGATTTTGTACAAGTTTACAATACACAACCCAATTCAAAAAATTATTTGGTTCAATTAAATCATCAGAGTGAAGCTATATGGAACTATTTATACCAGTTTTTAATTAGTTTCATTTTGGTAACACTCTTACCAATTGAAGGTCGAACACTTAAATGTGATCAGTAAAAAATAAAGAAAATGTAACACACTGATTTACAGACTTTCAACGTACACAAACCACACCAAGGGACTCATAGTTGCTTATTTACCTGTCTGACGTCTCTCCTCATGAGATCATCATCCCGCTCCTGAAAAAAACAAAGCTGATAAGAACAAATATCAAGTATGCAGAGGTCATGAAGTCGGAAAAAAAAATCAGAAAAAAAAATCAGAGGCAAGGTGAGCTAGCAAGTCAAAAAACAGCTGATGTATACGCTTAAGAACTTCGAGAACAGTTGCAAGTGCACCATCAGGCTCACTCTCATCCCTCTTTAATTCTTAGAGGGACCTGTTGTTCAAGTTAAACGATCAAGTTAAACGACCGCCCGCTTGAAGAAAAGTAATGATACCTATCCATGAGAATAAGGTTTTCTTTATGCTGCCGCCAGACCTAGAGTGATGGGCATATGCCAATGAGGAGTTAATAAAGAAGTGAAACCAGTCTATATTTCAATAAAGTAAACCAATAAAATTTAGCTATCAAGGAGGCATATTCCAAGGATTGATACTAGGAAATAACAGGAAAAAGCCAATTGGCTTAAAATAAGATGCCCAGAAAAAAACAATGGTAACAGGCCACAGTATACTTACATACTCCGCGTCGTCAAGGATAATTACAGCACTCTCTGCTCCCAGCAGCACATCAAGACCTTTTTGATGTTTCTGGGTGCAATCAGCTTGTGAAATAACTCTCGAGTCGAAGTAGATTTTTCCAGGATCAAGTAGCCGTGCCATTTCCAATGCATAAGGGCGTTCTCCCATGGTGTATACATACATCTCAAACATGTTACTAGCTTCTTTCAAAAAAGTCCGTACAAAGGGCTTCAGCTTTGTAAACATGCGCATAGAGTCCAATTGAAAAAGGTTTCCATTTGGAAGATCTGGCCAATCTAAAAATGTTAGACTCTGCATCTAATTGATTCAGTTGAGCCTCGTAGTTGATCGTATCTTGATATAAATCTTGAATTTGAAAATTACGATCTTAACAGGATTATACAGAGATGATAAAGGAAAAGGACAAATGACCCTCTTCACCAAGAGGGAAACCATAGTTGCAATTGAAATATTAGGACCAGGAGCCTAAGCTTTGCGCGATTAATAACACTTTGAAATCCTGTTATGTCTAACCATTCCAAAACCTAGACAAGAGTTGTTTATGTCTTCCTATCTTCTAGATTTCTTTTTGTCTAGCTTTGCCTAATTTTGTAACTTCAGAGTGCAGTACGTAAGTTTGATTGTTTATCAGTGTAGACTCTCATTCAAATAAGCAATGTATTTGTTTTTTCTCTAGAAAACTCTTTGTTTCTTTTAGTATCAGTAGAATAACAGTCAGCTTGAGCTAACTCAGGTTCACATGTCATAATAATTCAACCTTCATCTAATGAGGTATCTAATGAGGTATTTGTATGATGATCAAGGATACTTATCATCAAGCGATTGCAATATTTTATACACCAAGTTTGATCAAATAAGCAAACGTATCATAAGAAGTTTCTATTTCCAGAATCCGAATAATAGCGCGGTTTTTGAAAAGTTAACGACGACAATTGGATAATACCGAAAAGACTAAACAAGAAAAACAATGCTTTCTGTCCTATCAAGAAATAAACAGTGAAAAGGAGTAGCAAATCACAGATATGAGTCATACCTTGAAGTGAATCTGTTTGGCTCTTTAGATATTCCTCATCAGGTGAGATATGTTGAAAATTTGTTGAATTTAGTAGGGTGTGATCTAATTCAAGGACCAAGTATAGTTTTTTCTTGCGGAACAAGGA
Source organism: Papaver californicum (assembly GCA_023531435.1). Taxonomy (NCBI): domain Eukaryota; kingdom Viridiplantae; phylum Streptophyta; class Magnoliopsida; order Ranunculales; family Papaveraceae; genus Papaver; species Papaver californicum. The sequence continues at coordinate 8,334,670 of JAJJMC010006585.1, read as the reverse complement.
CTTGAGATCCTTATCACGTAATCTGGCAAGTTCATCGCTGTCAACTTTTAAATCCTGTGTAAATTTATTCAATCAACACTGTCGTTTTTAAAGCATCCTTAAAATTTTGTGCACGCAATCGATGACAGTAAAGAAAGAAATCCCAGTAGCAAGAAAAGAGATCTTTATTTTATGTATGTATCCAAGTGTTACAGCAGAAACATCATCCACCATCCGCCCACATTTTACACACATTCCTTTAATAAGTGATGGATGTGCACATATCTCCAACTGGACAGATACATCTACATCTAGGCAGACGACATTGTGGAGATAAGAATATTAACACAAAAAGATAATAATAGCTATCTCACGAGAATAAGCTGGACGACACCACCAGTCTCATTCATAAAACACAAGTTTTACTAAAATGCTCAACATTCACAAACAATACAAGAAAATAGATGTGAAACATAATGTTTGAATGAATAGAACTAAAGAATTTACATGTCTAACTTTGTCCACTGAAATTATGAAATATCCAAATACAAGATGCTGCTACTAAAGGAGGTCAAGCTTTTTGCTGAAAAATAAAAAACTCATAACCATCGATGAATCTTTGCTTGGAAACCTCAAAGAGTGACTCACAGAGCCTCTGAAAGCATTCACTGATGTTTGAGAGGGGCCGGAGAGCATTTCAAGAAAACTATAACAGACGTATATCTTACTACGAAAGACACCAACCTAAACAAAACTCTAAAGCTGATTAGAATAGACTCAAACATAATATGAAACAGATAAGGGTACACAAAATATATTTCTACACCATTGGAAAAAATCACAAATCACTGAATCTTAAAACAATACGTGAGCTATGTGGAACTGGTTCCAGAGAAGTTGAGCAATGGAGCTCCTCGTTATCGTCCAAAGTATCCAACCTTTGCCTTTTACTCCTGCAATATCATGCAAAATATGAAGTGACAAAATTATATAAACTCTTAGGTGGTTGTGAGCTAGTATTCAGTAGTTCACTCACATTAAAGATCAAAATTGGGCATAACAATTACCAATTCAACACATTCATGCTGGTAAAACTAAGTCTTTTTCATTCTAAGTCATTAACGCATTGAACAAAAGTCTTTTAAACATACAGTGCAGCATATATCACCACAGAATACATAAACTATGACAGAAACCATTGACTTGACCGCTTAGAAGCTTTTTACAGCAAAGAGTTTGGAATTTCTGCAGTCCGCACATTCATATAGCACAATGGTTAGTGGTTACCACATCCCAGTCTTTAGAAAACAATGTATCCATATAAAATCAGGATACATTTGGCCCTAGTTCAATGGTTTTCTTTAACTAAAGGTTTTCACTTACCTTTAGTACGGAACATTTTCCGAAATGGAAAATCTCCAATATAGACCAATGTAGTCAATATCGGATTTCGGTTCGTACCGGTCGAGAGCGATACACTGGTACACCTTTGTATCGGGGATATTTCGGTTCCAAATATCTGTAAATATGTCCACATATTTTATACCTATAATTATTATATCAAACGTTTTTTCTATATTGGACTCATTAAGATATAAAACTAGTACTCATTTTTCTAAAATACCATAAAAAACATGAGTAACAATTGAAAACCCTAGAACAATGATAAGAAAATTCGTTTTTGTTTGTTTTCGTTTTTTTTTGTTTTTTTAGATTTTTTCTTTTTAAAAAAAAATAATTAAAAACCCTAATTTCGACCGTACCGGTCCATTTCGACCATTTCGGTTAAACCGTTTCCGTCAATATCGACACACATTTTCGGACAAAAACCGTTCTACCCGTATATGCTATTTCGTATCGGGTGAGGACCGATACCGATAAAACCGGCGATATTTCGACCGTACCGGCCGAAAATAACTACAGTGTTATAGACTCAAAAAGTTACCAATTATAAACCCTAATTTGTGAATTAGTCAAGGAAGTAAAAATACCCCTCTCTTTATGTTGTAGTGTTCCATGTGAATATGTTGACGTCTAAACATTGATGATATCATCATCCAATTTGAACAAAAGAAATACATTAATCGTTTGGCTGAGACTTGGTTTACTAGTGAATGTGCATTCAACGTTACTGAAAACACTAGGAACATTACGATTAATACAAACCTCTGCGCTGCAAAATCAGCATCTTCTTCATTAACTTCTTCTTCTTAATCTTCTTCTTCTCCATCATGGTCTTGGTCTGTTTCGTCTGCCTCCTGCTCCAGTGATTCATCAGAAGAAATCCCTGCTAGTTCTTCATCAAGTGCAGCAAAATCATCACTATTAGAAGAACTCAACGGAGGAGAATCACCATCCACACTCATGGTCGGACCTCACTACTGCAGAAACAAAATATCAAGTCAGAAGAACACCTCACCATAACAAGTAGCAAATATATAAGGTTAAGATGAGAAGAAAACATAAAAACGAATTCACTAAAACCACAATCTAATGCAGTGAAATAATTAACACAGCCTTGTTATTGAGAAATTAGGGTTTCATAAGTGGTTTGAAAATTGAAAATCATATTAGTGGGCATTTTACCGAAAGAGATCTTCAGGTTCGGAGGAAGAAAATAATAGAGAGAGAAAGAAGGCGATAGGGAGCGTTAACAGGTGAAGAAGGACGGCTTTTGATTCGATACTTATTAGAGGCGGGAACGCTGAGTTCAGACTTCAGAGTCTTCTGGGAGAGGGATCTTATTAATTTTTCGTTTGAGGGAATTGAATTTTGAAAACACTAGATAATAACCCCACCGGCAGTAATATTTTCTGTTATATGCATCAGGTAATTAAACTCAGTTCACACCATATAGCCCAAACCCCAAAGACCAACCTGGCCAATCTAAGGCCTTCCCAATTCTAAATCCCCGCACAAGTGGATAAGGGGTGTCTAAAATAGGGTTAAATGATAAAATTAGACTCTATTAAAATCTATTACTAAAACCAATTACTCTAATACATTTTTTATGTTTATATTAATTTATTCTTCTTTTTCTTTTTTCATCTTTTTTCTTTCTTTTTTTCCATTTTAAATTACCATATCATCGAATAATCGACGATTCAAAAAACAATTAGTCGTTTGATTTTCCTATATAACGACAATGATGAAACGAATAAACCATCCCACTAGAGATACTTAACCTAGTGGAAGCGATCTAAAAATTGCACAAGCAATTCGAAATATATAAACAATCGAAGAAGAAAACGGTTATGGAAGACGAAAAAAGTCTCAGCTCAATACAAGAACAACAAATGGCTAGAATCGGGTACTTTTCAATCATCCTATTATTGTTAATTAGGATTTATCAACATGCACACACTCTAAAATTGAAAATTATGAAACCTGAGTTTATTGTGTTAACCGGAATCGGTTGATATTCATGTTCACATTAAATGATTTCTATGGAAAATGGTTAATATTCATGCCCACGTCGACCGATTGTAAAGTATCTAAAAAGCCACGATGAACATCAACCCATAATCGATCGATATGAGCATTTATATCAAACGATTCTGGTTTTTAAGAAAATGCACATTTATATGTTGGTGTTTTCGTGTAGAATCGGTTGATGTATAATACACACATAAACCGAGTTTAAATATATAAAATGCCCGGAATCGTTCAACATATGTGGTTATATCGCACGATTGTATGTTGAGAAAACTCCCAATTTTTCAGGTGGCTTTTTATATATAACCGGTGGATATGAACACCTATATCGAATGATTATGTAGTGTAAATTGCTAGTAATCGGTGGATGTGGATGTATCGTGATGGACGATTGTGGTCTTGGAATTCCTAAATTCACTTGAATTCAATTGTTGTTTACCGTATGTTGTCATATTCTTTAGGGGAGGGGGAAAGGGAAAGCAAGCGGAAAAGAGATCGAAGGAAAAACATGATCTTGCTTATCCTCCGAGATTGGGACCTCGTCGAGTGGGGGGTAAGAACTTGAGAGCTAAACACCTTAGGGGTTCGGTAGAAAAATCGATCTCCACCAATGAACCAAGCCAATTGAAGCATCAAATAGAAGAATAATCTTCTTAAAATATAGAATCTGATAGAGTTCAAAGTAAAGAAGTAAGTAATAACAAAAATAACGAAAGCCATGACGAAGAAAAACGAAGAGGTGAAGAAGAAAAAGAAAAAGAACAACAACAACAACAACAACAACAAGGAGATAAAGATAAAGATGCAACGGTAAAAAGGAATAATAAAAGAAGATATTTACCAAAGCCTGAGTTGATATTAGGTCGCGGCCCCAATGATTTTATCCATGGGTTACCGTGTGATGGAGGAGAGTTGTTATGGGGGTACGAACACAGTTGGGTTTCTACGGTCTGTGCAACCATGGTAAGTATCTCAACCTTATATTATATCGTCTACTTTTATTTAATCTATCGTGCACTTTTTAATTTATCATGATATGTTATTTAGAATCATATTGATTTCGGGCGTCTTTTAAAACACCGATCAACAATGAGCAAAATGATTTAATAGCCATTGTCTGGAGAAGCACCCCAAGTCGTCCAGATCATCGATGATTTGAGGTTGTTATGTGGAGTAAATAACTCAATGGTTGGGTATTACAAAACCCTTATTTTTTTCATTCCAAAAGAAATATTACGCGGAAACAGATACTCTGCATATCGTTTTGGGAAATGACAATAACCCAAAATGATGTGCAGTTGATCAAAGGTCTCAGCGAATGAGGTAAAGCCGTGAGGGGGCCCGGCTACATGAGTGAGGTTAGTTGGGAGTACATTTACGAGTTCACTTTGAGGGTGTTTGGTTGGGATGAGTATAAGACCAAAGGGAGATTTTAGTATCTGAGAAGAAAAAGAAGAAAATATTCAATCTTAAGAGCCTGAGGGACCAGTTCTCGGGAACAATGAAGATTCATAAAAGAGGTGAATTGACAGCATTGTATCAATGCTACAACCACCGCATATGTTCTCTATATTTTGGGATATGTTATCTTCTCTGACGTTTCCGGTAATCGGGGTAAAAACCAACTACATCCATTTAATAGAACCATTGAACGAAGTACACGACTACACTTGGAGAAGTGTATGTATTTCATTCTTGTTAAACGAGATGCGAAAATGTATACAAGGGTACACAGGACCCAGGTCGGAGGGAATGTGGCTCTTCTCCAAGTAATTCAAGTGGTTTAGTTATTGTATTTTGTTTATCTTACTTTTTATTTTATCACCTATATTCCTACGTTGATGCATGTGTAGATATACTTGCACTTCCCAGAGTTTGCTAAAAGGTCCCATGTGAAAGGGAATTGGGATGATGTTTTTTTGGAAACAAATACTCATTCAACTGCAAGACGAAGAGTTTGGAAAAGGTCCTCCTGGATTTGAGGCAAAAACTGGACAACTTGACGACGACTGATGTTGTAGTTTACCCTTACAGGCAAGAACCAGCGGAAAAGGGATGGTTGGGTGCGAGGAACGACGTTATTTTGGACCTTTGTTTTACCCTAAAGTTTATGTACCGTACAACCCAATAAGAATGGCGAGACAATGTGATGGTGTACAAGAGATCCACATGGCCTCTTATGGAGACAAATATAAATTGGACAAGCCTGATTATATATGCCCCTTGAAAAACGAAATTATGGTTGTTCTCGATCCTTTACCATCATCCTCGGACTGGGAAGATAGGAGGTGTCGTATAGTTAAAATGGATAGGTCTCCGAACTTAGATGTTGAAGAATCTATGGATTACATGGCGTGGTACCGTAACATTTCTCGTACTTCTATGATACGAATAGATGAGAGGCCCTTAATCAAAAACCGAGATAGAGCTCTCGATGTTTTGGCACATATTGTAGTCTCGTATGGTTTGTTAAGGTTTTGACATGATTTGTAAAACGTTTGTTGTTTGAAATAAAAACAGAAAAGACGAATCACGTATCTGATCAACAAAGCAAAAGTCTGTATGGAAAGAGGAGAACATGTTGAGGAAAATCAGAGGAAGATTGCAGAATACAACGTTTTGGAGGATGAACAAGATGATGTTATATATGGGGAGACAGTAGAGACGCCGCCAAAAAGAATAACTAAAGTGAAAAAGGGTGCTCGGTGTAAATCAAGCAGGGGTAAGACAGAGATGGCCAACATGATAGTGACACTAATGATGGCGCTCAACAAGGACCTACCAGTCGAGGTGGTCGTGGTCTTGGTGAGCGCGGTGTTGATGTTGAATGAATATATTCTTGTTTTTCAAACTTATATCTTTAACTATGGATAATTATGTCTTAACTTATGTGCATTATTCGAATTTAAACATGTTAGGTTTATAAGTTTATGAATGAATGAATTTAGTTGGTTTTAAAATTGTTGTGTTGGCTTAGACGTGCCAAAAAAACTACAATTTGGGTAAAAAATGTTGATATTCTGACAATTTTTTAAGCAAAAATCGGTCGATGTGGATATCCCTATCGATCAATTCTAGTTTTTGGAAGAAATTACAAATTTATAATCGTTCAATATGGCTATATGTATCAAAGGATTTTGGGGCAAACATGTTAAAAATTTATGGGTTACAAAATTGGTGGATATAAACATTCATATCAAACGATTAAGGGGAAAACATACGAAAAGTTTGTCAGGGTTACATAATCGGTGGATATATACTTTCATACCAAACGATTCTAGGCTTGAGAAAAAGCCAATGTTATGTTTGTTTTTTAGGCTATAATCGGTCGATGTGGACATCCATATCGACCGATTCTAGGTAGAGGGAGTGCAAATTTTTCTGGTTGTTTTAGGATACAATAGGTCGATGTGAACTTATATATCGACTGGTTTTAACAAGCCATTTTTTTTATATTTTTGATAAGCCAAAAATCATTCGATGTGGATATATATATCGACCGATTGTAACAAACCAAGTGTTTTAACATTTTTGATAATCCACAATCGTTCGACGTGGACGTATATATCGAACGATTATGAAAGACTACTTCATCCATATTTTGAGTTTTTCGAAAAAACTAGCCATTGGGTCTTCCTCTATATAAGAAAGACCTCTGTCCTATTTCCAATTTGTCCCAAACTTACGCCTTTTACTGACTCCCACTTCATCCACTACTCAAAGAAAGCTGGGAAAATGGCATGGGAACCGAATTCCCGTATTCCACGAACGTCCTGATGAAATTTATTCAACGTTTTGGAAGAGAGTTAAATAATTCTTTTATGAGCGCACCGGGAATCCTAAACGTCGCAAATGGAGAGACTTAACGTTCATATTCGACTACATCAAAAGAAAACTTTCGTAAAATTAGAATAATGGTTGTCGAGCATCATCCCAAGCTTCTCGTAGCAAAAAAGGTGAGTAATTTGTAATGTTTATCCCTATCTCATCGTTTGATGTTTGCATACCAACGTGTAATTGATTTAATTTTAGACCGAACACCGTGTTGATGGGAAAACAATGTTCATGCACGCAAGGGAATACACCATGTTGAACAAACGTGCTTCGAGGTTCATTAACGATGTATTAATGTGCGAGCTCGAAGAATACACCTACTAAATTATGTAATGCGCTAATTTTCTGAACTATGTAATGCAATGCGTTAATTTCCTAAACTATGAATGGAATTTTTCTTTATGAAAGTTCATCACAATCGGTTCATATGAACATCCACATCGGCCGATTGTTAGAATCGACGTTTATATAAAGAAATATCTACCGATTCCTAGTGTTTTTTGTGATTGAAAAACTTCAAACCAGAATAGGTATACGTGATCCATCGTATCCACCGATTCTAGTTTGATTACCTTTAAAAAAATCTCAGATTTTTTCATGTTTTGATGATTAATTAACGAGGGATTTTGTATTTCCCCCTCAAAAAAGGTATTTATTTTGCATTACCCCCTTTTTAAATCGCTAATAGGTAAAACTCTCAATCTATTATAACTGTCGTGACCATCCAGTTAGATATCTATTTTACATTACCCTTTTTTAAATTGCTAATAGGTAAAATTCTATTTTACATTACCCTTTTTTAAATTGCTAATAGGTAAAATTCTATATCTGTTATAACTGTCATGACCATTCAATTAATTATACAGTGTAGTACACGAGTGTGAAATAAATAAATAATTATTCTTAACAACCCTAAAATACCCTTTAACCTAAAATAGAAAATAGAGACGTGGTTGAACATTACCCTTTTTTTTTATTGTAATAGAAATAGACACGTGTTATAAGATTAAAAACATAAATAAATGTTTATTAAAAAAGAAAAAGAAAAAAAGAGAAAATGAATACGAGAGATCCATTATTTTCTTCTTCTTCATATCTGGCTATGCCATTAAACCTGCAACATAAAAAATGCCGAAGTTAAACCCAAGTATGCGAACCAGACGATCTATCTCAAGATGTGTATCAATCAACACCATTCACATCACAGGATTAGAGTTAACCATCTCCGGTTCCATTGAAAATCAAGTTTCTGATTTGATCTAGGGTTTTTTTTCTTTAAATTAGTACCTGAGTGACAATCTTGGTTTACATATTTGATTGAATTCAACATACGATTTACGATTTCGGGTGTTTCTTAAATAGTTCAATTTTTCAATTTGGGGTTTAGGATTTGTTATTTCATAACTGTTATGTATACACATGATTTAATTTATTGGTGTGGGTTTCAATTGTATGCTTAAGGGTGTTGTTGATTTCTTCTCTTTTGTTCTATTCTAATTAATCGAAGCCATAACAAACGGTGCCAGTCAACCAAGCTATTGTTCTGCATCAATTCTAACTGGTGGGAAAAAGTCATTCCCCACGATGAGATTTGAAGTTTTTAGGTGATACGTTGTCGTTGAACTAAGTGAAAGAAGAGTTGATGGTTTTTGATGATGGGTTTCATTGAATTTTGGATTTTAAACTGATGCTATATACTTGAAGGTTTAATGGCGGATATGCTTGAGGAAGAAGAAGGGAGTTTCTGAAAGAGAGTGAAACTTAGGATACATATAATATCTAACACCACCTCAGCCAAGACTTATTTATATCCGTTCATTCGTATTAATTGTTTGCGACCGTTAGATTAAATTGTGCATCTTACCACACGTGTCCAGTTTTATTGTGCATCTTACCACACGTGTTGGGCTTAAGGGTATTTATAGGTTTTACGAATTTAATATTTTAATATGACACACGTGCATTGTACGTGCTAACATATAATAGGTCAGTCACTAGATTCACTACACATCCAGGTTATAGAAGAAAATAATATAAAATAATTAAACGATTAAATATATATTAACTGATTAATACTAATTAATTAAAAATATATTAGTTATTAATAATAATAGATAAGGAGTTTTTGAAATATTAATTAAAATTGATAGATAAGGAGTTTTTAAAATTATTTGCCTCAAATTAGCTAGAAAGACCAAACGACTTGCCATTAATTTGCATTGGTCAACTTGGCTGGCTTCCATCTGTTTCTTGATCAAGCATCATGAATTGCCATATTACCACACGATTGCATCAGTGTCAGTAACCCATGATCTAACAGTCGATAATAAAGTTAACAAACCCACTGCGGCGTCCCATTAAAGATTCGTTTGAATCCGTTTGTATCACGAAGGATTGAACCAATAACATCAAAATCTGAGTTCTTTTGTGATTTTCAATGTTCCATGCATCCTGAATAGGGCTGCATAAAACCGACCCAACCCGCCAACCCGACCCGTACCCGTCCAAAATAACCCGACCCGCACCCGGCCCGCCGATGAACGGGTTGGGTGTGGGTGATTTTTCTTAAACCCGACTTCTGGTGGGTCGAGTGTGGGTGATAGCTCCTCTCACCCGACCCGACCCGCCCACCCGCCATTCACTTTTAACAAAACAGAGAATCGAATCACAAACAGAAACCAAACTTCATCTTCTTCAGTTCTTCTCTTCTCTATACTCTGGTTCCATTCTTCTTCTTTTCTTACAGAGCAGTAGAGCACCGTCACACCACCACCACCACCACCGTGAACCCAAGTTCCCCAACTGCATCATCAGTTCATCACCAACATCAGACATCAGTTCAATCTCTTACAGGTAAGTACTGTTTCTTTTTGCCCTAATTGTAATTAATGTGTTTATTACATGATTTAGTAGCAATTGAAATTTGGGTTTTATTAGTTTTGAGTGTTTCTAAATCTGTGATAGGGTTTTACTAGTTTTGATTGAGTGTTTGTAAATCAATTTTAGAACTAGGGTTCTTCAAGTTAAAATTTGGGGATTTTTCATTAGTGTATTAAATTGATGATGTTGATAACGAGATTATCATTAGTGTTCCCTGTTAATTAGTATTCCCTGTTATATTGCACAACTTAACTTAATATTAGTGTTCCCTGTTCATTAGTGTTCCCTGTTCATCGTAGCATTTAGTTTTGTAAATTTGGGTTTCATGCTTCATTGAATATGTAACTGATTTGAATCTGAATCCATTGATATTTACTGACATCTTTTAGGCTCGTCACACTTTTTTGTTTGAAATTAGGGTCTGAATTTGTTAGGTAAGTTTAATCTTTGGAATCCTCTGGATTTGGTGCAAATTTGATATACGTAAAGATGTCCTGTTTATGAGATTTAATCTGAGTTTCTTATCATTGGATGACAGCATGTGCTTGTTATAGGGAATTAAACTCAGAACTCTAGATTATTAGGTGGACTGGATTTAGTGTAGAATTTGATGAAATGTCTCAAAGTAAAATGTAATTACATGGTAATGTTTAGTACTTTTAGTGATGGGTTTGGTTTACCACTAGCATATAAAAACCTAACAAATTTCTCCAAATCAAATGTTTGTTTGGACCTTGCTATGGTATGATTTGGATAAATTGTAGTACGAGTGTGACTTCTTCAGACTATGATCCTTACATCAAGTGCAGTTTCAGTCAATTGTTAGACCAGAAAATGTTATCCAGTAAAGAAAAAGTGGTCATGGATAGACTTGTATAAAATATCTTGTTGGCGATGGTTCTGATGATATTTTGTGTTTTAGAGATTATCAAGGTTCTTCTATTTTGCATGCTGCATCTAGTAGAAGTTAAATTCGGGTGATAAACCCTTCATTTTCATAGTTTTGTTTCTATTGTCATGAAAATTATGATTAATTTAATTTGTATAATCAGTCAATGCTTGGACTCTTAAGGGTCTCAAATCTGTGTTTAAACCAAACTGTCCCTTGCGAACTTGAAATTTAGATGCTGATTCTTAATGCAATTTATTTTTGTGACTTCATTTGCAAATTATTTTGTTTATTTTTTTAAGCAAGGGAAGCCATATAACACATTTGTTGCCAGTACTACAGTTAAATTTGAATGGCGTCAATTTGTATTAATATCGATTTGAGTTTCAGTATCAGATGCTAAAAACCATTTTGCTGGTAGTATGGTAATGAACAAATAAATGTAGCCATTCATTTAGAGACCACTAGGATTATGACATGTATCTAATTTTTGGATAACTAGAACTAAAAGTAGGGTAAATTCTATGTAAAATTTGTGAGTAGGGGTAAAGTCAAAATGTAATTAAGGATGTACTACAGTCAATTTGCATGATTATCTGGGCGGATGACCCACACCCGCCCGACCCGACCCGTCATATGGGCGGGTTAGATCCTACCCGACCCGTGGACCCGGCGGGTCGGGTGCGGGTGATGAAAATAAAAACCAGTTAGAGGCGGGTCGGGTGCGGGTGAGATCAAACCCTACCCGACCCACCCGTTGTGCAGCCCTAATCCTGAATCACATCTTCACTATTTTCGTTCAAGCATTTTATATAGTGTACTACTAGGATATGGATATGACTCATATTGTACTACTAGGATATGGATAGGTTTTGGTCTATTGTTGAAAATTAAAATCTACGAATTTTTTTTCTTTGCTGTTAGGCCTAGCACTATAATGGTTATACATTACTGAAAAATTAGTTATGTGATGTATCAAGCCAATATAGTTATGTGATGTATCAAGCACTCTGAGATAGTTATGTGATTTATTAAGCCCATATAATGTATATTTATACATATTACCTAAAAAAATTATTATCATTTTTTTAAATTGATATATTTTTAGGTTAAAATAAAAAAAATGATAGTAATATATTTTAAAAAACGGAGGGAGTCTACGGAAAAATTGACGACCCATCACTTCTCGTCAGATTCACCTTCACGCCACCGACTCCAATTAATTAATACATGAAAATCTGATCCATGTTTTACATTTTGAGACGTGGATAATATGACATTTAATTTTTGTTTTGTCTAATGCAGACATTCTTTGGGTGGATTTGTCGGGTCTATTTTTGGCCATCCTGCATATTCTTGATATGAAGGTCACTCATCGGTTCCGTGTGTGATTCATCTTTCCTACTGTGTATATTTGACAGAGATTCTATTATCATATTTGACGGTAATCTGGTAATCAATTTCCACCACGCAGATAGTTAGCAATGCATCTTCAACTACCTCCCTCCCATTTTCCTGAATCCATCCAAAGTCGAAGGTCAGTAAACTGAAAATTAGTTCATGTAGATAGTGGTAACATTTAACCTGGTAGCAATATAAGGACTTGGAAGTTGTATGCATACGTACCTATTTGATCAAGCCGGATGAGGTCTCTTGCAGTGTTGCAAACATGCAATTGTCGGAATGTAGAGATACGTTACACTCAACTGCCCAACTTACTAACTAAAACTGATGTTCATATAAACTTGTCAAACCTCTACTATCTTGAGCTCATACCAACAAATAGCAAATATTGATTAACACTTTTTATCAAGCAAAATAAAATGGGTAGCCAATAATATTAAGTACAACAAATAACACAATATAAAGTATACAAAGATGAAAGCATAAACCTGAATTTCTAGGGGCAGAGAAATTTATAATCATCCACAGCCAGTGACATTGGCGTGATAAGCCACCATTGACAGATCTCGTCTGAACCCGTGTAAAATTCATATATGCACACAACACACCCACTTGAAATGATAGATAACGACTCTTCATTTCCGTCAATTACATTTGTGGAGTTGCTCTCAAAAAGATAATATTGAAGAGAAAGAAAAAAGGGATTAAAGTTTATATATATACTTACTTTTATTTTGAGAGGAAAATTCAATGTGGCAATTCAGAATCGCCTTCAACAGAAAATAAAAACCAAAAATGGATATATACTTACTTTATCGTTCCATACTGTTTGAGTCAGTCGAGTTCCAATGCTATCAATAGGGAGAACTGACTGACCAA
>JAJJMC010006585.1:8205456-8300130 GCA_023531435.1 Papaver californicum | reverse complement strand
TTCGTAAAAAACGTAAAACCATTTCCGAGGTATGGAATCACTTTGATATGGAACCGGAACCTTCTATACATACTATATGTCGCCACTGTAAAGCAAAACTTGCAGCTGACCCTTCGAAGAATGGGACATCTAGTCTAAATGGTCATATGAAGCGGTGTACCAGGTATGCGGGTAAGGAAAAAGGACAACAATCACTTGGTTTTGAACCTTCTAGGCTAGGAGAGGAAGCAAAATTGGTGGATGTTTCTTTTAGTCAAGAGGCATGTAGAAAATCAGTGGTTAAATTTGTTATTACCGATGAACAACCATTTAGAATTGTTGAAGGAGAAGGGTTTAAGGAGATGTGCAGGGTACTTGAATCTAGATTTAAAATTCCATCTCGTATGACCATTCAATGAGATGTATTAGATTTGTATTGTTTTGAAAAGGACAAGTTGAAGAAGTACTTCAAGGAAAACAAAGTGAGAGTTTGTCTCACCACTGACACATGGACTTCCAGCTGCCAAAATGTAAACTACATGGTGGTAACTGCTCACTTCATTGATAAAGATTGGAAGCTACACAAGTTGGTAATTAACTTCTTTCGAATCTTAGGTCATTCAGGCGAGGTTATTGGGAAGATGTTAGAAGCATGTTTGCTAGATTGGGACCTTTATGGTGTTTTTAGTATTACTCTTGACAATGTTAGTGCTAATAACGTAGTTGTTGATTATCTAAGGGAGGGTGTTCATGATAATGCTAATGATGTAGTTGTAGATTATCTAAAGAAGCGAGTGTTCAATACAAATGCAGTGTTAAACTCTAAATTTTTGCATGTTAGATGTGCGGCTCATGTGCTTGCTCTTATTGTGAAGGATGGTATGAAAGTGTATCATTTGGCAATTAAGAGAATTAGGGCAGTGGTGAAGTATGTTTTGAGTTCTCCTGCGAGATTGCTTAAGTTTATGGAGGCATGTGCTCTTGATAAGATTGATTGCAAAAAAGGATTAGTTTTGGATGTTGACAGTAGGTGGAATACAGTGTACTTGATGTTAGATGCAGTTGAAAGGTATGAAAAAGCTTTTGATAGGCTAGCGCGGGATGACAAGCCTTTCAAGAAAAAATTTTGTTTCAACGAAAGTACCATTCCTCCAATGTTTTCTGCTTCTATTGTTTCCGATGAAACTTCTACTAATGATGTTGATGAGGATTCTTCAACTACTCAACAGAAAGGCAAGAAGAAGGTCCCTCCACCTATTCCTGTACATGCTCCATATATGGAAGATTGGTCATATGCAAGGGCCTTTGTGAAATTCCTAAAGGTATTTTATGATTCTACTGTCAAGTTTTCCTACTCTACACGTGTTACTTCGCATGAATTCTTGTTCAATCTAAGTGTCATTCATCTAATAATGAACACATGGATAGATAGTCGAGACCCATTTCTCTCTAGCATGGCCCATAGAATGCGAAGTAAGTATAATAAGTATTGGGGGGAATATGAAAAAATGAACTCTCTCATGTTCATTGCTGTTTTGCTTGATCCACAAGAAAAAGATAAGGGTTTGAATTTTCTTCTTGATAAGTTATGTATCACTGGTGCGTCATTGCGTCATACATTATCATCTTATGTGAGAACTGATTTTGAGGATCTTTTCGAAGAGTACAAGTCTCGTTATTCAAATGATGAAACAACATCAACTGTTACAAGTATTGGTAATGTTGTTACTCAATCCTCCGGAGTTACAGATGATGAAGAATCTGCTTTGGCTAGTCTTCTAGCAGATAGAGCAAGAGAAGATGAGGAGGAAGGTATCGTTGAGGGGCAGACAGAGTTGGTTCATTATCTAGCAGCTCTACGTGAACCAAGAACTCCTAACTTCGATATATTAAGTTGGTGGAAGATCAATTCCACTAGGTTTCCCGTATTGTCACACCTGGCAAGGGATGTACTAGCTATACCCGTCTCTTCCGTTGCATCTGAATATGCCTTTAGTACGGGAAGACGCGTTATTGATCCATACCGGAGTTCATTATTGCCTAAGACAGTTGAGGCGTTGATTTGCACGTAAAGTTGGTTAAGGACGCCGGTTGATCTCGATCCTTGTACCTTAGGAACGAATGATTCTGAAGATGTCGACTCAGGTATTACATTATCCTTCTATCTTAGTATAGTATTTGACATACATGAAGGTTAATATAAATTATATGCTTGCAGATATTTTAGGTTCTCTTGCTAAGTCCACGTTCATTCATATTGACATAGATGAAGATTGATCCCAATGCGGCAGGTATGACCTCTTTGTTCTACTTTATTGCAACACTTCTTATTTTAGTCGACATAGTCACATAGATGAAGATTGAAGCATATCATTCTTCTTCCTTTTGGTACTATATTTTTTGTTTAGTATGCGTGCTCAATGGAATTTGCAATAGCACTATTCAATTTGCAATAGCACTATTCATTTATCAGAATTCAGAACTGAACCATCACAACCCTGGTACAAACAACATACCACAAAGACAATACTTAAAAAGGAAAACTCATGCATGATATATCAGCATCAATAAACAGTAATCTAATTAAGGGAAACCCATGAACTTGGTAGCAGTGGTATATATAACTGTATAAGCACTTGTACAGTTGTACTTAAGTCTGTTATTTGTATTTTTTTTTTCAGTATGAATCTGCAGTATGGATTTTTGTAGTGTAGATGAGAACTAGAAGCCTCATTTTTTTGACTTTCATGTTTGGGTGTGATGAGTATTGCTTTTTCAAATCATTATATTCTTTTTTTTTTCTTTCTTTTTGATGCATTTTTTTCTTAACTTTTTCACTGTAGCCTGTAGGTGACTCTGCCAACTGCCAAGACTAATCAGCAGATGATGGGATGCAGAGTTGGAGATGATGAAACTAGTTTTAGGTGGCTGATGAGTATTGTATTGCTAAGACTTTTTCATTGTAGCATGTAGCTGTAGGTGACTCTGCCAAGACTCTGCCTTAAGAGTATTGCTTTGCATACTAGTTTTGGGTGTGATGACTGATGAGTATTGCTTTTTCAAATCATTATGTTATTTGGCTTTCTACTGTGTTTGGCTCTGGGTTAATTTTCTTGTAGGTTGTACGAGTTGTTGTCTTAACCCTTAAGAATTTGCTCTCCAAGGGGACATTTGCATTTTATTGCATTTTATTTTTACATTTAGAAAATTTTGAAATCCTAACCGGTTAAAACCGAAACCGAACCAAAAAAACCGAAACCGAGACGGTGAAAAACCGAACCGAACAAAAAAATTAATGGTGACACTCAGTTTTCAAAACCGAAAAACCGAGACTCTCGGTTTTGGTAATGGTTAGGGCAAAAACCGAACCGAACCGAGCCATGTGCAGCCCTATTCACACCTGCAAAACAAAGATTAAGAACAAAAGATGACGGCTGAGTCACGACCAGGTTGCTCTCTTTAAGACGTTTCGTGGCTCTGCCTTGAGTTTGTGCAAGCCGTTCTTTCTTCGTCACAACGTCCCCAGGATAAAACAGCCGAGAAGAAAACTCCCTATCAATCTCTCACGCACACAATGAGAGATTGAACACTCCACTCTTTCTAACCTTGCTCAGTACCTTAATCTCTTGAGTAACAATATTTTTCACAAAAAAACAAAACCAAAAACGAGTATATCTTTTTGTTTCTCAAAAACTGTTTTATTACCCAAAAATGAAAAAGAAAATTAATTAAGAATTTTTGCCATTAATTCAGAATTAATTCCTACCATAAAAAATAATCAAAAACTGGCAAAATAATTAATGCGAATAAAAACTAATTATGGGTAGTAAAACGTTTTCAAAAGATATTTCCAATTGAACAAAAATTATTTTTCAAATCCAAGAGACCTCCCAAGACCCCCAAGGCCCCGTTCCCGGACTAATGTTATAACTTATGGGTACGTGCACATTTACACCCAATTAGTAGGGGAGGGGATTTGAAATTATGACCTACCTTACAAGCCCAAAATCTTATACCACTAGATTGGAGATTATATGTTGATATAAATGTCCAAAAAAATTCTTTTAAATATATATCCTAACAATCCCCCACTATATGATTAACATAGGGCATAATCATTAAAAACTTAACACTAGTTAGCAAATACTATTGATTATTCATGAATCATGATGCTAGAGTGTAAAATAAATACCGAGAGAGAAAAGATTAAAAAGAAACTAGAATGTAGAGTATGAATAGCCACTGTTAGATTCTAATCCTCTAATAGAGTACCAATTATCAAATAAGTATACCCCTAGTGTAATCGAGACTCTTAGGGACACACATATATATGTATGAGTAAAAGGGCTCATGAAACAATTTCGTAGATGCACCATTGGCCACGAGAATTCTACTGCACTAGACAATAAAATATATAGGAGGGATCGAATGATCATATATATATTAAAGGAATGATCCTAAGGTGACCAGCACCCTATAAGAGTGACCTAGATCCAGCTGTGTAAGACTGTAAGTATTATCTCCTCATTGTAGACCTTGCCGGCCACCAAATCTGCTGTCCTCAGACTTCCATCACGATGAAAAATCTACTTTCATTCGTGGAAAAATATATTCTTCGTTTTCTACCGTATTAAAAACTGGTCGATCACCAGTAGCAGAGATAGCATGGCAATTGTTCCCATGGTTGCTGGGCCACCAACCTGGGTTACATAGTTTTGAAACTAAATATTTTGTAAATAAGTTTTCTGTCGAAAAAAATGAGTTTCTAGTTAAATGTTTTTGGTCTTGATGTGGTTTGATCTTAAGACCTAAGAGTTCTATGGATGCTCACTCATTAATTGATGAATACTGAAAATTTGATTATTTAGACACAGTACTGGTTTCTTTTGATGATTTGATGAATACTAAAGATATTACTGAAAATGATAAAACGTTTTACAAGAGGCAAAATAATCTGAATAAAAATCATATTATGAATACATGGCCCAACCCATGTCATATGTGTGAATACAGTACACCAAGTCCAATGTCTAATCGAAATTATGTTTACAAGTTTTTCTTTAGGAAACTAATTCCAAAAATATTTTCTTTAAGAGTTTTATATATGGGAAAATTCCTTTTTCGTTTTTTATTGTTTTACAAAAAACAAAACCTTGTTTTATAAGAAAACCTAAACCTAACTTGATTTGCAAGTAACTTTCTCCTATAAGTACAACTCGAAAATCTGTTTTCAAATCATCCCAGAAGCGGCTACTATCATGTCTTCTTTTCACCATCTTCTCGCGTTGTTTTGTGCTTTCGAGTGTTTATTTCCCTTCCTTCCTCGTTGCTAAGTTCAAGAGCGTGTAGTTTGTATTGTGCTAATACAAGTTATATCGGACAGTCTTATCCTGGACACATCTTCACAAGTTGGGGTTTAGCATTACTCTTCTCGAGTATACCCGCAAACTAATGTGTTAAGGACAACTTGTTGAACCCCTGATTTTAAAACAATTTGATTTTAAAATGGATGAAGAAAAACTAGGGCTTAAGATTCCACCATTAACCAATACTTCAGTGATAACATCTAAGAATTCTTATATTCAATTTAATCTAAATATGCCAAAGATAGGTTTTTGAAAGAATAATTGTTAATCAAGAGCATGAGTTATCAAGAGTTTAAAAACCAAGTATGACCCATCAGAAGAAAACACAATTATTTGAGAAAAAATATTTTTTCAATTTTAATTCAAGCAATTAATAATAAAATAATTGTAGAATAAATATAATTAAAATAGAAATTACCACAATTATTGGATGAACGGCTTCCTCCGTCTCCCCAGTGATGGTGATTAGCTTATTGTAATGGAAACACACTCAAAATGGACTTTCATTGCTCAAAAGGTGCTTACAATGGTGAAAAGGAGTAACATAGAAGTTTTGAGACATATATAAACGTTACAGTGAAGTGATCTCAGTGTTACAGAAGAAATAAAAGGAAACAGGAAAGAAAGACGGACTCCAGGCGCTGTTGAAATATGACTGTATAAGTGACAGCTTCAGCGACAGTTTCTGGACGCCTTATGTTCTTCTTCTTCTCTACAGCAGCAGAAAAAAAAAATTCTTCCTGATTTTTTTCTGGTGGCTCTGCCTCCTTTGATTTCTCGTTTCTCTTGGCTATATATAGTATTAGTGAACCCTGGAAACCCTAGAGAACCGATAAGGACTCCAAAACAACTCCCAATCAAACTCAAATTACGTGTAAATACTAAACAGGGTCGAATTCCTTTTTCCGGCTTGATTCACTTCTGCAGCCATTTTTTCCGGGTGAAACACGTTTTGTGACGTGTATTAATCATGTTTTGGTTGTTTAATTCCCTTGGGTAACTCATATTCACTTCCAAATCCCTTAGGATTCGATTCCAAACAACTCAGGAAGATTTCACGTGAAACCCAAACTTCCCGCCATTTTCATGATTTCAAATTCAAAGAGAAGGGGTAACCCTATCCAACAGTGGGGTGCCATTAATAATTTGTCCTAGGTGCCTTTAGTAATTTTCTGGGTGCCTTTATCAACTTTTCGAGATGATTTTTCCATAAATATTTATTTTTCGAAAATACCTACAAAGACATAAAAAGCCATAATAAATATAAAATCGAACACTATCAAAATAGATAATCGAGCGCAATTTAGACACAGAAATGTGTCTATCAAATACCCCCAAACTTGCTATTTGCTAGTCCTCGAGCAAATCTAATCTAGAAATAAAATCCTAACTCACTTTCGCAGGAATCGCGACTACATTTAGCATATGTAATAAGCCTTTAAACCCCTAGGTGTCCCTAGTGGACGAGTTTTGTCTCGTGATGGTTTACAAGAGGTATACCCATAAAACCTTTACTCCAGATTTTAGCGACTCGTGAACGATTAAGGATAGACACTAAACAATCTATTTAGTTGGCTTACTCAATTCTTCGGCTATGGGAATCATTACCCTATATGAGTCCAACTGCTGTACACGAGTGTTTACTCAAGTATACTAAAATTCATATATAAGACAACAGAGCTCTACTCAGATAATCGTTCAACCACAAGACTCAGAATCTATCACAGTTCAATCACATGAAAAGATTTAGAAGATGGACATGGAAAATATGAAGGTTGCACGTGTTGACTAAGGTGAACGGTGTTTCCTATATCTGTCTGAAGGTCAGTGCCAGGATGAATCCTAATGGATTGAGATACGTACCCACTGGTCTTAAATCTAATACTAATATCGATTCAAATGGTATATACACAGGTTCCAGCGATCGACTTATTGAAAATAAAACAATAAATGTATTGACAACATGATTGGATCACATTAAATCCAAGCGCATGGTTCTTATCAGCATCTTACATGATAGTTCTCATGGATCCTGCGTTCCACGCTTGCTTAGGCGACAGAGACAGGGAGAACACAAACATATTGCTATCAAAGTGTCAATATTCTTTTTCTTTCTTTTTTTGTATAAAACAAAAATGGGGCTTGATATCAAACACCTCTATTTCATCCTAACGGCGATAACAATTCGATAGTGGGCCCCACCAAATCACTTAGAGAAACACAAAATTTCAAAAATAAAAACAGAAAGTGATATGGTCGAGATAGACTCCGAGATGTGGTGACAACTATCATATTATTTCTAACACCTGAACTTTGTCCTTTTATGAATAGACCATTTAACTGGGCACACCAATTCCTATAGAAAAAGAGCTAAGTTTCCATCTACCTAGAATGGTTAGTGTCATCCTGAAGTGTTCACAAGCTTCTAAATTCTGAATTTTATTATTTCACTAAAAAGTTTCTCCCTTACCCCCAAACTTAAATTAAACATTGTCCTCAATGTTCTAAAGATGAATGATTAAAAATACGAACAAGGAGAAACTGTTACCAATCAAAAGAAAAGAGTTAAAAAAAGATATTACCGTGTCCCAAGAGCATGGGTTACCTTCCAAGAAGTGCTAAGTTTAAAGTCTTCAGCCAGACTAAGAAAGAATTAGTCACCTCATAAAATCATATAGCAATAGTCGGAATAACTGTGGGTCATCTGAATCAAATAGTGCTATCACAAATAAGAGGTAACGACAACATGCCAAGAAAATGACTCTAACCAAGCAGCCCCTTGTTTAGTTTTCTGTTTAAGACAACTACTTCTAGTTGTGGTTCAGGTTCAGGCTCTATAAAAGGGTCTAGATAAAATACTTTCATGGGATGGATTTCCTCGTAGGCAGGATCAAAAGAATCAGGTTGTAGAGTCTGGAATAACTTAACTAAGAACTTAGAAGCACATAATAATAACCTGAATAATTATGGATCCTCAAAGTCAATCAGATTTGACTCACACAATTGACTACTATGAAGGTGGTCATTCTTAAGCAAATGTGTCGATTCTAATTCCCTAAAGTAATTAAGTTTAGTCTTAAAACTTAATAACTGACACATTTAAAATTCTAACGTTCCCACATATAGAAGAAAATATTTTGGTGGGAAAATAAAGTCAATCTCGGTATTATCGCCTAGGTAAACCACATCGACCAGAGGATGAGTTTCTAACAACTGAACTTCTTTCTGGACATGATTAGGTTCGGGAAAAAGTTCTTGAAGATAGTCTCTTAATATGGTAGAGGCACAAACATCAAGTCCCAAGTGAGGGACTTTTAAAAGAGTCAAAGGTAAAGCACAGGGAGAATGATAATCACCCCCAAACTTAGAATTTTGGGTGTCCCTAGATAGACTAGTGACAATTTCCCTAATTTCTAGATCATCAGATTCCTGAAAATGGTCAATTGTTTCTTCTGAGTTATAATCAAGTGGTGCATCCTCGCTCATATTTAAAATCTCTAGGGGTATATCTTTGTTATCTAAGACTGTTGTTTCTAAATCATTGGACTCTAAAACAGTATTCTTAGGATAAACTCGTTCCTTTAAACCATTATCGTCTTCAAAACAAGAACGTTCTACATCGTCTAAAACAGTGGTATCTCTAGTCAAATCTTCTTCCTTCTGAATAGGTGAATAATCATTAAACTTATTTGGATTTGAACGAGAACTAACATTATCATCATGAAGCACAATTGGAGTGACAATTTCCCGATCACTCTGCCTGTATATTTGAAGTTCTTCACCAATACTATCCTCATCATCATAATAACATGAAGATGTTTGAACCTCGTCTACATAAGTAGTGTTACCAATTCTATCCTCGTCCTCTTGGCTAGGTGAATAATTATCAAGGGTAGCACTATATTGGCAATTAAGATCATTTTGAGCAATATTATTCTTTGCAGAAATTTCATTCACATTTAATCCAAACCTTTTTGTACTCTCAGTCAACTCCCTGAGGGATTCTTTTAGAAAATCAAATGGATCATAAGGGGTAATGGTTTGCAACTGCTCATGTGATTCTTCTAGAGGCATAATAGGTTTATGGGGAGTACTAGATTGCATCTGTTTTAGGGTATCCCTCCAAGACAAAGAAATCGAATCGTCATAGGAAGTACTAGATTGCATCTGTTTTAGGGTATCCCTCCAAGACAGAGAACTAGAATTTCGCTCACTTTCATGTTCATAAGACGGGTGTATGTACGAATAGTAATTGGGATCACCCTGGTATGAGTAATAACCTCCAAAAGGTTGGTGGTGATCCTGACTACTATCCGCACAATGTTGATAGTATGGATAATGTCTATTTTGAAATTCAGTCGGATATTCATTGTATTAGTCCTCATAATACCAGTTCAACATTTTCTAAAAACTTCCTAATATATTAAAAAAAATCTAAGAAAATAAATCCTAACATGAAGGGGGTTCCAAACATTCACAAACAAGGCCGACTCAACCAAATCAAACCTATTGAATCTAGCAAACAAAAAGCATGATGGCTCCACTTAGATTGTTTCTAGACAAGCTTTTATTCCTTCGAAAGGCAACTAGTTACACTTTTAGCAAACCTCTTAGAACGATTCGAATTAGATTAAGTCGAAGAGAAACAGGATAAACTCTAAGGATTTTTGATAACCCTGTCTCTTTGGCAACTTTTCCCTGGGTTACAAAGCGGCTCTAATCAACTTAAAATAATCTTCCTGAACTTCGAGTTAGGCTAACAAAGTAACCAATACAGTCCTTTTGAACGAGTTTCCTATAAGCTCGTGACCCTATCGGTCTCTTTCTACTCGAAATTTTAAGGTTTAGGTTCGCGTTTGGTAACGTGTTCCTAAAGCGGGCAAGAAGAAAAAGGTGATGAAATCCGAGTCCTTATCTTGTATAGCCAGTTCTTGCTCTTTACTAGAAAAGTAAAACCGTATTCAATTCCTCAACATATATGCATACGAAGGAATACAGTAAACCCACTTGCAGGGGATTCGTGGGTTGAACGAGTCTTACCTCCCGTACCATACGGGGGATGAATCGCTTGTAGCCGACTCGGGCCACCGACTCCTGTGTCAGTGTGCGAACCCGAGGGGCCGAGACAATATCGCAATTGTCGTCCTTCCCTGTAGCAGTTTATATTTAAATTACCCTTCTGAGAGTTTAAAAATAATAAAATGTCCAAAGTCCAAAATAAAGTCCAAAAAGTGTCCAAAAATAAAAGAAAAATTACAGAAATAATAAAAATTCATAATACAATTTTCTAAACAAATAAAACCTAAAGAAAATAAATATAATTAATAAAAATAAAAGTCTTTGTCTTCTTCTTCGTTCTTTAAGCTTTAACTTTTAACTCCAAGTCCTTAACTTTAACTTCAAGTCTTTAATCACCAAAGTCTTTGGCTTTATTTCCTTTCAATCCAAGATCCAAGCCTGTAGCAAAAAGAGAAATAACCAAAGAAACGTAAAATAGAACAAAGTAAAAATAATACTAAAAACAAAAATAAAAACCTAAAAATAAATCTAAAACTCTTAACCTAAAAACAAGTTTGCGTCAGCGACGCTAAAAATTGATGTGATTTTAGAATAATAGTAAAATAGGTTCGATTCTCGGACTTGTGAAGATTTAATTTCTAGACCTAATTTTTAATAACAGAAAATAAAGAGAATTAAAATAATTTGATTTTAAAATGGATGAAGAAAAACTAGGGCTTAAGATTCCAACATTAACCAATACTTCAGTGATAACATCTAACAATTCTTATATTCAATTTAATCTAAGTATGCCAAACATAGGTTTTTGAAAGAATAATTGTTAATCAAGAGCATGAGACATCAAGAGTTTAAAAACCAAGTATGACCCATCAGAAGAAAACACAATTATTTGAGAAAAACCATTTTTTCAATTTTAATTCAAGCAATTAATAATAAAATAATTATAGAATAAATATAATTAAAATAGAAGTTACCACAATTATTGGATGAACGGCTTCCTCCGTCTCCCCAGTGATGGTGATTAGCTCATTGTAATGGATACACACTCAAAATAGACTTTCATTGCTCAAAAGGTGCTTACAATGGTGAAAAATGAGTAACACAGAAGTTTTGAGACGTATATAAACGTTACAGTGAAGTGATCTCAGTGTTACAGAAGAAATAAAAGGAAACAGGAAAGAAAGACGGACTCCAGGCGTTGTTGAAATATGACTGTATAAGTGACAGCTTCAGCGACAGTTTCTGGATGCCTTATGTTCTTCTTCTTCTCTACAGCAGCAGAAAACTTTTTTTCTTCCTGATTTTTTTCTGGTGGCTCTGCCTCCTTTGTTTCTCGTTTCTCTTGGCTATATATAGTATTAGTGAACCCTAGAAACCTAGAAAACCGATAAAGACTCCAAAACAACTCTCAATCAAACTTAAATTACGTGTAAATCCTAAACAGGGTCGAATTCCTTTTTCCGACTTGATTCACTTCTGCAGCCATTTTTTCCGGGTGAAACACGTTTTATGACGTGTATTGATCCTGTTTTGGTTGTTTACTTCCCTTGGGTAACTCATATTCACTTCCAAATCCCTTAGAATTCGATTTCAAACAACTCAGGAAGATTTCACGTGAAACCCAAACTTCCCGCCATTTTCGTGATTTCAAATTCAAAGGCAAGGGGTGCCCCTATCCAACAGTGGCGTGCCTTTAACAATTTGTCCTGGGTGCCTTTATCAACTTTTCTAGCCGAATTTTCCACAAATATTTATTTGTCGAAAATACCTACAAAGACATAAAAAGCCATAGTAAGTACAAAATCGAACACTATCAAAATAGATAATCGAGCGCAATTTGGACACAAAAATGTGTCTATCAGCCATCCTCTCAGCTTGTTATATCATGAATAAAGTACCCTTTAAAGGATCAAATAAAACTCCATACGAGTTATGGAAAGGTAGAAAACCATTTTATGTTTACTTCAAAATGTGGGGGTGCTTGGAAAATATGGACATCCATCCTCCTAAGAGAACTAAGATAGGACCCAAAACTGTTGATCGTGTTTCTATAGGGTATCCTGAGCATACAAGTGCTTATAGGTTTATGGTTATGAGTTCTGAAATTTCTGACATTGATTTACATACTATTTTGGAGTCTAGGGATGCAGAGTTCGTTGAGAATGTTTTTCCTATGAAACTTGGTTCTCGAAAGAGATGTTTAGATGAACCCCTAGATGTTCCTTCAACCAGTCAGTCATTACCTTTAGATGAGTATGAACCATAATTAGAACCTAGAAGAGGTAAAAGGGTTAGAACTGAGAAAACCTATCCTGGTTGCATTACATACCTAGCCGAGTCTGAGCCACAGACTTATAGAGAAGCCATGACTTCTTCTGAAACTCCATGGTGGAAATAAGCATCTATTAGTGAGATGGATTCCATCCATCATAACGGTACTTGGGAGATTGTAGATTTACCTCCAGGGTGTAAGACCATAGGTTGTAAATGGATATTTCTTAATATAGATGGAACTGTTGATAAATATAAGCCTAGGTTGGTAGCTAAATGCTACAAACAGAAAGAAGGTATAAATTTCTTTGATACTTGTTCACCTGTGACTATAATTACTTTCATTAGGATATTAATTGTTATAGCTTTTGTCCATAACCTTGAGATACATCAAATGGATGTAGAGACAACGTTTTTAAATGGTGAATTAGATGAGGAAATTTACATGGAATAACCCGAAGGCTTTGTAGTGAAAGGTTGTGAAAAGAAAGTGTGTAAACTTATTAAATCTTTGTATGGTTTGAAACAAGCATCTAAACAATGGCATAAATTTTTTGATCATGTGATGATTTCTAGTGGTTTTAGGATTAATGAGTCTGACAAGTGTGTTTACACTAAACTTGTTAAGGATGCATGTGTAATTGTATGCTTGTATGTTGATGATATGCTTATACTAGGTACAAACATGGATGTTA
This sequence comes from Papaver californicum, assembly GCA_023531435.1. Classification (NCBI taxonomy): domain Eukaryota; kingdom Viridiplantae; phylum Streptophyta; class Magnoliopsida; order Ranunculales; family Papaveraceae; genus Papaver; species Papaver californicum. The sequence continues at coordinate 8,286,800 of JAJJMC010006585.1, read as the reverse complement.
TTAATTCCACTAAGAAATTGTTGAATGAGAACTTTGACATGAAAAACTTAGGCCCCGCTGATGTAATATTAGGGATGAAATTAGAAGAAGTTTTAATGGCTATAGTCTGAGTCAATCATATTATGTTGAATCTATACTTAAGAAATACAATCAGTTTAAATATAAACCTTCTTGTACTCCGTATGATTCTTCTTGTAATCTCAAGAAGAATAAGGGTGAAGGAGTTAACCAACTTGAATACTCAAGAGTCATAGGAAGTCTGATATATTTGATGAATTGTACTAGACCATATATTGCTTATGAAGTGAGTAGGTTAAGCAGGTATACTTGTAATCCAGGGAAGATGCATTAGGATGCACTTATTAGAGTGCTGAAGTACTTGAAGTACACAATGTCCTTATGTTTGAATTATGAAGGACACTCTGCCATCCTTGAAGGATTTTATGATGCAAACTGGATAGCAGACTCATAGGAGTCTAAGTCTACGAGTGGGTATGTATTCACTATAGCAGGAGCGTCTGTTTCTTAGAAATCTTCCAAACAGACATGTATAGCTCGTTCCACTACGGAATTTGAGTTTATTTCGTTAGATAAAGCAGAAGAGGAAGCCGAATGACTAAAATGATTTTTAGAAGACATTCCTTTATGACATAGGCCTGTGCCAGCTATATCTATACACTGTGACAGTACGTATGCGATAGCTAGATCTAAGAACAATGTTTATAATGGGAAGTCTATACATATTCTAGAAGACATAATTGTTTGAAACAACTTATCTCTACTGGCATTATTATCATTGACCATGTGAGGTCTAACGAGAATATCACAGATCCTTTGACGAAAGGATTGCCAAAAGTAATAGTTAGTACTGCGTCGAGGGGGATGGGACTTAAGCTCATGAAATAAAAATTTCCATGAAGGATACTCAACCTTACTGACTGGAGATCCCAAAACGAAGGTTCAATGAGACAACTAATTTGTGATGATTAAAGGATTAAATTCTCTATCCCTCCCTCTGGTGTATTGATGTGATAATGTGACTGCATATGAAGGATGACTTTTAATAAGTTTTAATGAGCTCTATAGTTTCAGTTTAAGATTAAAGTGGGGTGTAACAGTAACACTCTTTATAGAACTCACCTATATGAATGAGGAAGTGGGCCGCTTCCTATGAGAATTTGAGCAAATTCTCTAGCGCAATCTGAGAAACGGGATACGTCCAGGGCCTAAATGGACACAACGACACGAACTTAGCAACGCCAAGAAGATATCATGCATGGCTGTTATCGCAAATTATATCAAACGCTAGCAGTTCAAGACATCGGGTTCACTGTCTCTACCAAGTAGTTTTGGTAACTTCTCACTAAGTAAAGGTTCAAGACCTGATGGACACCTTTGCCTATATGGTATTTTCCGCATTCTGAATTTTCGCTTTTTACCGAGATTTTCATTCATGTGGGGGATTGTTGGAGAAAATAAATTTTTAACTAAATGTTTTTGGTCTTGGTGTGGTATGATCTTAGGACCTAAGGGTTCTATGGATGCTCACTCATTTCCTTGAGTGAATGAAACTCTTTAGTTTAGTCCCACATTTGGTATTCTAGAGAAGAATGTCCATTATATAACTATTCTCATATGGATAGTTAGACAAACGTGGGTGGAATGGGTGGGCAAACAATACATGGCCCAACCCATGCCATATGTGTGAATACCATGTACCAAGTCCTATGTCTACTTGAAATTATTTTTACAAGTTTTTCTTTAGGAAATTAATCCCAAAAATATTTTCTTTAAGAGTTTTATTTATGAGAAAAATCATTTTTCGTTTTTAATTGTTTTACAAGAAACAAAACCTTGTTTTATAAGAAAACCTAAACCTAACTTGATTTGCAAGTAACTTTCTCCTATAAATACAACTCGAAATTTTGTTTTCAAATCATCTCAGGAGTGGTTACTATCCTGTCTTCTTTTCACCATCATCTCGCTTTGTTTTGCGCTTTTGAGTGTTTATTTCCCTTCCTTCCCTATTACTAAGTTCAAGAGCGGGTAGTTTGTATTGTGCTAATACAATCTATATCGGGCAGTCTTATCCTGGACACATCTTCGCACGTTGGGGTTTAGCATTACTCTTCCGAGTATACCCGCGAACTAATGTGTTAAGGATAACTTGTTGAACCTGTGATTCTACCCTTGTAGCTGTCTATAGTAGAGTTATTTTTAATTCAGTTCTTTATATATTATTCTGATACATCTAACGTTGTTGTTCATCGTTGCAAGATTCCAACATTTTATGCTTTCATTCATGAAAATAGATATTATGCTTTCTAGTGGTGTTAAAAATTGGTCAATGACCAGAGGCAGAGCTGGCTCTAATCAACCCTTCAGAAATAAAAATCAAATGATTTGAAGAACTTAGAAGTTTTATGATATGGTAGCCTTTTAAGATATACATAATATAAGGTATCTTAGGTTCATACTTCACACATCTCTTGTTCCTCATCTGTGTGTGTGTGTGCTTTTGTCTATGTGTGCTACGTGTATGTATGCATCAGTAGTGATGCATAACGTTAACCAATAACAACTACAGTTATGCCAATTTACAAATTCTTATGTGGAAATATCAAATACAAGCAGAAGTCCTACAACTGAAAAATGAGCGTTATGCAAACCAAACAGCTTAGCTACTTTGCACTTTGCATAAATTTTTTTCCAAAGCTAGTTACAACGGAAATATATAATTGCATATGACAGCATGACAACCTTGGTATTCATCCCTCCAATTTTCCTATACTACTAACTGGCATAAACAACCTACAACATAAGTAGGCAAATAACAATACCAAACTCTGAAAAAGAAAAGAAAAACAATAACTATGTATAGAAATAAAACGAATCAGGATGTATCTATATAGGATATACAGAGGAAATAAATCAAGAATTAGAATCTAATCACTATAAGAAAAACCGGTTTAAGCGACAGGTCGTTTTATGTCGCTATAACCTTTATAGCGACTAAAAGTAGCACTCGCTCCGCTTGTTGCAAAAAGCCCGCTTTGTAAAGGTCTAGAGCAACTAGGCAGTCGCTCTAGTAATCAACCAACTTACCTCATTGTTTCAGAGCTAGACCAACCACCAGGGAGCAAGTAAAATACCTAGTTGATAGATACATGGAACAACTCAACCTGAAATTGCTTTGTTAAGGTTTTAGGCGACCAAATAATTTTGCTCGCTAAAAGCGATTTCTGATTTTGATTGGCATGAAGTTGGTTGCTTAATTTTTAAGCTACCGAATTTTTTTACTTTCTAAAAGCGATTTGTGATTTAGGAGCTATTAAAATACGTAGTTGATAGATAGATGGAACAACTTAGCCTGAAGTTAGTTGCTTAGATTTTTAAGCTACCAAATTATTTTGCTCGCTAAAAGTGATTTTGATTTTGATTGGCCTGAAGTTAGTTGCTTAAGTTTTTAAGTTGGCCTGAAATTGATTGCTCAAGTTTTTAAGCTGCCAAATTTTTATGCTTGAGTTTTTAAGTTGGCCTGAAGTTGGTTGCTTAAGTTTTTAAGCTGCCAAATTTTTGTGCTCGCTAAACGAATTACTTCACGTATTCTGATTTAGATAATCCCAAATTATAAATAAAATTAAAATTAATACCGAACAAATTATGAATCAAATTAAAAACAAAATTAAATTTTATTGTATCACATAATTCAATTTATGTCACTCTTTAAAAAAATGACACTCTTTACACAAATGATCAAGGAATTGGGTTTTTCAGGTCCCTGTGTATTGGCTCTAACTTGGCTTAACCAGCTCCAAAAATATAGATTGATCATTCATTTATGATTCAAAGTAAGCATAAATGGGTAAAGATCTGTTGACAACTTTTTTTGACATGTAATTGGGAACTACTTAAGAGAAACATTACAGTGTAAAAGATTATTTCTTTACCAAGAAAATAACATGACATAGACAAAATTTGTTGACAGACTTTATCAAACAAGAAAAGTAGGATTAATCGAATGGAATGGTGTTCTATCACAAATAAATCTTTACACAAAAAAACCCATCTGATACTTTTGCTTCGCTAACCCACTTGCACAGGTTAGTTAAAAGAGTTGTCAACATATCCCAACACTGAATATAATCATCAAAGTGTTACCTTTAGGAATCTTGGTTGAGCCCTCTGCCACTCCCTTATCTACCCTCCACAGAAGGTAATTTAGCTCATCAGTTTCTTTGTTTACTTCAACCAACGGTGCTGCAAATAAAAAAAACATATTTCTGAACCTCAATATGAAAACATAACGATATGTTACAGAGGATCATTATGCATATGTCCTGGTCACACTACTTCTATAATATGAAAATATCTACTTTACTTTAGATATAACACACTAGTGAAACTTACGCATTGTATTTGAAGGAAAAATTCCTCTGAAACCAAGACTATCCAATCTGGGATCTTTGTACCACTGCCACCCAGAACTATTCCCTTTTGTAGATGACTGACCGGCTTTATCTAACAAAACAAAGGTTGATACCATTATTCGTGCTTCCAAAATAGATAAGTTTGTTGATTAAGAATGTCAATTTGATATATAACCTTAAGATTTGTAGAGAAAACAATTTGAAGTTGACCATCCCGAACTACACGTAAGTGCTCAAATACACTTTCCTGGATTGCTTTTGATCAATTCAATGTCAGCTGAAAAAAAAAAGGAAATTCAAACATAAATAATTACATTAGTAATAAGAGACCAGTCAACCAAAAGAAAATAAAGAGAAATATCAAATAACTAAAATCATGAATGTTAGGTAATTTTGAAAGGGAATAAATTGAATTGGCTAGCTTGTAACTTAGTTAACATTTTTCCTTGTCATACACTTACAGGAAGGAGTAAATAAGTACCAGAAGCAACTTAGCATGGAAGGATCACCAGCACCTTCACTCTTCCGGATCTCTGAGCTAGTTTCTTATGATCCAAACATACAATCATCAGTAAATATTCTTAAATTTGAAGGAAAAAAAGAACAAAATGAATATATTGAAGAACATTACCTTCATATCTAGTCTGAGATGCTTTATAATCGCCAAGATTACCCAGAAAATATACAAAAACAAATCCAAATTAATAACTGCCAGCTCCAAGATAAAAAAAACACACATATCTCACATAAACTCAACAAATCAAACTAATTCAAACACAATCACTCAAATATAAGATAACATATACGGATGATTAAAACCACATTAACCTTTACAAAAAAAGATAAATCCACCATAAGTATGTATGGGAGTCTTACCATCTTTAACTGGTGATTGTAGATCGAGAATCAGTAACCCTAGAAATTAAGGTGAGATCGAGATTCAGTAACCCTAGAAATCACCATAAGTTCTTAGTGATTGATTTTTATAAAACCCCATCGAAAACAGAAATCAGATTATATAGTAAAGGATTCAACAAAATCAGATTTAGAAAACCAAAACAAAACCCTAAAATATTCATCAAACTAAAAGAGATTTAGGTGGAATTTAGGGGAAACTAAAGCAGAAAAAAAATTGAAATCAATCTGAAACAACTAAAGGGGATATAGAAATATTTGGGAGAGAAATTATGAGGGGGAAAGAGAACAGGAAGCGGAAAAATTCGGGTGAAACGATAGAGTGGGATGGTGAACGAAACCAGTGAGATCGATAGAGTGATTCAGTGGTGGAGATTGAAGGGGGGGCGCTGTGAGTTAGGGTTAGAGAGATGAACGGAAGGGAAAATTGGAAAGTAAAGTGAAAAAACAATCGTAGGATTTTTGTATAGATATTTTGAACGGTGGATCAGGTTGGTCATACGGATTGCAAAAAATTTTGGACGGTGGAGATTATGTTTGGGACTCTCATACGGATTGAGAAAAGTGTGTGAGTAACATGTGTGTTTCTTTTTTTGTTAAAACGAACTCGTGCGTTTGGTTTATTTATCAACCTTCAATATGAAAATGACAAGAAGTGGTATCTTTATAGTTCCGGAGAGGACTCCTTATTCTGAAGCATAATATGCCAAGAAGTGGTATCTTTAGAGTTCAAGTGTACATTCCGACTTATTATGAACGATTCTTATCTCCGACCCAACAACTTGATCGATTTATGAAAATCTAAAGATTAGCTTAGTACCACATGTCAAAAGCAAAATTAATTGAACGGTTCTTCGGGTTAAAAAAAATGTTGCAATTTTATGACTTGCTAACACTATTTTGTATAGGCCGTGGCCTTATGAAAAATAACATAATGGATTTACATTCTTTTCTCACGTGTATACTACACCAACAGTGCTATATGACCTTCTCGGAGAACTCGAACCCTGTTTGTGCTCCTATATGGTGTAATCGCTATTATACTTCAGTTTAATTTGATATCCATCAATCTCACCCGACCTGCGTTGTTTTCAACCGATGTCTCTAAGCATACCCAATGCCATGCATATTTGAATGAAATCTAGATTCATATGAATCTTTCTTGGAATATAATATGTAAATCTATGCATATCCATGGGTTTAATTATATGGTTACCTATTAATTCCATGGGTTTAATTATATGGTTACCTATTAATACAAACTGAATTTCCAACCACTTCACTTAATTTTGTTTGTTACCCGTCAATTTTACCTATTTCGGTCGCCTCACTCAGATTCAATCGGATTTCGTCGGTTTTTTCCAGTTATCCTCATTTTAACCGAATGTTTATTGATTTTAGTCAATTTCACCCGTTATCTATCATTGTGCATTTACAATCCTTGTGCAATTGCAACACGAAGAGGCCATAGAAGAAATGTGGCACTTAGCAAAATTTAGATCACTAGAAAAAATGGTAAAGCTTCACTTAATTTCGTTTGTTATCCGTCAATATTATAATCCAATATTGGTCGGCCTCACTCAATTTCTCTCGGATTTTATCGGTTTCTATAGTTATCTATCATTTTAACTGAATGTTTATTGATCTTAGTCAATTTCACCTGTTATCTATCAATCTTATCCAATACCGCTCGACCTCACTAGATTTATCCTACATTTTAAGGGTTTATATGGTTACCTATTAATTCAAGCCAAATTTCCATCAGCTTCACGTAATTCCGTTTGTTATCCGTCAATCTTATCCAATAACAATCGGCCTCACTCAATTTCTCTCGGATTCCATCGGTTTCTCCAGTTATCCATCATTTTAAACGAATGTCCATCGATCTTAGTCAATTTTACCCGTGACTTATCAATCTTATCCAATATCGCTCGACCTCACATATCCTACATTTCATGGGTTTATATGGTTACATATCAATTCAAACCGAATTTACATCAACTTCACTTAATTTCGTTTGTTATCCGTCATTTTAACAGAATGTCCATTTCCGCTTCTGGGTCAATTTTACCCGTTACCTATTACAACTCCATTACAAATCCACTCCAATTGGTTCAATTATTTCCTCTTCAATTTATATTTCTATAATCTCGCACATATTGGATATCTAGTGTGTCTTTGGGCTCAGATATGGGTGAATCGTATTTACGTGAGACAGTGTGTCTCTGCTCAAGCTCATAAGTCAACCGTGGACGTTTTATCAGACTCTGAAGCGCCCTAGACCGACATATCCCCAAGGGATGTAAGTTAGGTATCGTGACTAGTTGTGCCTTGAGGACCAAGGGATGAGCAACTCTATCGTGAGAACTGATTTTTGTCCGTGTAGAACTCCGTCTGCATGGATCGTGCCTCTCCTGGCCGGATTGAGTCTTTCTAGCTCGGATTGAACAATCTTTCCTCATATGTCGGTCTACGTCATAAGTCCTGAGGCAAACCTTAAAATAACCATTTTACCTTTTGCCCATTTTCTGGTAAAATAACTGTTTTACCTCTAGTCTAAAAGTTGATAAAAATAACTATTCTGCCATTGATGTGTAAAATGACCATTTTATCCCCGGTCCAAATTTTTTAATCGAACGAATATAAATAATCTGTATGGTGTTTATTCGACCAATAGGAATTCAGATCTTTAATCAAACGAATATAAATGCAAACACACAAACTCATATGGATTACCATTTTATTCAAAATCAAAAGAGAAAAAATTACAATCTCTATGGGCGGGAATGACCAAGTTTTGGCGCACTATTTTCCCCTAAAATTTCAGTAAATTTTATTTTCCCTCTAGAAAACCGTAACCACATCTCGTTATATTCCTTCCTTTTCGGTTACTCTTCTTCTCTTTCCAAGTTTGAACCCTTAAAGAAAACCCATGAACAGAACTTCACCACTTCCACTTTATCTGAAAACCTATTTCCCACACCCCTCGAACACCTTCAATCTGCTATTAATCGTTTATTTGGAATGCAAAAACTTGTATTTGGCGGAGGGAAACGTAAGAATTTTACTCTGTTTTTTTACATATTTTCTTTTTTTTACTGTGTCTTGATGGATTAGGTTTTGAGTTGGTTCAAAACTTAAAACCTTGGTTGATTAGTTCAAAACTTAAAACCCCGATTGATTTGTTTGATTTTTCTTGGATTTAAAGTATTTTTTTGATATGTATCTCACTTTGCAGTCGATCTGATTGATTTCATGGATCTGATTAAATGGGAAAAGATGGGATTTGTTAATGCTGGAACTCTCTGACTTCCACAACTAGTCAACAAACTTCTAAACAATGTAAGAAATTTAGTCCTTTTTTGTTTCTTCGGTTGAGTTTCTAAATATTTACCAGCCTCAACCAATCTCGTATCTAGTTACGTTATAAATTGTTTTAGGAATTATATTCTTAAAGTTCTGCAATCTCAATGAAGCTACATGGTAGTGAAAAGACGCTACCATCTCTATGGGGTGTTGGCTAGAGCTGAATTTCAATTTTACTTTTGAGCACCCATTTCTGCATATATCTTTTTCTTTGAATTTCAATTTCTGAGTGAATTTTGTTATATTTATAGCTGTAGTTGGTGCTCTAGCCAAGATCAAATCCAAGCCTACAATATTATACATTAGATTTAAGAGCTTGACTCTATCCTTATGTTAGGATTTCCATCTCTTTTAACTGTCTTGTTATGACATTTGCCCTTTATAATGGACCTATATGATGTTTGCTCAGTCCCAAAACAATATTAAACTCTGTCACTTTCATATGAACATTCATCGTATATGATGGAGGCCCTGTTATGTTATTTTTAGTTGTTAGTTGTACATAATGGATGCCCTGTTATTTATAGTCAAGGGAGGAAAACAATCTGCTTATATGATTTTTGTTTTGATCGTTTAGGAGAAATTAGGTGCTGATGAATCGACAAGTTCTACTGCAGTAGAATTGACCTTAGATATGTCTAACAGAATCGATTTAATTTCAGGCTCCACGGTTGTGGATGTTAACCCAAAGTTTATCCTTTATAGTGGCTGGAGTCACAATGACTTGGTTATTGGTCCACTCTAGCATGAGAGATAGAGATTTTGCAGTGTGTATTGCACTTATTATGTTGACAAATGTCTCTGGGGCAATCGATGTTCTTTCCACTCTTGCCGGAACTATCTTGCTAATTGAAATGTCAAAAAAAAACAACGTATTATAGTATTATGACATAGTTCTGAAGTCTGAACAATTTTTCCATCTTTATTAAGTAGCTGATCTTTATATCACTAAATAATGGTCACTCCTGACTGTTTATTTCTTCTGAACAGTACTCGCATGAGCTCCTGATGTAATATCTGCAGAAACCTCAGTCCTCGAAAATGTTTGGAATAATCAACGAGCATATAACTTTCGAAGGTACTACTCTTATTACTGCTATTGAAAAAGTTTTCTAATGTGTTACTTTGGACATATCCTTGGTTTACTTTTGGAGATGTTTTACGTTCATGCCAATACTTAATTTATGGTCATTTGGCAGTTTCTCCTGGACAGCCAAGCTCGATATCTGATGAAACGGAGGTAGTAACTCTAATTGGAATCAGATAGGATATAACCAAACAGATAAATGAGAAAGAAATACATTGGGGGGTGAGACACTTAACCTACAAAAATGATTTTGTTTGTCATTATTAACCTGGGTGCAGCTTTGAAAATGAAAATTATATTTGTGGAACCAAATACTTTCTTTTATGTAGTTCATGCAAATAAATATAACATTTGTAGCAGCTGCTTGAGTTTATTGACAATCGAGAACTGTTTACATATTTTTGAAATGAAGAAAGGCAACATTACATACTTGTAAAAAATGGATATAATATATGATATAAGAGTGATGATCGATTTTTCTCTGACCTTATTATCCTGATGTTAGACTTTGTGTATGGTTATAAAACTTACAATTCAGTGATAACTGGTAGACTGAGTTATAGAAGGCGGCTTAATGCTCACTGGGAACTTATCTCTTGCTGGTTCAAAAAAGTAATCAAGAATATAAAAAATATTGTTGGAGCAATTTTTGGTCTTCTTTCTTTAACTAGTTCTCTATTACTCTAGAACCTGTTCTTTTTTCTTGTATATCACATTTAGATATAGCGCATATAAGAAAATTTGTTGCATGGATGAAAAAAGCTTTATTGTTCTTGTATTTTGAGGACTGGGCCTCTAGCGGCTGTTGTTGATAAAGAACCACAGAATCTGATGTTGTACATCCACCTGGCTTGGCCTAGCTTTACTAGTATAAGTTTTCTATTTTTTATTCTCCCTCCGTTTCATCAAAAGTGTTACTATCACTTTTTTATTTTGGTCTTAGACGTACAATATGATGGCTCGATTGTTGGTTTATAATGTGATTCTGCTGCTATATATGTTTGTGCTTCTGTCATCGGGGCTTTATCTCTTGACCAAGAAAATATGTGAGTGTTCGTACTGTTTTCGGATTATGCACTTTATAGGTCTTGTTCTCTTAATGGGGAAAAAGTGGTACTCATGTATGTATGCTAACTGTATATTTTATTTTGGTGGTGGAACAAATTTTGCGTCACAATATAAAATGTGTGCCGCTGTAGAAGAATAGATCGCACATTCATAGGATTTATCACTTGTTACAATCTCATATCCTTTGTAGTTCCTTGAATATGTTACTTTTGGTGTCAACAACTTAAGTATAAAAAGAAAACAAGATCAACTACACCAATTTTTTTGGTCTACCTAGACTTACAGCTACGTCCCGAGTTACAGTATGCTCTCTTACAAAAGATAAAATATCAAATTTATAGACTTTGCATGCATACTCACTTCCAAATCGCTGAAGTATATCATATGGTTTTGTAGCCTAGATGGAATTTCATCACATGGGTGTGTAGTTTGGTACACAGTACTTACATTTGAGCTATAACTTGCAGGATAGATAGCACAGTGTTGAATGTTGGGGAGGAGCTACAGCGTGAAACCTTACCTCTGCAAATGGGTTCTCGCCTATACCGATTAAATGGACTCAAATCATCTACTTGGTATGAAGTGAAGATATCATATCCAGCTTCTGTATGTATACTCTTTCTATCAATAATATAAATTTAAGAATTTTCTTCATGAAAATTCACTTGGGCTATTGAATAACAACATATCCACGTCAGCTTTTCCATTCAACTGATAAGGGACAAATCAGATATTGGGCATAACTGGAACAAAAGATTACTCAATACAGAAAAACTGATTTTCAAGGATGATAGTGACGATATTCCTAACCACCGGGTTCGATAAAAATTGCATTAATAAGCATGTTGTATAGTGCAATTTCTGAAGTGTAATCTATGCAGAGTTTGGATCAAAGTGAGAAGTATGTTCTTGTATCTGTGGAGCCTGCTGGATTTGTTACGATTCCTCACACAAAGGAGAGAGAACTCGTCTTATTTAATATAGGTAACGTCAGTTTCTCTTGTTTACTTATCTAGTGATTCTCTATCAACTGCACTAATTCAAACATTTGTCCATCAGTTATTTCAATCATCTATACTGGCCTTTAAAATTATAAAATGTCCTCGAGTAGCATTAGATGTATAGCTTTACATGTTTGAGTAGGATTCCAAACTAAACACGCCACCTCCCAAACTGATTTCCTTATCTAAACCATTTTCTAAAACAGATTTGCTAGAATCCTTGTCTAACACAATTTCCTTATCTAAAGCGGAAACAAATTCAGTTTCCTTAAGCGTCATCAAATTCCTTATTTAGGCCAGTCCCTAGCTAATTTTTTTTTCTTACTCTCCAGATACTTGACAACGGTAATATTTAAGAAACTTGTTATTGTATACAACTATCCAAAAGGAATCAAAGCCTTTTACATGAGACTTAGTGACGACAAGAAGACTGGCGGCCATGGATGTTTTAGTACCCAAGGTATGTCACCATGAAAGTAGTTTTTATGTTCTCCATGCTTGTATGAAAATTATATGTTCTTAGGAGACATGAAATATGCTTTTATCATGATTGCTTCCAGCTTGTTTTATGTGCAGTTACTTACTCTTTTACAGTTGTTACTTGTAAAGATAGTAAATTGATCGTAAGCATTGATGCAAGTCCGTTATGTTTAAGGATTGTTTATTTTCGATTGGTAGGTTGGAGAACTAATATGTGGAAGCCAAAGGGAAGAACTTTACGATGTCATTGAAAAAAGGTATGGAGTGCCTATTATCCTTTAAATCTTCAAATCATAATGTGTCTTTAACTTAAAGAAATCGTCACAGTAAAGCTGATCGTCTTATATTATCAGTTTTCTGTTTGCCTCTTATTTTTCATTATTTTGTGTTTATTTTAGCTGCCATTTGTTGTTCTTGTGTAAGAATTTTGTCTGTTATGGAAACTCCATGATCACAGAAATAACAATACTTGAATATGGATGCATCCCCTGTTCTCTATCTTAAGGAAGTATTGTGAGTGAAACCTTTTCACCCACAATCTTCTCACCCTGCTCGCACAGACTCACACATGAACACAAACATTTTATCTATTTCAATTGTTGTAGTGGGTATTAATCTGTGTATATGGTCCATTTAGAATTAACAATTTTCTTACATACCGTCTTCAAATTCCTCTATAAGAGTTGGCTTGATTCAATTTTGTTTGAGTCGTGATGTTTATTACTTTGAGTGGCTTGATTCAATTACATTACGTTAATGCTTTCCAAAATTGCTCAATTTCTCCTTTTTTTAGAAGGGCATCCATATAGGTGAAAATATGTTTGCGTCATACAATATTTTGTCATTTTTGTAGTGAATATCATGCGGCTCCGGCATTTCATATAGGTATTTATTGAGTTACAGTGATCTAGATTTCCGCTCTTATTATTGCAGGATGTTGGACCAAGGGTTTCCACTTGAGACATACGATTGGTACCTCGACCTGCGACGTTATGGGACTGTGAAAAACTCATGCTTTGGTATAGGTTTTGAGTGCATGGTGCTTTTTGCCACTTGCCTTGACAATATTCGTGACGTAATTCCTTTCCCTAAATATCCAGGAAAGGCCGATCTTTGACGTGTTTTCCCCTCACATATTTGACCATAATTGTTTACTGAAATTTCCTTGGATTTAGTTAGAAAGAATCGTAGTAATTAGATATTCTTGATGATTTTATTTTTTCTTTTTGAAATTATACTCATAGTGAGCATTTTGAGCTGTGTAAACCCTCAGCCGAATTAAGGATTTTTTGTGAAACTGCCATCCTCATGTGATTCTTAAAAATATTCAAATTTCATGTAAACTTTACCGAATTCCTGCTTTTAGGTCGTACAAGTTTCAAAGAGCTCTGTATTTGTCTATGATTGATCTTATTTTTGAGCATTTTGAAATCGTCAATTTCAAGTGACTGCATAAACGAGCTTATGCTCCATACAAGAGCAGTCGGAATTAAGACCACGATTCACAAATGACCTCCTCTAATTCTTGCATAACCATCCATACAAGAGCCATCAGTGTTCAATTTATAAAAGTCATTCATGGGTTAAGTCCAGGGAACAAAACTTCGAAAAAAGTTGTATTAAAAGATAAAATAGAACTGATAAACACACTGAAACAAAAAAAAGTTATAACCAAATTATAGTCAATTTAGTCGACTCATGTTAATTTTTTTTTTTCAATTTGTGCATCCAAACATTTGCTCATAGTGAATCAAAACAATGATTTGAACGAGTTTTCATGTTTCCATTAAACAAATCCTAATAAGATTGTTGGATTAATACTAAGATCTCAAATGTCTACTTCAAAAACTGACTTTTCTTTTGAAATGGTGGTGGCGGCTTAAACTTAGTTGATGGGAGAGGTTTTACCAAGTAATTCATTTTTTGGTTGCTACGAGTATGTGCCTCAAAGTAAATAGCTACACGAGCACTTTTCTAGATGCAATATAGATTGCTTGAAAAAAGGATTTAGCAATCAAACACATTTGGCCATGGCTAAAAATTAGTTGACACAACTTTAAAGCAGCCCTACTATTTGGCAGTTGCAAGTTTTGTAGCTTAAACTCTTAAAGTGACTAAAATATTGGGCTCTTGCTAACATTTAGAGCAACCAATTAATTTTCTGTTGCTACGAGTATGTGCCTCAAAGTAAAGAGCTACACGAGCACTTTTCTAGATGCTATATAGATTACTTGAAAAAAGGATCTAGCGATCAAACACATCTGGCCATGGCTAAAATTTAGTTGACACAGCTTTAAAGCAGCCCAACTATTTGGCAGTTGCAAGTTTTGTAGCTTAAACTCTTAAAGTGACTAAAATATTGGGCTTTTGCTAACATTTAGAGCAACCAATTAATTTTCTGTTGCTACGAGTCTATGCCTCAAAGTAAATAGCTACATGATCACTTTTTTAGCTGCTATAAATTACTTGAACAAAGGATCTAGCGATTAAAGATATTTTTTCGTGGCTAAATAAAAGTGGACACAGGTTTATAGCCGCCAAAATTTATGGCAGTTGCAATTTTGGATGTTTAAACTCTTAAAGCGACTAAAATTCCGAGCTCTTGCTAAGATTTTGGTCACTTAAACCGGTTTTTCTTGTAGGAATAAAAATTATAAGAATAAAACTATGTAGAGAGGTAGAGTAAATAATACACTATCACATATCAACTTTCATATAGAAAAAGACAGATAATGATAAATGAAAGTGTTATAAGCCAAAACCAAACCATTACCATCCAGAAACACTTTAAATATGACAAATTTAAAATGCAGCTGAACCAAAATCTAAAGGTTCCAATATTATAAACATTCTTTGGTTTGATGGCGAGTCTACTCTAACCAAATTCTAACCATCCATCAATAAGCATACATAAACTAGGATTCTACTAATCAAGTTAAGAATTGAGATTTTGGGAGTAGATCAGTAACAGAAAATAATAAGCATAGTAGCAGTTCTTGAAGAAATAAAAAAAAGAAAAAAAAATACAGTAAAATAGACATTATCATATGAGACCAAACCATTTCTAGATGAAGATGTACAAAATAGATAAGTATGAACCTCATTAGAGATGTCCCTTAATAACCAAGTTTCTTCTGATATCCTCTTCTATATCCCAAGCTCGAACAAGGAAATTGTAAAAAGTCTATTTGGAGAATGTGATCAAACATTCATTATAAAGTATCACCACAACATCCAAATGGTTTAAAAAGGTGTGTTTGGTGTACCAAGATTTGTAATATTCCATCAATTATACAAGGTATTCAAAATCCGATACATTTTTTTTCCGAACTTGTGTTTTGGAAAGAAATGAGGTAACAATCAGATACCAATATTATCAGTAATCACATTGCTATCTGATATATGCATAACCGCATTAAGTTGGAGAAATTTCAAGCCAAAGAAAGAAAATTAGTGTGATTACTAAATCTCTACCGTACACATGTCGAGATTCCAAAATAAAATCATCATATTATGATAGCTTGAGAAGCACCATATCAAGACCTAAAAGTCCTTTTTCATATCTCAAAGCAAAATCGACAGTTCAGATAAGTTCAACTGGCAGTTAAAACAATAAGACATATGGCGCAAAACTGACAGAAACAAGACAAATATCACAGACCTGACATCTTTACTGCATGAGAGACACGTATCGATCATGCAGACTGCGGGACAGGAGAAATCAAAGTGTGATATACAATTTCCCGTAGATTACATAATACATTTGCTGTGTGAAGAACACGTGTCAACCATACAGAGTACGGGACAAGCATGATACATATAGATTCACAACATGATACATCTTTCCCGCATACCAGTGCCAAACATGCAACAACTCAGAAAAGCTTATACGATCCACAACTCAATATACTCGCACCATAATTACATGAATAATTATGTGGAAGAATCTAATTAGTCAAGCCAAGAAGAAGGACCGCAAGGGGGGTGTAATTCACCCAACATATGATCGAATAAATCAAAGAACACCTGCATCGTGTCCTGGCGAAACATACAAAAAGTGTACGTAACAAATAACTTAAGAAGTTAAGATAAAATCAAATAGCTGGACGAATAAGATTTGGTGGGACCCTTATAAAACACTATAAATATTGAACTCTAAAACTGAAGAGGGGTCAGAAAAATATTAGAAAGAGAATAGAAGAGTAATCAGACTAAGAAAAAAATACAATTAGGTGAGGCTCAATATATTGGTTGATCATCATATGTATTCATTCAAAACTTCAACAAACAATCTTTTTACACGAATCTTTTTATTAATGATTCAATCATGTTTATAATATCTTTTAAATAATTGATTTATTTGATTATATTGATTCATTTGATTGTGCTACCGTATTTTCGGTAATCACAATTAGAGTAAACTAGTAAATCCCTGGGGTATGTAAACGCTTGAAGCAGCAACCAGATCGAGTGGAGCTGAGCATGCAATATGTAAACGCTTGAAGCAGCAACCAGATCGAGTGGAGTTGAGCATGCAATTGAGTGGAGAACTGAAGAAGTAGAGAAATAAAATGATAGAAAGGGGAAGGTAAAGTTTTATTATGGACAATATCAGAACATCTTACTCTCTCTGTTTCTGGAAAAGAGTTACTATCACTTTTTCAATTTGGCCTATTTTTAGGCTAAAATGAAAAAAAATGATAGTAACACTTTTCCAGAAACGGAGCTAGTATGTTTTTTTAGGGTAAATAGGTATTTTTTATTGATATGGGTCTCACCTCTCACGCTTACCGTCCTATGTCAGTCACTATAAAGGGGTAAATTTCTTTCTCCTCAGACTCTTGGGAGCGAAGTAGAAATTTGTAGAGATCTTTCAGAAATTCTCAGTCTGTTTGAACTCAGGTTAGGTCTGAACTCTTCAATTAGGTCTTATCAAGGGTTTTGTTGTGTGAGATATGATGGAAGACGAAGATATACACAAAGCGGTAATGGCATATTTGAAAAAAAAGGGTTTTAAACAGACGGAACTAGCACTCCATGAAGATCAAAGCAAGAGTTCTTCCTCCAATGCTTCACAAACTGATCCTGATGTTTCCAAACAACTTCTCTCCTTCATTGAGTAAGTAATCTTCTCTCTCATCACACTATTTTTTTTAATACAATATCTAGTAGTTTTGTAGCTCATGATTGATTGATTAGGGTTTTAGTTATTGCGTCGATAAATTGAAACTTATGGTTTTCTGTTCTGTTCAAATATATGACAAGAACAAATGTCAAAAAGCTGATATTAGATGGGTTGTAAGGATTAAGAAGCTATTACATTGACCTACATTTTCCTCCATTTTGTGTTTTGGCGGAGGAAAGCATCACTTTTACGTATCACTCTTTCTCAAGATCATGTATAGAGTTTAGTTCATTACTTTTAGACAGTTAAACTTAGTGATAAACTTTGTTCCGTAATTAAGTAGTATATTGGTTTTGTAAACATAACGGAATTCAGTGTAGCTTCTCAAGTATATGGCAACCAGAAGTAGTGAGAGGAGAAGTCAATGTTCTTTTATTCATATAGTTTAAGAGGGTATAAATGTGGATGACAGTGCAATGTGATTAAAAACAAATATCATTAAGATGATGCTGAGGTACTGGTTTCTATGGTAGTGACTAATGAGGTGGCGATGGAAAGGTTCAACGTTCAAGTGGTGGTGTTATGGGTAATTTTTGTATTGGTTTGGAGGTGATGAGAGTGAGTGCAGTGTAGTTGGTGGTGTTGATGCAGTGAGGAGACAATAAAAGAAGTGTAAGTAACTGTTCGTGAAAGTTGGGCAGAAATAACTTCTCCAGAAGATAGAAACTGAATTATTGCTTCAACCTGATGTAGTACTCTGGCTTTTAGTGTATATCTCTAAGTGTTTCTTCTAATGCTTTTTCGCTTTTGACTTAGATATGCTGTAATATCCTCACAGCCTGACTTATAAGATTAATATTATATGGTTGATGCCTAATGGTGTCAAGTCAGAGTTAAGTGAATCACTCTAATTTGTTGAAGTAATTTGGCGATTGTCATAATCGTAATGCTTCCTTAACTTTCTTTTTGTCATTCCTGTTTATCAGGTCGGAGAACGATCCTGCACGGTACCAGGACGGCTACAGCAAGTTAAGGTCGTGGACATACGGTTCATTAGATCTTTACAAGGTAATGACTTTGGTTAGATATTGTGATGTTTGGCAGACAATTTCAATTTTTTCACGGTGGAAAATAGTAGTCACCACATGTCCATGGTTGATTTTGGGAAAGTTGAACGACCTTGCCATGATGGTTTCCTGCTAAGGGCTATTACCTCTGGTCCAATATTTAGCTGTAATTAAATGCTCTCACTGATCCGCTTATGCTAACTGTTATGCGATGCAGCATGAATTGCTGCGAGTGCTTTATCCAGTATTTATCCATTGTTTTATGGATCTTGTGGCAAAAGGGCATACACAGGAAGGTATGCTTGAATTGGTTGGCTTTCTTGACTATCCCAAACAACTTTTACTAATTAGCTGTGTTTAATGTTCATTTCTGATGTATCTGGATCAGCTCGAACTTTTTTTAGCAGCTACCGCGAAGACCATGAGATGATGCACTTGAGAGATCTCCAAAAGCTGGAAGGCGTCATTTCTCCCTCACATCTGGAGGTCTGCCACTATTGCTCGTCGTAATTTTATACTTGTTTCCGCATGTGGTGAGCAGTTAAATCTTTATCTAATGTATTTACATATTCATGCAGGAAATGGAATTTGCTCATTCTCTTAGGCAGAGCAAAGTAAAGATTAAGATATGTCAGGTTGTTCCTTAAGGCACTCATTTTCCATATTCTTCTCTTCAGATTTTCTTGCTTTACTAGCCAAAGAGATCAGTCCAATTTCTTTCCGATATACAATAAGTTGTAAACTATATAATCGGTGCTTGTAATGCCTTCTACTAAAAATCATTTTCTTTATAGTCAGATACAACCAATTGCTAGTCAACAATCCATGGTTTTTGCATCTAGTTGCCGAGCAGTTAGTCATCTTTGCACGCATTGAGTTCCTGGACTTGTGTTTAAGTGTAACGTAAGTAAGATATCAGCATTGTGGATACCCACATTGCTGAGAGTCAATTATGTTGCATAAGCCTGCAAATCAAGCACATGATGACTGCATTGGCCTAACCTGTCCTTAATACTCTGCTCCAACCTTGAGCCATCCCTAAAACAAACAGCTTAAGGGTGTTATAACCTAATACATTCTGTGGTAATTTTGTCCAAATATTAGGTTATAACACCCTTAAGCTATTTTGGCTAATTGAAATGTCGAAAAAAAACAACGTATTATAGTATTATGACATAGTTCTGAAGTCTGAACAATCTTTCCATCTTTATTAAGTAGCTGATCTTTATGTCACTAAATAATGGTCACTCCTGGCTGTTTATTTCTTCTGAACAGTACTCGCATGAGCTGCTGATGCAATATCTGCAGAAACCTCAGTCCTCGAAAATGTTTGGAATAATCAACGAGCATATAACTTTCGAAGGTACTACTCTTCTTACTGCTATTGAAAAAGTTTTCTAATGTGTTACTTTGGACATATCCTTGGTTTACTTTTGGAGATGTTTTACGTTCATGCCAATACTTAATTCATGGTCATTTGGCAGTTTCTCCTGGACAGCCAAGCTCGATATCTGATGAAACGGAGGTAGTAACTCTAATTGGAATCAGCCAGGATACAGCCAAACAGATAAATGAGAAAGAAATACATTGGGGGGTGAGACACTTAACCTACAAAAATGATTTTGTTTGTCATTATGAACTTGGGTGCAGCTTTGAAAATTGAAATTGTATTTGTGGAACCAAATACTTTCTTTTATGTAGTTCATGCAAATAAATATAACATCTGTAGCAGCTTCTTGAGTTTATTGACAATCGAGAACTGTTTACATATTTTTGAAATGAAGAAAGGCAACATTACATACCTGTAAAAAATGGATATAATATATGATCTAGGAGTGATGATCGATTTTTCTCTGACCTTATTATCCTGATGCTAGACTTTGTGTATGGTTATAAAACTTACAATTCAGTGACAACTGGTAGACTGAGTTATAGAAGGCGGCTTAATGCTCACTGGGAACTTATCTCTTGCTGGTTCAAAAAAGTAATCAAGAATATAAAAAATATTGTTGGAGCAATTTTTGGTCTTCTTTCTTTAACTAGTTCTCTATTACTCTAGAACCTGTTCCTTTTTCTTGTATATCACATGTAGATGTAGCGCATATAAGAAAATTTGTTGCATGGCTGAAAAAAGCTTTATTGTTCTTGTATATTGAGGACTGGGCGTCTCCGGCTGTTGTTGATAAAGAACCACAGAATCTGATGTTGGACATCCACCTGGCTTGGCCTAGCTCTACTAGTATAAGTTTTCTATTTTCTATTCTCCCTCCGTTTCAGCAAAAGTGTTACTATCACTTTTGCTGAAACGGAGGTAGTATGTTTCTTATTAGGATTTTTTCCCCTAGTTCTAGTTTGTTTCTTAATTTAGGATTTCCTTTTTCTAATATTGGTTTGTTTCCTAGTTTAGATGATTTTCTTTTCCCTAGTCCTAGTACGTTAGGAATTATTGAAGTGTATATAAGAAGACCTAGTATTGTAGAGAACACATTCTACATTATTATCATTATTTGATTTATCGAAGTTAACCTCTTAGCTATGCAATTGCTTTTGTGAATCTATTGATCTCACAAGCCACTATTGGCTTATTGGCTGAGGAACTTCAATCCAAATTTATACGCTTCCGCTAAGTTACAATCTGATTGGGCTTCGGTGCCTTTGATCTCATCTTCCTCTCTTTTTTCCTAGTCTTGCAGCATGTTAAATTAAGAGATACTGTCATACTGACCACATCTGCTCCTGTGTTTCCATTTCATAGTTGCTTGAAGATTCTTTGGAAGAGCGTTTGGAAAAAGCAGGGGGGATGATGCCAGAATCTGAAAAAGGTGAGGGAGAAACCAAAGAAGGTGACTTGGAAGAAAACAAGGTAATGTAAACTGCTCTAAGACTTAAAGTTCTTATTTTTTTCTTACTGGTAGCACATTTTGGTCAATCATATAAAAATTGTTGTGCATCCAAATTGCTATCCAAGTGTCTTGGTACTTCTGTTAATTTAATTACTTATGATATTGAACTTAACTAATTGCATGATTTTCATTCAAATACGGTAAAAAGATTTAAACATTTGCCGTTTGTTACTTAAGGGTTCCTTTGTTATGTTATTAATAGAGAATCATATTTGTAGGTTATAAACCAATGCACCTGAACTGCATAAACATTTTTTTTTTCACAATTATTTGTGCAGAAGAAATCAACAGATGGCGGAAAGCAAGGTCCTTCAGTTAAGAAACTGAAAAAGGACAAGGTTATTGGCGCAACAGGAAAAAGTGCTCGCTCTGAGACAAACACTGTATCCATAGCGCCGCGAGTCAAGGCAGAGCTGACTTTGCCAGTAGTGTATTCATCAAAACCCATATAACATAGTTTTTCAGTTTGTATTTTTTTTTTTCTTTTTTGGATTTAGAGCATACCTCAGACGAAATTCCTCCTGGAAACTGGACATCATTGTGTCAATCTGGTATGGATAAATCATGTGTGTTGCCGAGTGCAGTTTCCTTGTATCTAATGTAGTTGCTATATGTTGAGCTAGTCTTGTTAAGTTCATGGTAACCATGACATATGTTTGTTGTTCTGACATGAATACCTTCTCATCATTTAGGATGCATCAAGTTTTGGCATTTGTGCGAGTACACACTTGACTAATTTGTATATGAGTTGCATGAACTGCACTTAGGTTCAAATTTGCTGGAGATTAAGAAATTCAAATAGGTTTGTCGGATTTGTGATTACTAGAAACGTACAAGCAGCACGATTGCAAATAATATTTGCATCTCCGGACCTTTGAGGTCCGCCACCAAGCACCCACACACATGAGATTTAGTTCAACTATGCTCAGATTACAAATGTTTGGTGTTATGAAGTGGGTTCAGACTCAAAAAACATAAAAGAAGATACTAATTAATGGGTTTTACGTAGACTCTTATATTTATGTGTGTTTGAGGTGCTATTGGTGTTTTCTAAAGCCCTAACTCATTTATCAGGGGGGCCTACCGCAATGTTTTAATGAGTAGAGACTTCTGTCTTACCTCATGGAAATCTGTAGCTGGTAAATCGAGTGGAGTACTCTCCATTTGGTACTATATGTTTTACTGATCTGAGATGGTCATGTAAAGAGAATGAAAGAGCTCTTAGTTTTGCTTCAGAGGATCCCTTCTTTCTTTTTCGTATTTTTCCACATTACTAGGCTCCTGCAAGATGCAAGAAAGAGAGTTAAGAGTATTGTGTTCTTATCTTGCTATTACACATGTAATACTTCAATAAAGTCTATTAATTTTGGTATCATTAGAAACTTAGCTTCAGTATCATACTTTATCAACAAATGTAGCATTGGTTCTGGTTGTAGTTGTAGTTAGATATTGAGGTTTTTTCCCTAGGGTTTGGATGGTTTTTGTGTGTCATCATTATCTGATACCTTAAGCTTCTTTGCTTTATCTTTTCCTTTTTTCTTCTAAATCTCAGTCCTCTTGTTTCATTCATCTCTTATAATTATTCTCTTATCAGTAGTGATTGTGTGCATTTGAACTTGCTGCCGGGTATAATGGTTTCCTCATGTGCAATCTGAAATCTGTGTAACTTTTTTCTGCAGGCCCACAGAAGTAGAACATTCCATTCTAGAGGACCTGAGAAACCGTGTTCAGTTGGGTAGCATGGCACTACCATCAGTTTGCTTTTATACATTTATAAACACACATAACGGGTAATATGGGAAAACTTTTTGATAAATTGTGCTCTCATCTATTGCACTCTGTTGACATTTTTGTCAATTGCTGATTAGGCTGAACTGTTCATCAATATCTCATGATGGATCGTTAGTTGCTGGGGGATTCTCAGATTCCTCACTGAAGGTTCAATTTCTTATCTTTCCTACTCATGCTTATTTCATACTTGCCGGACACCAATGAATTTCTTTAATCTATGCTTCACTTGTTATCTTACAGGTGTGGGATATGGCAAAAATTGGACAAGAAGGTGGAGCCGGTAATAGTTATCTGCGAAGTTACCATTTTAGGTTTTTCTTTATAGTAGGTCCATTAGACATCAGTTCTACTAGAAATAGGATTGCATTAGATGTTGTTTGACAGACTGTTCAAAATACTGGGGATGTATTTAGCAAACTAGGGACTTTATGATGAAAGAAAAATCAAAACAGATAACTACCACAGATTATTTCCCTTCGTGTTGAACGGTTTCTGTTATTCATCTCTGGGGAACAATCACACAAGTGTGTGTACCCTAGATAGATAGTCCATAAATAGCATTTAATTCTGGAAAATATATTTATTAGAATATTCATGCAGTAAAATCGATGGGGAGGTTGAACCCTTTAAGAATTCCTCTTATGAATAGGTCACTGTCGTTTTTCATGTTTTCGTAGTCGCACACATCAAACTTACCTCCAGAAAGTTAGTCAGAATTCTTATATTAAATAATGCCTATGTCAGCTACTATGCAGGAGGGGAATGAGACAACTCCTACCGAACAGTTGGTGGGAACAGATGATGGGAAAAGATCTTATACATTGTTTCAAGGTCATGCTGGACCCGTATATTCTACCACATTTAGTCCACTTGGTGATTTTATTTTATCATCTTCTTCAGACTCTACCAGTATGTTTTCTTTCTCTATGCCGTTTTAATTATTTTATTATTTTGACATTTTCATAGACTTAAGCCTACATCACTAAAGAACTAGAATACATTGCTGTGCTGCAGTTCGATTATGGAGCACGAAGCTGAATGCGAATCTTGTTTGCTATAAAGGTCATAATTACCCTGTCTGGGATGTCCAGGTATTATTTCAGTTCACTGCAGTTTATCTAATATAATATGTTTTGAGAACTGTTAGTTTGAAATAGGACTATCACAAACTAACCTCTGTAACTGATAATTCCACTACGCTGTTGTTCAGTGATTGTATTGCTACTGATTCTGGCCTTATACCTGAGGCTATACGTCAGTTGTTTAAAATGGTGATAATGTAAAGTTGACATGTATGTGGCTGAGCGGGCAAGTGATCTTATTTTAAAAAAGAAACATCAATTTGTTTATTTTATTTGCTGAATCCAAATATCGAAAGTTACTTTGAAGTCTACTATAGTGAACTAGTATGATATTTGGGACAATGCATTATTTATCATATGCTGTCTCAGTGTGAAATGATGCGTAAGTGGTATATTTTTCTTCTTAGAAGTTTTTTATTTCTTAGATGCTTCCTCTTTTGGTTTCAGATCTTGCATGAAACATAGAGATCTTCGATATTTTAGATGATCCAATATTTGCTGTTTGTATTCAAGTGATTGTTCTGCCTCCCATTCAGAACTTATTTGTGTATTCTAAATTTTAGGAAGGCAAAACGTGTCAACTGGCAATGTTTATCTCTTTCAAATCCCAATGATATGGTTATTTGTTGCAGTTTAGTCCCGTGGGCCATTATTTTGCAAGCTCTTCGCATGATCGGACGGCTAGGATTTGGTCTATGGACAGAATACAGCCTCTAAGAATAATGGCAGGGCATTTATCTGATGTTGATGTGAGTATTATTTTCTTATTTTCCTCTCATGATGCACTGTATGATAGTGAGTCGGTGACAATCAATTTTCCTCATTTTGTATTAATACCATGATTAATTATAGTTGTAAAAAAAAATGATGCTCCTCCAAAATTTTCCCAAAACCTCCTTTAGCGATCCTCCATAGCAGGAGTAATTTGGTAGAATTAAACAGAAGCTGAAGCTTGTAAAAGTAGGACTTGATACACTTTGGATCAATCTGCAAAACCTTACTGAACAAGAACAATTAGAAAAAAATTATATAAGCTGAAAAGGTTCAAATGCGGTAGCCGGTAGGTATATAAATAATGGGTCTCATGTTATGCAATTTGAAGGCATGTTTTTGTGCCTTAGTGGGATAGAATTTGACAAATTTGACCTCATATTATTTCTTTCCTTCATATGTGGAGCTATTTTTGTAAAAAGCCCCCCAAAAAGCCCTTGTCTTAATAACTGATGATGAAAAACTGATGCTTATGCCAATGTCTTTTCCTGGCACCATCTCATTTATAGCTTTCGAAGAATCTCCAGGTCTTTTCTCTAATTATTCTTCCATCTTTTAATCAGTGTGTGCAGTGGCATGCAAATTGTAACTACATAGCAACTGGTTCTAGTGACAAGACTGTTAGACTGTGGGATGTGCAAAGTGGAGAATGCGTTCGCATTTTTATCGGCCATAGGAGTATGATATTATCTTTGGCAATGTCGCCTGACGGGAGATATATGGCATCAGGCGACGAAGATGGTGCCATCATGATGTGGGATCTTTCAAGCGGTCGGTGTGTGTCACCTCTGAATGGTCATACCTCATGTGTGTGGACACTTGAGTTCAGGTGGGTGGTTCTTAATATTCAATGGTCAGCTTATCTCTTTTGCACAGTATTTTACAAGATTCTAGAGCTGTGTTTGAATTCATTTTATTAATCACTAAGGTGTAAAAGGACTACTGAAAAACATAGGTGTCTAGGTAGCATGTTTGCTGGAGTTGAGGTGCAACGCTGATAATAGCCATTTTCAGTGTTTTATTAATTATTTCACTATTCGGCTAAATTGGAGAATTAGTTTTAATACCAAATGTGTTACTGGATAATGGACTACCTGATATTTGGTTTTAGGTTTATTATTTGAGAACTTATTTTTCATGGCAAACAAGGTGCATAACATATTGTAACATTACTTTGGGATATCCATTTGCTTTGGAAATTTAGTGGTGAAGGTTCACTTCTGGCTTCTGGGTCTGCCGATTGCACCGTAAAATTATGGGATGTAACAGCAAGCACAAAGATACCAAGGACAGAAGAGAAGTAAGTTAGAAAATGACTTAAACTGAATATATTTTGAAAATTCCAAAACTTTAGACCCATGGATTAGATTTATAGCTTCCATTGTCATTTACAGCAAAGCAGGAAGTACTAACAGATTGAGGTCGTTAAAAACCCTACCAACCAAATCTACTGCAGTTTATTCATTACGGGTAAGTACTTCTGAACTGACCTAGTATCTTATATTATGTTCTTTCTGTAATTTGGATTTTATATTACATATTTTGTAGATGATATAATTTTAATGCTACTATTTGCAGTTCTCCCGGAGAAATCTTTTATTCGCGTCTGGGGTTCTCTCAAAAGGCGCATAATAATACTTTTGGTATCTATCACGAGTCAGAACATGAAACGTTGTTAATCACGTACTAGTGTAAATTTTGTTTGTCGACTAGTATTAACTAGTCAGTCTGAGTGAATTATTTCGTCTAAGTAGTATTATTGATTTGTCTTTCAGTCCTTGCATATTCTTTCTTTGTGCGTTGGTTTTAACTGCGCATGAACTTAGACGTTGAGAGCTGCCCTTCTTTTTCTTCTTCCTCGTGTTAATGTATCATTTGTAATATTGTGTAGAATTATTGGTTCTTTTAGTAATTTCCTATGTTAAGAACTGTTTTATGCTTCAAATTGTAAACGTAACAGTAAACTGCTTTTCATGTTACAATTGTCAAATGTGCGAAAGATATTAAACTAGAACAGTATGTATGATTTTTTTAAAGAATCGGATTCAAATGTGAACTCAGAGTAGATCATCTTCGATCCTTGATACCGAATTAAAAAAATCAAATGATGGAAGAGGCAAATACCTCTAATTTTCATTAACATAAAACTTGCTTACAATATGATCGATTGCATCAATAATTGGAAAAGTATAAAAAGTACAACATTTACATAAATGGACCTCGAAGGACCAAAATATGAAACAAGTTCTGAGTATCTATAAACCAAGAAGGAATTTGACTTGTCCTTTTAATTGGCTTCCAACAATTTGTTAATGATCGCTGTCAATTTTGGTAATTGTTGATCTTGTCTGAATAATACATGGCAAAAGATGCCATCTAAGGTTAATAAATCACTGTCATTATGAGTGTACTAAAAGTCTACTCCAATACATGTCACCAGATCGCAACAACTTACCAATACTTAAGTCCGAAGAAAAAAACAAACTCCAAGTCAAAGTATGTCTATCAAAGCACAAGAGGAACGGACACCATGTAGTCAACTCTCAAGTCCCCAGCACATTAGGGGATGTTAATGGTCCGAAGCATCCAAGTATAGGACAAATATATATATAAAGACGCGTGAGCTTCCCAAATTGGTTTGCACCCAAAGCACTATCCAACGTAACAGCTCTATAAGCGTTCAAGCTTCTCAAACTATTCAAATCATTTCCCACCGTAACACTTGATGAAGTATCATTTTGAAATGTTTACATCTTGTCTGTAACTTGAAGTACCATTTCCGCAACAGCCAAGCATAATATTAAAGCCAAGACCGCAAGAGGCAATCCTTGTCCGCAACCATGAAAGCTCCATCAAGCCCAGTAAGATTTTTAACCGCAGTACTTAAACCCACCAACATTCTTTCCAGCTCATGTTTGATAATTTGAATTGGAGCAGCCCAAGTATCCTGTCCGCAGCAACAACATATCGGCTTGTCCGCACCATGCCCGCAAGTCAGCAACTTCTCATTTGCAGCCAACAGCAGTTCAGTCCCGCAATAGCTAAGCACCAAACATTCAAGCCCGCAGCAGTTTGTCAAGCCCGCAACAATGAGCCCATTTATGACTGCACATCTTGATTCGCAGCCAACACTAAACAACAGTCAATCCCAAAAGATAACTAAACTTTTCATGTCCGTACCATTTTGAATGGAACAATTCCCAGTCAAACTTACGAATTGATATAATTCCCGCATCACTTGCCCGCACCACTTCTTCAAGTGATAATGCCCGCACCATCCAACCTTGCCCGTACCCGCACCATTTTGTCCATCATTTTATCCGCACCAAAGTTAGAATAAAGCCATTTTGGGATAAGATCAGTATGGACACGTGGCGGACTCCATCTACACATGACGAAATGTGGTGTATCTTCTTAAACACATGGTAAAATGTGGTGTATCTTCTTCGAAACATGGCAAGATGTGATGTATCATCATCAACACGTGGCGGACTTCATCGACACGTGACGGATTTTTTTTGACATGTGGCAAAGGGGCATTTTTGGTAGATATCATTTCTATCACCCTTTAAATACAATTTTTCTATGGGAGAGAGGGGGACTTTTGTCCAATTCTTCTTCTGTAAAGGGGAGTATTGGGAACTTCATTTCTTCTGTAATCTAAGAAAATCAATAAGAACATTAACCTTCATTACCCGTGGATGTAGGCAGATCTTTGCCGAACCACGTTAAATCACTGTGTATTGTTTCCAATTTCATTTCATGTCAATCTCAATTTTGGTTCTCTGTATTATTCTTCAACTTCAATTTTTGGTTGTTGGTGATCATGAAAATGACCGCTACAATTTGGCGCTAGAAACAGGGATGTGTAAAGGATTTATCCTACCTTTTAAAGAGATTGATGAGAGCTTTGATACAGGGAGTTCGGATCCAGAAGAATGTTTCTCAAACAGAAAAATGTATTAATTGAAATCAAATGAGTTTTCATCAACAATAGTCCAAAAGGACGAATCTCTTCTTTTCCCCTCAGATTTTATGTTTAATCATTTTGATTTGGGGAGTTTTAAAAGAAAAGTATTACAAAATCATTTATAAAATTATGTTTTATTCTTCAACAAAAATTTGTTTGTTCTTCTGAGAATTTGATTTAAAGCAAGTTTTGTTTATAGGTTGCCACAACTAAACCTTCCTTTACAAAACCCATCAAATGATTTTTGAAACATTGAACGCGAAAAATTTGGTTGATTTGGGGATTTTTGCCCTGCACAACAAGAAATCTTACCTAAAACACAATTTTTTACTCTTTGTGTAATATAGTATTTTTCCATGAATCATGTACAACTTTGAATGTTTACAAATGATTTATGAAGATTTGGAATGGTTAGAATCCTTCTAAATCCTGATTTTAGTTGTCTTAATCAATTGTTATGATTTAGTTTTCAAATTAGCATAATATCTGTTTGCAAAAATGATTTAATGACTTCTAAAACATGCAGTTCTTTCACTATGGCTTTCTTGATTTAATACCATGTTTGCCAAAATGATCAAATAAATCTTTGAATTCGACATTTGTGTTTCGACAGACCTGTTGATTTTCATTCAAACAGTTTGATTTTCTTATGTTTTGGTTTGCTCTTTTATGAGATGGATCTGAGCTTGGGTCAGGTCCTTTTTGTTTAGTCAAAATTAAACACATAATGGTTATTTTTATCTTAAGCCTAGTTACTTTGATATGATTCAAGAACCACAAGAATGATATGTAGAGAAATTTGTTCTTAACAACCTCTGTGTATGAGTAGAACCAAGACGATACGCAACCGCTTAGTGCATAACAACCTATGTGTATGTGCCAAGAATCCAAAAGAAATGATGGGATGAACAAGCTTCACGAGTGTTTGACGGACTCTGTCTCTGGTGATAACTACCCCAGGATCTGAGATTGATGCAAGATTATGGAGTAAGAGAGTCTTGGGATAAGAAATTTACCAATGACCGTGTATCAATAGCAGGGTCTGCCTTCTTTAGGCCAATATGGTTTTTTGAAAAAAGATTTAACTATGGATAAGTCCAACTAGTTGGTAAAATTAAGATTACCACCTGCACCAAAGGTACTTGTATGCTGTGATAGAGCTTCTGAGGGTAATCTCTGGGTATGGATTATATGGAGGTGTAGTTTGGTGAATTCATGTTTGTTGTTGCTGGAGGATTGTGGATACCAACAAATTACTTTGCAGAAATAATTTCAGCCCTGTGTGCAGGTGAATGGGTTGTTGAGAATAATTGTCTTCCGATCTGTATAAGCTCTGGTTCCAAGGCTGATTTATCTACTTTTCTGACAAGAAAATTACCTTGGTTTGCTGTAACAAGGTGGGAAAGAATTTGTGCAAGGCTCTCTGACATTGAATATGCTCATAGTTATATCTGTTGATAAGCAAGCCAAAGTGGGTGGTAGACTTGCTAGAGGAGATGTTAATTTGTATATGTCTTGGCGTAATTATCTTGCAGATCTGGAATCTCCTTATCAGCGATATTATAATACTGATGCTGCAGCGACAAATTTACTGACAGTGATCTACTTGTGCAACATGTGATGAGGGAAGAGAGAAATCCTCCATTTTTTTCTGTGATCGAACAAAACTCTATTCTTCTTGTTTTTGAGCTACAGAAGCATACACAGGAGCAGCAAGGTGTGGAGGTTCAAATGCAATCTACCGAGGAGCGTTTGTATGTATTGAAGAAACGCCAGAGGCAGCTAATGACTTTTTTGGCTCAAACTGTGGGGAAACCTGAGTTTGTCTCCAGACTCATTCAACAATCAGAAAAGCATAAAATAGAAGGTTAACTAAGCCAGATTACTTCTATTATGAAATTGATAAGGAAGAGACAAGAGTAGTAATATTCAAGCTTGATGCTGTAGAAAATTTTGACCTTATTGCTTTCCATGTAGTAAACATGGAACCACTTGAGAAGCTGGAATCAACAATGAATTATTTGGAAAATATTCTCTGTGCGGCTGGTCAAGTTTCTGGTGAAGAAATGCGAAATACTGCAGTACCTTCACAACCTTCTGTAGTCTTTTCTAATGAAACAAACACATCCCCGGGAGAACCAGATATAAGCTTGCAATCCCCATCACTCAGATTGCATCTATCATCATCTTGCTCTAGGGATATTCATTCTTCTCCTGAGTTGGAAGAATCAATAAACCACAGACAGGACAAGAAAGGATTATTACCACCACACTATCACTGATCATTTTGATCATACTCAGTAGATCTGATACTCTTTTCTCAAGAGCTTGCAATTTGTTATCAACCTTCTCTCGATCTGTTGGGTCATTTATAGATGCATAATCCATTAATGTTGCAGCATCATATTCATCAGTTCTCAGCTGCTGATGACTACCAGCATGTACACCATAGATAGGCAAGTTAAGCAACTCATGTGCCCATGAATAAGTAAACGATTTACTTTGATGGTTTGGAGCAAACCAGCCGATGACAATATACCCCATACACAGCCTATAAGAAACAATTTTTGTGCAACCAATGAGCAATCAAGCAGGACTGCAGCTCAAATTAAAATATTTGGATTCACCTCTTTTACAAAATAAAAAGTATATTTAAAATGAAACAAATAACGATGATGAAATTGATAGTTACCCGTACCCGTATGTGTTGGATTCATCTCTTTTACAAATTTTGGTTAGTTAGAAATCACAATGAATATAATTTTTTTTTAATCTTATTTAAGAATATAAATTTAATGGTAGTCATTCATTAAAGATGATTAAATGTAGATCGTCGATTTGCCGTGTTGTTCATCCACTGTAGTTGACGTTGGCCCGGTATAATTAAGTATTGGCTGTAAACAAAGTGTAATAATTTTAAAACAAAATAGCCAATAGGAAAATGAGTTTCTTTAACCCCTAAATGTTTGCACCAATCAAATTATTCCAAGTGTCCTTACCAAAACTCTCGTTTCACAAAAACCACAAAAGCCTTATTTCGGCCAATAGGAAGTGAGGGTTTCCTCACCATTTAACATGAGAGCTTTATTTGTCTAGGTCTTTAAGTCTTTAGATTTAGTGGTCTTCAAGGTTTAAACCAAGGTTCGAAAAATGACCTTTTCCGAGAAAACGGTTGTTAAAACGGTCACGCCTATATAACGTGTCCGTGAGGATCACCGGTACAATATCCGTGTCTAAATATCACTGATAAATAGAAAAAAACAGCGTTATTTAGACCCGTTATAACCGTTTTCATGCATGTTAAAACCGCTAGATATGAATTTCAGATCATAATTTATTTATTTTTTCTATTTAACCGTTATCACATCTGTTATTAAAAAAAACGTTAAAAAAAACGTATTTATTCCCTAAAAAACATGTTTTTTTTCTCAAACGTGTTCACACCCGTTAAAACACGTTATAACGGTCACGACCATAAATGACCCGTTTTTCAAACCTTGGTTTAAACCTCTTTGAGAAGAGAGATAAATAGACAAAAAAAATCAGATGGAGAATAGTGAAGAGATGCACATGTCGTAACGGTGGTGAGATATGTATATCTTGGAACGGTGGTGAGAATATGTATATCTTGTATTCTGTAAACAACAGGCTATCCATTGCAACTAATTTAAACTTTTATTATCAGCGCATATATTTATTCAACATATTTTCTGTTTTATAAAATAGTCGAGACCAGCTTACTCACGGCTCCTTTCTTGTGAGAATCATGTTATACAAAATCAAGTCTCCCTTCAGTAGATTAAACCCAAAGTTGCATAATTAATGAACATGAAGAATTTTAAGTTTTAGAGGAGACAGATAAAAGGGCGTGATAAGATATTAATGGAGTAATTTTAGGGATTGGAATGTATGAACTTTTATTCCGTTTTTCAAAAAAAAATATCCGTTTAAGTAGGTAAAAAGTTATTTTTGTAATCACATCTTATTAAAAACTAATTATGGTTTTTTCATATATACGATCTTATTAAAGGGTTTTTGATACACAAACATAATAATTTGGGCTAGATATAACCTCTCCAATTTAATATTAATAAGAGAAGATAGGTTGGATTGCGGCTAGATTCAAGGTTTGGAAAAAACATAACATATTTTCACTTATGGACCCAAAAAGGGGTCAACCATGTCATATACGATGGAAGGAGATAGATCCCATATTAACGTCTACATGGATGCTCAATACCAACCATTAAAAGCGAGGAAGATCGATCAAACTTCCCAAGGGGATAAGAAAGTACTGAATCAACAGACACACAAACATGACTTTAATGAACGAGGAATCTCTAATTCTCAATAATCACTCTACTCCTCCTACGAACCATTCATGAACCAGTCGAGCGAAAAACAGTACCAAGCTGAGTACATGGATGTGGTGAAAGCCCAAGGCCCTTATTCCACGATTTTAACTTGGAATTTTCCCTCATTTAACGCTCCACTTTGCCCGATTCTTACTTGGACTTTCAACGGTAACAATCTCGATCAATTAGAGGAACGAAAAAACATTTGGGCATCAAAGGTAGCTTGGAAGGTACTCCCAAAGCTCTTACGAGTCAAGAGAATGAAACCAGTAAAACAAATCGCTACGATCGGTTTCTCATTATTAATTGGAAGATTCTTCAAACTTAATGTAAGGACCCTCAAGCAAATCAACAGCGGTCGACAAATCAAATGGCCTTTATGTCGTGTATTGGTCTAATTAATTAAATTTTAATATCGATTATAGTAATTAAGAAAATAATAATTTGAGCAAACAGATATCACCATTAGCTAGATCTCGTAAAAATATGTAAAATAGACTACTTGGACATGTTATTCGGACACCAGGTGAAAAAGATAAATACGACACTCTAAGTTAACACGCCAAAGTTTAACTTTGGTCAACGATAATTGACCTCCAATTTGACCTCTTAAATGGGCTATTAATTGGTTGTTTAGCTAGAAGTATTGAGTGGGCTTTGAGATATTTAGTTTAGACTTTAGATGGTTAACTTTGTGGCCTATCATATAAATCCAAACATATTAATATATACCATATATAGTAAATACTCCATATATTAATAATTTTTATATATTGATAAAAAATTGTAGCTCCAACTTGGATCAGTTATAAATAGCAATAAATTATATATTTTTATATTAATATTTTTTTCAATCCCGCCTTAAGCAAATTCTCTCAGTATAGTAATAATCAACATTATATTAGAGAAATGTTGATCTTGTTACACGATTTTTATCATTCATATGAGTTCTTTTTCTAACATTAGATGACATTTTGATTTGGTTGAGAAGAAAAGAATGATACATCCAAATTGATGAATTATTTTTTGGTGCTCCTATTACTATTTATAGTTATATAAAACATCAAAAATTTCTTAATAGCCTTACAAATTCCTAGTCATATATATGTACTTGTGCATTAGAGTTTGATCTATAAACACGTACGTACATCATCTAATATTATTCACATATATTGAACTGGTAAAATTTTATATTTTCTTGATATACCTCTCTATATTAATAACCTGTATATATTAGTGAGTTTCCAAATTTATTAATAATATGGAGTTTTTACTGTATATGCAAATTGAGTAGTAGAAATATAATTATATATGTATATATATATATTTATATAGTTAAGAGTCTAAATTTTGACTTTAGTCTTCAAGTGTTGATCTCTGATTTTACCTTTTTCTTTGAGTTATCTACACTAATCTATTTGATTGAATTAATTAGTGAAGTGATTAATTAATTAATTATAACGGATTAAAATTTAATTAAGTAACTGGTGTTTGAAATACCAAAGAAAAAACTTAATAATTAATAATTAAATAATGTTCATTTATATCAAATGATTAAATTTGTGATATATATATATATATATATATGTTTAAATGCATAAATTAGTGTTAGTATTATTTATATATATATATGAATTATTATTGTTATTATATCATATTTTCTTTTATGCTTAATCATGGTGTTGGTGTTACCACCATGTAAAGAGAGTGAAAATAGATTTGAATTAAAGTTTTAGTTGAGAGTTATGACATAAGTGATCTATAAGGAATAGGATTAGAGAAAGAGTAATATTTTAATAGTTAGAAAAAGAGTAGTAGTAGTGTGATAACCATTTACATGATTTCTACAATTAAAAATTAAAGTTGGGATGATATAGAGAACTAAAATTGAGATTGAAATGATATCAAAAACGAGATTAAAATTAACACAAGATTAACGTGGTTCGACAGAGATTTGCCTACATCCACGGGTAATGAAAATTGATGTTCTTATTCATTTTTAGGTTACAAAAGATTTTCCATCCCTCCTCCTTACAGAAGAAGAACCAGCTCCAAAAATCCCCCAAAAGAAAAAAAGTCTCTCTCTATAGTACATTAGTTTTGCTTATAAAGGGGTGATCTGCCACGTGTCAATGAAGTTTGTCACGTGTCGATAGTAATCCGCCATGTGTCGATGAAGTCCGCCACGTGTCGATGATGATTTGCCATGTGTCAATGATGATATACCACATTTCGCCATATGTCGAAGAAGTCCGTCACGTGTCGATGTTGACCTTATCCTTAAATGGCCTTAGTCTAATTTTGGTGCGAACAAATGATGGTACGGGCAAATGATGGACAAAATGGTGCGGGAAAGATGATAACTTACGGGTTGCGATGGTGTTGCGGGCTGAAATGTTGTTGCGGGCTGAAATGTTGGGCTTTAATTGCTGGGCTAACATACATCATGATCTCCAACAGTCAACTATTGCTGCCTTACGGATGAAGGGTTGCGGACATGAAGTATATAGTGAGTGCGGGAAAATGTTGGATGAAGTGATGCGTGAAAATGATTGGTTTTAGTATTGTATGAGGTGGGTTTAAGCATTGTGGTCAAGATGGTAAGACATAATGCTGCTGGCTTGCGGACAACGATTGGATGGTAATGATTGAAGGCAATGATTGAATGAGCTAAGTATTGTGGGAAATGATTGGATGGTAATGATTGCGGCATGAAATGATGAGAAAATGATGCGGGAAGGATTTAAATTAAGCTGAGCTTGAACACCTGTTAGGTAGTGAAGTGGGACAAGATGAGTTTACGAAGTGGGAAATGATAGATGAACTGGTGTGGGCTACGTGTGAAATGGAAGTTGGGCTTGAGCTTAAGGTGGCGGGCAAGAGTGAGTTTTAATCAGTACAATTGACTTGTTTAGTCTATAAGAGCGTCCATAATGGGACGATCAAACAACGGACTAAAGATTATATGTAATCAATAGTCCATAAAATTGAAGAGCAGCGGTAAGACTAAAGGCAGTCGATAGTCTGGTTTTGACACTGTTTCAGACTAGATTTAGTCATTTTTCTGGACTAAACATAATTTAGTCGAGCGGTGTCGTAGGATAACGTTTGATTGTAAGCGGCTTCGTAAAATACCGCTTGATGGTAAGCGGCTTCGTAGGATACCGCTTGAAAACACAGACGGTATTGAAGTGGTCTGTTTGATCAAGCGTAATACTAAGATAACGCCTCATCAGGCGTGCTTCTAGCATCTCGCCCACCACCAGGCGGACTCAAAATCTCCGCCCCATCGAAACGGTGTTCTAAAGCAACGCCCAACACCAGGCGGTCTTCTATAAGTCAGCTTACAATATAAATGATAAGGTGTGTCGCTAGAAGCCTGCCTGACTGTGGGGCGTTACTCTAGAGTAACGCCTGTGTTGTTACCGTTGAGTTTACCGTTGCAACGGCAACGGCTATATTATGACACTATATATGGAATACTAATCTAGTTTCATTTTACTAAACTCACTCATTGCTATCTAGTTAGTATTCGAAAATAATTAAGTTCTTTTCCATTTTACTACACTTGAAGATGTAACGATGTGTAAAATTCATTTGTCAATATCTCAAGATTGTACTATTGGTACCGACCAATCAGAAGAAAGATTATGGTATCGCATACTATATTAGATGAAAGAAGCCATACCTTCGATGCCACAACGCAGTTGGACCTCCCTTCAGAAACGATTTCAAATTATAAGTAAAGATGTGACACTTCTCTCTGCAAAGGAGGCGAAAGTGGAACGTGAACACCATACTGGATGGGGCCCCTAAAATAAGGTAACTACTCATTTAATTTTGACGATTACATTAATGTTTTGAATTGTATATCCTCCACTAAATTAAATTCAGAAAATAGATTGCAGAAGTAAGGAGGCTTATCAAGGAAGCTAATGGTGGGAAAAGTTTTAAGCATGAAGAGTGCTACACAATTATGTTAGATAATATAAAATATTCCAGACGATCGACAGCTGTTTTCGATTCATCACAACCTGAGTCAGATTACGAAAGCGGTGAGGACAGCCGGGAAACACAAGACTTAAGCATAGACGCTTCCAGTGGCTATGAAGACATATGAGATATCCCTAACACATATATCCGTCAAATGGGAAAAAAAGAGGCGAAACGACAAAAGACAAAAGGGAAAGCAAAATGTAGCGGCCAACAGGAAATGATGGAAACTATTATTAAAGAGCAACAAAACTTCAACACCAAATATACAGAACAAACACAAATGAAGATGGTGCAGAGAGAAGCCGAGTTTGCAGCAAAACTAGCTGAGTCTTCGGCAAAGTTTGCGGCAAAACAAGATAGGAAAGAAGCAGACGAGGAGTTTCGTATAATGACGATGGATCTCTCCGGGATGGATCCGGTATCAACACAGTACATCGAACTTAGGAAGGCAAACATTTTAAAGAAAATATTAAACCAACCATAAAGGATTCTTGGAATACCTTAAACCTTTGTGAAGGCAGTCTTATTAGCATTGTCATATTAAGTTTCAACTTTTATGAACTAATTTAGTTATTTTCAGTTTATTTTTAACCGATATATTGTTATCTTTTAATGTAACATAATTTTATTTTAAATTTCATTTTTGTTTGTTTTTTAAAAAGTCACATGCCTTTAACAGTATCTAAGATTAATTCAGATCCAACGGTCTGATTTTACTTTTTTCAAAAAAAAAATAACCGTTGGCACTCCAGTTATAAAATGAACGTTGTCATATCCTATTCCACCACCATCAGCTTCAAAGTCTCATCTTCTTCTTCAACAACACAATTCTTGAAAAAATTTCAAAAAAACATACATAATTGAGGGTTCAAGCTCATCACCAATTACCAAGTGTTTTCTTTGTATTTTAGCTGGTCATGTTGCCAGAGATTGTCCTTGGGAAGGTAGAAAATGCACACTAACGAACTACAAGGGGTATCTGTTTCTTATAAAAGCAAAAAAAGGAAATACTGGATTTCAACCTTATATGAAGTGCAACTACTGTGGAGTTTTCATCTGGTTAGATGCTTATGTAGCTTCACACCAAGGTATTCCACCACCTATTCCACCAACTTTACCAGATGATAAAAAGTGTTACAAAGAGAAGCAATTTTACTGCTACTCATGTGGGGAAGCTGATCACATGGCTTATAACTGCAGAACCAACCTCTTACCATGCACAGATCCATGTTGTGATGGTAAGATGAAGCGGTTCACTTCTAAAAAACATGAATCTATTGGAAACAAATACTACTTATGTCAAACATGTAAGAAGGTTAAGTTTCAATAATATGTAAGCAACTGTTGAAATATGTATGAACTAAGATATAGTCATACTATTATAACTAGGTAATAAAGAAAATAACTTTGCAACTGCATATGTTGTTCACAAACTACAAGCAAATATTTCACGGTAAATTAACAGAATCATATTCGTAATAAAAGTACTAATAAGGTTCAACATCATAAAGAACAAGATTAAAACATCTAAGTAGAAAATTCATTTAGTTGTAGCGATTTTCATTCTCTTCAGAAGATAGGGTTTCTATCTCCTTAAGCACTTGTATAACTCCCCGTTGTTTTGTAATACTCATCAACTCCCCAGATTCAAGCGAACGGGTCAGTGTCCTAACCAACACATCTGTTCGATCCCTTATAACAGACATTCGGTAAACTTCCTCATTCTCCAAATCAACAATGATTGGTGGTTGAACTACCTCATTCACCAAATCAACATCCCTAGGTGGATCAACAACCCCACCACCTTCAGGTTCAATCCTGATAAGTCGATCCAAACCCTCAGGTCGTCGTGCTCTTTTAACATCATACAGATCATTTACGTTCATCTTCAGAATCTGCGTAAATTTTAGGCCTAAATAAAACTCAACATAATAGAGTACCCAAATCTCATAAAGAATAATATTATTCAATTAATCAAATAATTATCCACAACCCAACTAAAATTAACTAAATACTTTTTCAATTTTTACTTAAATTCAACAATTTCTTCTATTCAATTAAACCCTAAAATTCTCATTATCAAATATAAATCCAATACCCCTGAATTCAATTGAGTTAAAACACTATAACTTCAATTCTCATAATCAAAATCAAAATACAATGTTAAACAAAATTAAATGTATTTTTAAAATTATAAATTAAGATATCACTTATAAAAATAAAGTTTGGTGTTATTACCTTCGAAATTGACGATGTGTTTCTCACAAAACCAGGCTGGGTGCTGCTGTGGTGCTGCTGGTGGAGCTATGGTGGCGGAGTTTTCAAGTGGGATCTTCACAGGAGAAGAAATGACCTAAAGTGGTGTTGCGGCTGTAGAAGAAGGAAGAGAGAATAGGGCGGGGCTGCTAGCAACTCGTTTGGAATCCTAGGCAGGGCGCTAGGACACCGCCCGTCACATTCATCTCTCACGCTCTGTTCGCACATGTGCTACTCCACCAGGCGTGATTTTGGGACACCGCCCCATCAGGCGTGATGCTGGGACACCGCCCGTCTCTTAGGCATGGTCTTAGGATACCATCTACTACCAGGCGTTATCTTCCTCTCCCGCCCCACATCAAGCGTTATGTTAGGGTTCCGCCTGGTTCAAACGCTATGCTAGGATTTCACCCGTCTTTCCAAGCGCTAGGACACCGTCCAACACCAGATGTTCCATTAGAACACCGCCCGACTATATACGACTGTTCTTGGGACGGAAGAAAGACTAAAATTTTTAGTCTTTGGTCTTTTGGGATGGTCGACCCACTGTGGACGCCCTAAGTAGTGCGGACTTGATGGATGTTGCTGTTTTCTATGACAAGTGGGAGCATGACTATTTGGTTGCAAACAAATGGTTTGATCTTAAGCCATTTCAGGTATTACTAGAAATGTCGAAATGTGTGTAAGCTGCTAGAGCATCCTACCTCTGACTTGTGCAATCCAAACAAGGTGCAGTCACTCATTGAAGGATCATGTGCGACTAATTGTAGTTGCTGCCACGTGTTGGAGTAGATTTTTGGTACTCACAAGTAGAGTTTGTAGAAGAAGTTGATCAAGGTGTGGTGATGGTGATGATGATGGATATGCAATTGGTTTTTATAACAATCATTTAGATTTTTGGGTAAAATATATGCCTTGTATACTGTTTATTAATGGGATATTTATTTTTTGAGAAAAAAGAATAAACATTATTTATATATAAGTATTGATTAAATTTATGAATTAGTTAGAGAGGATATAAATTCATGGTCTTTGGTTTTATGATTATTTTTTTATTTCCTGAATTACTAGTTTAGTTTACTAGATAAATAGCATCATGTAGTTCTACATATAACAGGGGTACATATGTGCGAATTAATCAAATGATAGTTTTGATGTTCATGCTTGTTGCTTTTGTTTCAGGACTAATTTTAGATAGATTAATGATTGAATTAATATTAGGTATAAAAACATAGTTTTTAGTTCACCGAGCGAGGTTTCCGTATATACATAGTTTATTGAATTTGATTATGTACTATAAGAGATATAGATGTTTGAAAATGACTCGTCAAAACTGAAATAACAAAAAACAGTGGTAGGTAGCCCTCTTAATGAACAATTTTAAATAGGTTGGACTAAGATTTTGATATACACTCAGGTGTATATTGTAGATCACGGTTTCTTGATTTTATTGTCTAATTTGGTTAACAAATGAATGACTTATGACAGTTTGAAAGTAGGGTCTCAAATCTGCAAAAATAAATAGTTTAGCCAAGTGTTGGTGAAGAAGATGAAATAAGTCAAAGTCAGATTAACTGACTCGTGAGTCAGACAGAGTTAATGGGTTGGGCATGAGTCGACCTATGTAGGTGAACGGGTCAGTAAATGGTTCAGTTTATTGGGTCGGTTCGGATTCGAATTTGACTTTTTGAACCACTCGAGATTCGAATTAGCTTTCGGCTCAACGAAACCTTTCCTTGACGTATAGTTCATTCAATTTGGATAAGTAAATTATGATTTATGCCATAATTAGTGATTACAAGGTTATAAAACCATGAATAAAAATAAAAGTATTAGTAGTTTTACTTAGCCAATAATTGAGAACTTATATTATATTGTGTTATGCATATTTTATGAGCATGTTGACTATATTCTTAGAGTTTTTGTGTCATTACCAATTAGTCAATGTTAAGAATGACCGATTTGATGGACGAACCAATGGATTAAGGAATACG
The DNA here is from genome assembly GCA_023531435.1 of Papaver californicum. Taxonomy (NCBI): domain Eukaryota; kingdom Viridiplantae; phylum Streptophyta; class Magnoliopsida; order Ranunculales; family Papaveraceae; genus Papaver; species Papaver californicum. The sequence goes on along the minus strand of JAJJMC010006585.1, from coordinate 8,245,143 downwards.
AGATGACTTGTCATCAAAGAGGTGAGAACTTTTACAACCTCCTTATAATCATTAAGTAGTTTATTGTTCGTTACAGCTTGTGAGGTCGAGCATGTTTGTGTGTATTGGACGGGTATGTTGCATGATATGAGTTATCTAGTCTCCCCGCGACGAGTTCCTCTGTGAACCTCACCGATCCTCGCTAATTTATAATAGGGGCGGAATCACGACCAATATTATTGTTAGGGTCGGAACTGCAACCAATATTATAAATAGGGATGGAATTACTCCCAAGATTATTATATTATATGGTAAATTAATTATTAAGAGCAAAATTGTAGTGAATATTGTAAATAGGGGGGATTTTTCCCAGTTTTATTATTTTGTATGGTAAATTTATTATTAAGGACAGAATTACAACCGATATTATAAATAGGGGCATGATTGATCCAATATTACTATACTATATTTGGAAAGATTGATCGTATTCATATCGTGTTTGATTACTCCGTCTTAATAGTAATTTTGGAACCATGATTTTGTGGGCACTTTATGGAGATGTCATTTCAGTAAGATTAGGTTCTTCTAGTGTTACTTCAAAAATGATTCTGGTTTCATGATATGTGTGGGCCAATTATGAGATCGCTATGCAGAGGCGGGTTAAAGTAACATTTCCTTCTTAAATGTTATATTCATTGACTTTTTAAGTGATGGGGGTACTAACTCGAAGACTTCTACTAATCTTTGACTTCAAACACTTTTAAATTTGTATTATTCATAGATCCTGATTGCACACAACTACTAACTTACTAATTTCATTAGACGGGCACTGATCAATCTACTTAGTCACTTAGTGAACTGAGCAACTTGCCTCACTAATTTAGCAAGTTACTGTCCTGACTTAACCAAAATAGTAGTAGTCCATGACTCCACTATTTTCTACGAGATATCAAATACATGACGTAGATGGATTTTCATTAGGGTATTGGTCTGTCGGTTTACATCAACGTGCGATGTGGAAACACATCCACTACGAGAAGGTAATAAGTAGTGGGACATTGAGAGGATGAGGGGGTAGTGGCCATATAGTCTTCCTAACATAGTAGAGATAATCATATTTATAGTTATAAATCCAGTCTTCAATATAGTTTTGATGGGTTTGGATGCAGAATTTTAAAGGTGGGATTTATGGGTCCAGGGGATTTAATAGAATTATGTTTCCCTCGGTACGTTTGGTTGCCGAAATCCCTTGGAATCACGTTTCCTACGGGAATCACTTTTCCAGCAAATCCTCCATATGGATTCCGACTCCTTCCCTTAAGATTTGCTGGGAAATTTATCAAGGGATTTATGGACCCACTTTTTTAGTCCTAAAATTCCATATACATATATATAATTTTAAGATTTTGAGGGTAATGCCAAATAGTACATGGACTTTAAAACAAGGGAATTCTATGAATCTTAGGTATTTTAAGTGAGTTACTAAAAACACGGGGGATTTGCATGAATCCCAGGATTTGTAAGTCCATGGGATTATAAATTCATCGGAATTGTGAATTATGCAACCAAACTCACCATTTAATAACTACACACTACCATTTTCATCACACCGTGATTTCTCAACCTTTTCTGCTTCCTTCCCATAAGATCAAACCATCATCTCCACCTTTGTGACCGAAGAAATACGTGAACGGCCATTTCTTAGTTTATGATCGCCTTGTACGATTTTGATCTCTCGAATCTGCAGAAAGTAATATTTTTAGTAATTTTTTTTTACCATAAAACAAGAATAATGTAGTTATTTCCCATGAACTGGTTTATACTATGAAAAGGAAAAATAAATAAATGTGGTATCATGCGGTCTTAAAGTTAGACATGTCCAAAGTTGTTGATATAGTAGAATGATCATTCCTTATAAATGTACTTAAGAGGTTTGGCTTTTCTTTCCACTGGTGTGATCTAGTCTGCCAATGCATTTGTACTACCAGTATCTCTATACTTCTTATTGATTCACCTTGTCCTGCTTACAAACCTACTAGAGATTTAAGACAATGAGACCCATTATCTCGTGAATTTATCTGTTTATATTATTTGCATGAAGCCATTTTCTAGATATCTTTATCATGCGGAAAAAATCATCTCATTCATGGTATCAAAGTCATTAAAGAGGCTCCTAGTATCATATACCTTCTTTTTGTTGGTGATTGTCTCATCTTCACCAAGGCCATTGTGAATCCAACAATCTCATGTTTATCATAATATATTTTAGTCGCATCTTTGGTCAAATGATAAATTTTAAAAAATCTACATATTTCTTTATCAAATATGTGAATCATGATCATTGTGTCTCTCTTATCATAGTACTTAATGTTAGGAAGGTGATGCCAAATAAGAAGTATTTAGGTATCACACTCTTTTTAAACAGGTCTAGAACTACGTCCTTTGCTCATCATGTTGATCATTTTGACAAGGTTGCTAAATGGAAAGGTAAAAAAATAACATAAACTGGTAGATATGTATTAGTCAAACATGTTCTCAAATCCTATCCAATTTAACACACTGAATCTTTTCTTCTAACAGATTTTATTGTCCACAAAATGGAGCAGTCTCAAAGAGACTTCTGCTGGGGAAATAATTTGCAATCCGGGTATTTATTTAAAACAAGGGGACAAAGTATGTTCCCACAAAATATAGGGTGGTATTGGTTTTAGGAAACTGATTTTTTTTAATATTTCCCTTTTAACCAAGATTGCTTGGAAACTGATTCACCCTCCCAATGAGTTACGATTACAATCTTAAAGTTTAAATACTTCCAAAATTGCCATCTTTTCTTCATAGGAAAGTCAAAGACTCTTCCTGGGTCTCGACTAGCATTTGATATGAATTAGATATAATCAAGCATAATTCTCTTTAGGAAGTTAGAAATGTTCATAACATTAGTGTATAATCTGATAATTGGATTCAAAATGCCACCAAACCTTTATGAATTTCTTATCCAAATTCCAACCATACTGTATCTAACTTTATAGATCAAGATGCCAAAAGTTGGAAATTTGAACTTGTTTAGTATTTCTTTACTCCTGAAAACAGTAAAATTCACAACACCATAATCCCCTTAACCGGTGAAGATTGACTAATTTGGCCTCACACCTTGAGATGGCAACTATCCAGATTAGGGTCAACCCGTGGCGGGTTAGGAAGGTTGCAGATTCATTATAGCTAACCTTAACACAGGTTGTTTCTAACTACGGGTTCATTTATCTAACCTTAGACGGGTCATCCCAGGCGGGTTAACCCTAATATAGTATAAATAATTTGAACTACTATTTTACTAAATCACAAAAGATCTGCTAAAGGAAAGGCTCGAACCTAGCTCATGTATGTTATAATACAACATCATGACCATAAAACTACTTGAACTCTTGTGTTAGAATTGAAACCAATTAGTTTTACGTATAACGAATTCATACTGTGATATAAATAAAACCCTAATAGCCTCATTGTGAGAAAATGACGCCTCTTTCATGTCTGTGATATGTGATAACATCTCATTATTATGTATCTCCAAGAACATACCACTACTAAATACCTTCTCTCTATATGTAGCTCGATAATAACAAATCATCATCACCAAACTATTTTTTTTCTATATATTTCAATTTCAGTTCTAGTTCCTAAATTTGGATGTATGATGCAAAGTGGGTACTGACTTTGGCGTTTGATTTGATCAATAATATATTATTTATATGTATTTCAATCTCAATTATACATGTATATATAATGGGTATCGATAATGTTTGATTTGATGATCATGGATGGTTTAAAGTCCATACACACAACAAAACTATGTCTGTAGTTTTACTTTGTTAGATCTACAAATTATTTAGATTTGAGGATATGTCTAGTTCATAATAAAGATCTTTCAACACATGTGGATGATAAAGATTTGAGTTGATAAAACTTTAATGATTTTGATAACATTAGATATTTGATTCTAGGCACTCATTCATAATTTTTCATTCAAACCCTTGAAAATAAGAATCTCATGAAGTTATAAAGATAAAACTTGATAATGTTGATAGTTATTAAATTGATTTGTCGGAAGTTAATGGAAATCAGTTCTAGTTTCTTTCTTAAACCCCGAAAATTCACTACTCCAAGGGAATAGGTGAAATCTGGGGAGTTGGCAGGTAACCCGCAGGTTAAAACGGGGAAACTCGTTTATTAGCGGATCCTAAAACCATCAACCCTAACCCGGCCTGTTGAAGCAATAGGTCATGGCGGGTCGGTTTTGCGTGGACCGGGTTAAGGATGAATCGTGGCTTTTAACCTTCATTGTCAGGTTTACTCACACCAAATCGGTTACCTTCAATGTTAAGTATGCATATAGGTTGTTGTTAGGTAAGCTACCCAATCATCCAATGATAAACCCTCTTCCCCTATCTGTAAAGCCTTTTGAGATGTCCTAGTCCTCCCAAAAGTATATCTATTCTTATGGAAATATGTAAAAAATATCTTAAAAACGAAATGTAATCTTGCTAATTACTCTCCCAATCAAGATGTTACTTGTTGCATGTATAATGAAAGTCAGTGTGAAGCTGCTCAGTATGTCATTAATTCATTGTACTTTGTTGTCAAATCAATGTTTTAGGGTGAAAACAAATATATGGTAGAATTGTACTTTCAAGTAGGTTTGAAAGATCAAAATCGCATATGACGATCCTAAACCAAGAAATGACCATTCACGTCCTGCTTCAATCACAAGGGTGGAGAAGATAGGGTAGGTCTTAGGGGAAGAAAGCAAAGAAGGCTGAGAAATATCAGTGACATAGGTAGTGTGTGAAGAAGAAAGGATTTTCAGAGAGGAATCATTAATTCTGTATGTTTAGTTTCTTCTGTCTTGTTGTCCTATTTCGAATACATGAGAATCATCTATTTATAGTTCAAAGGAGACACAATGATTTTTTTATAAGTGGTGGAAGTTAGAGAGAGGTAGATAAGTGATGATTACGGAGATTGTATTGGGGTCGTGTTCGGAAAATAGAGAGGACCTGTCAGACCACTACTCTTCATCCCATCAACTGTTATGTAAACGTCCCACTACTTGTGACGCGCTAGCTAAGGCCTCATCATGACAAGATGTGCTAACTAAATCCGTGTTAGGCTAGTTGGCACTTTCTCAAACGCTAGGAAAGTTAGCGCTTTCATCGCTACGGTGGCTAACTAGTGACAATGTGGTACTAAGCCAAATAGATGGTGCTATCTTAGCGTTGATAGGAGAAAAGGATAGAGTTGGCCTAGCTCAGAGGCTCAATACGTCTTTTGGTACATCACTTCTTATTTGTGGCGCGTCCAAGAGGAGTGGCGCATAATTCATGGCTTATCTTTAAGCAAAGTGCTAAAGTTGCATATTTGAGCTCAAAAGAGCAACTTGAGATAAATTCGTTGCGAACGAAGCGTTAAACTTGAGTGTATTCCTGGGTTTAAGCATTAGTTATTCCCTCATTTGATAAATTTTATTAAAACATCGATACGCACTCGAGGCAAGTTCAAGGAATTCAGCCTTGAAATTTATGCGACTTGAGACTAGTTCGATATGGCATAAATATTACGAGTATTGATGAGGTTGCAAGGTCATTTTAGAATGTTTGAAGAGAATATGTATTCTTAATTTGCTTGCGGAATATAAGTAAAGATACATTATTCCATATTATTTTATAGTGCTAGAAATATGCGCATAAATACACACATATCCTTTTATATTCCTGCTGCTTGGCAGAGGGTAATTTTACCATTCTAGCCCTTGTCAAAAACTCACCATATACATTAAGTCCTCTGCTAGTGAGAAATAGTAATGTTGCACAATAAGCATTAGATGGTGGTAGTATGCTATAGTAAATATGTATGCATAATTTAAATTTTGATAGTAGAAGAAGATATACTTAGATTCTTGGATGTTTGAGGTGTATACCCCTTAGACTAAACCTTAGCTGGGGATAGTAGGAGCCTTCGTTCTATCCAGGAATATCAAGTGTGGCTGACGTTTTTTTCCCTCTTTTAAGTTTCCATGACAAAGCGATATTGTTGGTTAGTTTTTCGTAGTTGGTATCTATGCATGTTGTTGACTTGAGTGAGATGCATAGCTCGGACACGACTTCATCACATGACGAAATCTAGGATTTATAGCACTCGGCTTCCGTGTCCTGTTGACCATGCTCAGATCCTTCCCTTTCGGGAGGGGTCTCCGTTAAATCTTTGAAATTTTATAATTAGGGTTTTACTTCCTTTCTATATAAGCAGAGAGATTGTTAGCACATTATGCATATCAATCTTGTCATCTTCATTGCTTGCAGAGTTCAATATCCTTTTATAACATCATGTCTGATAACAACGGATCAGATCAAGATCATCTTCTCGTCAAACGCAACTCATGGGTGCCTAGTCCGATAAAGAGTTCTTCTCCTCTTGCATATTCCAGTACTTATGAGCAACTGACTTATTTAGTGATTTTTTGTTTTTCTTGTAGGAACCCCATATTAAGAAAGTTTTATATATACTGAGGTCTAGAACTGTCATAAAGGGTAGTTCCTCTTCAAACATCATCAGGTCTAATGGATCTACTGATGTGAGTAGGATCTTCCTTTTTTTGATGTTCTAATCCAGGAAAGTACACTAATACAAGTGTTTTAATATCATCTTGTCAACATGAAATGGAGGTTGTGGATACGTACAATGGAAAGAGAAAAACCAGGGGGTCTCTTCCGGCTGAGGGGGATAGGGATGTTGACGCCGAGGTTGAAACTCCTTATGGTCTACCCGTTAATCTCTCAAGCAGTGATCTTGGTCTCACCATTCATGAATACCCGACCGCAGGCATTCTTTTCGAGATGCATATGAAGTCCCTCTCTCGTAAGCACCATGTTGTGGGAGGCTTCGTAGTACCAAAATGCTATGCTTCTCTTTATACCAAAGTTTCGAGATAATATGGTCATATTGCTACTTCAGAGTTACTGAAAGGCTTTTCTCCCGTCCTGGTGACAATGATTGCTGGTCTTCTTCCCATAATTGTTGATATGAGCAAGGCGTCACTCCATGAAGTTACTAGTCAGGGGATACAAAAGTGGGATGAGATGATAACCAATTGTGAAATCTTAAAATTCAATGTGAGTTGGCTTCGCCAACGTCTTGATGTGATTTTAATTTATACTGCAAGAGCACCGTTGTTGATGAGACAGTATGCAAGCACGGTTCGTTCCACAGGGATTTCAGAATTGTAATTTCTAGTTTTTATTCAATTATTGTGCTAATAACAAAGAGAATAATTTTTTAATTAATAAATTAAAAAAAATAAAAAGACAAAATAACTATATAAATTAATTAACCAGGAAGATAAAGGTCTAGGGTTTTGGATTCCAGTACTTTTGATGTTTGTACAATTAACAATTCAATTTCTTAAATCTACTCTCAAATTACTCAAAACAATGTTGAACCCAATCTCATGTTTTGGAAAATAAAGCATTTTAAAATATTTAATAGACTTGCGTCGTCGTACAAAATATAATCTCCTTCGCTTACAAAAGATCAATAGCTTAAAAATTATTTAGAACAATTATTATGAAGCTTTTAGAAGAGAAATTATTAAACATTGACTAGCACAAATAATAGAGCAAATTGTGTTTAAGAAATTAAAAACTAATAGATACACATCAAAAATAGCTTCCTCCTACACACTAGAATAATGATTAGCAACTCATGGAAAAGAAGAATGAAAGAAAAACAATTAACCAAAGTATTTATTGATGAAAAATTGCTTACAAAGAGTTTTTATGAATCGACGACTCATTTCAGATGTTGTAGATTAAAGCATAGACTCTTTATGTATTAGAAACAGAAACTGTCGCAGGTACTATTACAAAAACCGTCGCAAAAGTTGTTGCATATAAAAGTAATGCCCACGGTTTTTAATGACAGTTTGAAATAGTTGTTTTTTCTTCTTCTTCTTCCCGATGCAGCTCGGGCTTGGTTTCTGATCTTTTTTCCTATGGTTTTCTGGTATCTTCCAGCCTCCCCCTCTTTGTTCCCACGACTCTTCTATATATACTACACGACCTAACAAACCCAAATCTTCATAAATCTTTTCTCTTTTAATGGATTATTTTCGGCAGTTAAAAGAAATACCGGTGTGAATTTTTTCTTTCAAATCTCGATCTTATTTTGTTCTTCTCGCTGATACTATTTCTTGATTAAGACACGCGATTTAATTTTCGTTGCCATGTTTCCTTGTTATGACCGAGAAAATATCCTCTCAATAGAATCCAAGAGATAGCCTTTTCCTTTTTAAATGAAACTATGATCTAATTTTGAGTGTCCTACACCTTTAAAACTCCTCTTTATAAGGCAAGAGTTTATTCTTGTTTTTAACCAAAATCTTCTCCAACTCTCGCCTAAAAATCCTTCATAGATCCGATAGTTTAAGTGAAGAGATTTTCCCGCCAAAATGGTTTTGAACTTAAATAAGGTGGGCGCCCTCATCCAACACTACGCCATTTTGACCATTTAGGGATGGATATTTCCGTCCCCAGAATTTAAGCAACGGAAATATCTGTTGCAAAAACAGTGTTGCACATTGAAGCAATGTCTAGTGCAACGTTTATAAACGTTGCTTAAATTAATTAAAACAACGGTTATAAACGTTGCTTAAACTATTTATTAACGTTGCTTAATCATAATTAAAGCAACGTATTTACTAAGTTAAGCAACGTTTATATAACCATTAATTAGGATAGCGAAGCGTCATGTTGGGTCCCATAATAAATGTTGCCTTTTTTGGTGAAACATTTATATACGTTGCTAATCTTAAAAAGCTTAGCAGTGTGATAATCACCAACGTTTATGTCCATTGTAAATTTAATTTAGGTTTTTAAAAAAAATAGAAATTGCATTGATAAATCCCTGCAGAATTTTGCACCTGCAAATATTGATTTACGCATCTGCATTTCATTATAGACGAAGAAGAAATTACAAGAATAATTATGATAGACACATATTTGTGTCTAATTTGATCTCACTTCTCTATTCTTGTTAGTCCTTATTTTGTACTAATATTGTATTTTCATTGTGTTTTTAGGTATTTTTGAGAAATAAATAGTTGTGAAAATTGGCTGAAAAAATGTTAAAGGCACCCATCATTTGGATAAGGGCACCCCATTTACTAAAGGCACCCATTCTTTCTCTTTTAAAAACTGAAATGGAAGGAAAAGTGGTTTCAAATAAATGTGAATCTGTGAAGAATTGAACACGATATTTTGGGGTTCATTGCAAGATTTTAGGACAAGATTATTCTTGTCTTAATTAGTATATGAGTTATACAACAGAATCAATTCAAAATTCAAAACCGAATCCCGTATCAAATAAAAAAAAAAACAGTGAGAATATATTTCGGAGATAATTCTGTTTAAAAGTCGTATAATTGTGTTCGATCTTTCAAGGTTTGTGGAATATCTAAATAAGCAAAGACAGGGATGCAACAAGCCAACGAGTTTAAAAGAAAAGAGAGAAATCAGGACCGATAGGAAGAAAAAATATTTTCAGGATCTTCTCAGTAAACTCAAGAGATTTGGGTCATGTGAGCATATAAAGGAGTTGTGGGAGTTGTAGAAGAGGAGAGAGAGTCTTGGGGAGAGCTCAGGAGGTGAACAGAGTGATAGAAAATCAACCCAGAAAATTGTTGTTGTTGCTGCATGAAGAACAGGGAATAGGCAACAGAATCTTCAACCAATCGGCCATAGTTTCTTCATCGGTTTGCAACGGATATAGTCGCATCTGCAACATTTATTTTCAGCCCTTCTGTAACAGCTAGTCTGTAACATCTATAAACGTTGCAAACTCACTGTTTTCTTTGTTTTACTCCATTTTATCATTTGTAAACATTTTTGAGGCGACGGGGAAGCTATTTTCCCAAAGATTATGTGATAATATTTATTTAATTAATTTATGTAATTTTTTATGATTATTTGCCTTGGTTAAGCAATTGTGATTTCGCTAGATGGTACATGCTTGGCCTAGGTTTTAGATGTTCCATGCTTTTGTTATACAATTGTTCTTTTAAAAATCTATTTGTTGCAACATTTTAGAATCAAATTAAATGTAAGAATTGTATGATTATAATTATTGAATTAAATTATTTTAAAATTTCGAAAATAGTGGAATCTTAGCCTCAGTTTACTCTCAATTTTGTTATCAATTTTATTTGAGATTTGCTATTTTTAGTCTTAGAAATTAGGTTTAAAAATAAATCTTTACAAGTCTTGAACGTACTTTATTTACCACTATTACAAAACAATCAATTTTTGGCGCCGCCGACGTAGACTTGTTTTTAGATTTTTTTTCTTTGTATCACAAGTTTTGGATCAAAAAGAAATTGGAGCCAAAGATTATATTAATTGATTAAAGACTTGTAGTCAAAGACAAATCGAAAAGAACGGAAAAAAAGAAGACAATTTTTTATTTTTTTTAGTTAATTTTTTTAGGGTTATTATTTTTCTTTTTAGAAAACTGTATTAGGAAATTCGTAATATTTTTGTAATTATTTTAGAAATTTTTCTGTTTTTTTTTCTTATTTTTGGACTTTGGACTTTTGAACTTTATTATTATTTTTAAACCCTACGAAAGGGTATTTAAATATAAACTGCAACAGGGAAGGACGACAATTACGATATTGTCTCGGCCCCTCAGGTTCGTACACTGACACAGGAGTAGGTGGCCCTAGTCGACTAAAACTGATTCATCCCCCGTCTGGTACGGGAGGTAAGACTCGATCAACCCACGAATCCTCTGCAAGTGAGTTTACTGTATTCCTTCGTATGCAAATATGTTGAGGAATTGAATACGGATTTATTTTCTAGTAAAAGGCAAAGATTGACCATATAAGATAAGGACTCGGATTTCATCACCGTTTCCTTCTTGCCCGCCTTAGGAACACGTTACCTAACACGAACCTAATCCTTAAAATTTGACTAGAAAAAAGACCAATAGGGTATCGAGCTTATTGGAAAATCATTCAAAAGGACTGTATTGGTTACTTTGTTAGTCTAACTTAAAGTTCAGGAAGATTATTTTAAGTTGATTAGAGCCGCCTTGGAACCCATGGAAAAGTTTCCAAAGAGGTAGGGTTATCAAAGCTCCTTAAAACTTATCCTGTATCTATTCGACTTAATCTAATTCGGATCGTTATGAGAGATTCGCTAAAACTGTAACTAGTTGCCTTTTGGAAGAATAGAAGCTGGTCTAGAAACAATCTAATTAGAGTCATCATGCTTTTTGTTTGCTAGATTCAATAGGTTTGATTTGTTTGAGTCGGCCTTGTTTGTGTTTGTTTAGAATTCTCTTCCAATTAGGAGTTATTTAGTTGCATGCCCAGGCCGCCTAAAGTCTTGAGTGAGCGTGCCTGGAGAAGAGATTCTATTGGTCGTTTGATCAGAGACGGGAATAGAAACTCTGCCTTTGAAATTGAGAATTTAGGAAACCCTTTTTTTGAGAGCCCGATTATTGGAAACTTTAGTTTTGAGAATATGTCTCTTAGTGAGGAAGTTATTCCTAATTTTCCAGTTGTGCCAGAAATGACAACCTTAAAAGATTTGTTGAATCCCACTAGGACTTCTCGTCCATCATGTATCAAGTTAGTTGAAACTAAAGCAAACTATGAGTTAAATCCTGGGACCATACAGATGCTCCCGATCTTCTTAGGAAAAGAAAATGAAAACCCTTACTTTCACATTAGGGATTTTGAAGAAATATGTAGTACCCTAAGAATTTACAACATGTCTGATGAAGCTTTGAAACTTAGGTTATTTCCTTTTTCCCTGAGAGAAGGCCAAATCTTGGTTATATAGTTTGACATCTGAATCCATCGAGACATATGAACAACCTACCACTGCCTTTTTATCTAAATTTTTCCCTAAGCACAAAATATCATCTATTAAACAGGAAATTTCCACATTTGTGCAGCAAGAGGGAGAATCTTTGTATATGTATTTGGAAAGGTTCAACGATTTATTAATACAATGTCCCCAACACGGTTTAGAAAAGGTTAGACTAGTCCAGATCCTTTATGAAGGGCTAGATTATCCAATAACGACCATGGTTGAGTCATTGTGTACAAGGAGTTTTGATAGTAAAAACTGTTGATGAGGCAGTGACATTTTTGAATGAAATTGCCGAAAAGACCCATCAACGGGAATATAGTAAGGAACTCAAGAGAAAAAATTTACTGAGCCGAGGTAATGTCAATAAGGTAGATGGAATTCTTGAATCAGATACCAAAATTGCAGCTATAGAAAAAAGGTTGGAAGCCTTAGAATTAAGTCAATCTAGTTGTGGAATAGAGTCCAAGTCATTTTGCTAAAGACAGACTGTTGAAGAGCAATCTCATGCTCTTTACAATAACACTAGATATGATAACCGTCAGAAGTTTGACCCATATTCAGAAACCTATAACCCAGGTTGGAGAAACCATCCAAACCTTTCTTGGTCTAAGGGCCAAAATCAATGTCAGTCTAGTAACCCTCAGTTTCCCCCAGGGTTTGGCTATACTAAGAATCCTTCTGGACCAACACAATTTCAGAGCCTTTCAAATAAGAAGATCATGAGTTTAGAAGAGTCTCTCACCTTTTTATCTCTTAACACTACTAAGTTTTAGCAATCGGTTGAACAAAATTTAGAAGACAATAAAAAGATGATCCAGACTAACTCTCAGGCTATTTACAATTTACAAACCCAGTTTAGTCAGTTGAATGAGTCTATGAGAGAAAAAGACAAGTTCCCTAGTCAACCACAACCCAACCCTAGAGTAGTTCATAAGTTATCTTCTAGTGAGAAATCATCCAACCATGTGAATTCAATTAAAACCCTTAGGAGTGGTATAATGGTAGACAATAAGGTAACCTTGCCCGATAGTGAACATGTTGTAGTTCACCCTTCTGAGCTTGTAGCTGAAGAGACTAATAAAGTCTCTAAAGAGTCCAATGTGGTTCCCGCTGAGCCCGATTTTGTGCCCAAAGCCCCATTCCCACAACTTATAGTACCAACTAGGAAGGAATCCAACTTTAGTGATATGTTGGAGATTTTTAAGCAAGTTAACATTAATCTTCCTTTATTAGATGCAATTAGAAAGATTCCTATTTATGCCAAGTTCCTTAAGGATCTTTGTACGCGAAAGCGAAAGCTTAGTGTACATAAAAAAGCCTTTATAGCTAGTCATGTGATTTCAATTATCCAGAACAACACAACTCCTAAGTACAAACACCCGGGTTCCCCTACCATTTCTTGCACAATAGGTAACTACCGTGTAGAGAAAGCGTTACTTGACTTAGGAGCTAGTGTGAACTTACTTACATATCATGTGTACCTCCAGCTAGGACTTGGTGACATAAAACCTACCCAGATAACACTTCAGTTAGCTGATAGGTCTGTAAATATTCCTCGTGGTATTGTTGAAGATGTTCTTATTAAGGCCGATAAGTTTATTTACCCTGTGGATTTTGTTATCCTAGATACCCAACCTGCTCCTGACCCAGAAAACCAGATACCCGTGATATTAGGTCGCTCGTTAACTGTCGAAATGGTATTATGAATTTATCTTTTGGTAATATGACTATTGAGCTGAATATTTTCCATATTAGTAAGAAACCCCCTGTGCTAGATGCCACATGCATTGAAGAGGTGAACATGATATGAACATTAGTTCATGAGTCATTACCAAACATCTTATCTGGAGATACATTAGAGAGTTGTTTAACCCATTTTGGATTAGATTTCAACGATGTTAGCACCAACGATCAAGTAAATGCTCTGTTAGACTCTACCCCTGTGTTAGATAATAATAGATGGAAATCTAAGTTCGAACCGCTACCAGTTTCTAATTCTACCTTAATTCCTTCTTTATAAGAGCCTCCTAAGTTGGATCTCAAACCATTGTCAGATACTCTGAAATATGTGTTTTTAGGCCCATCTGAGACCGACTTGGATAGTGATCAGGAAAGTAGGCTAGTGACCGTACTTCAAGACAACAAGGAAGCTTTAGGGTGGACCTTAGCAGACATTAAAGGTATAAGTCCTACTATTTGTATGCATCAGATTCATTTGGAGGACGACAAAAAACCTTCTAGGGAGATGCAACGTCGACTGAACCCTAACATGAACGAAGTAGTTCGAAATGAGGTGTTTAAGATGTTAGATGCGGGTATTATCTACCCTATTTCAGACAGTAAGTGGTTGATCCCCGTTCAGGTTGTTCCTAAAAAATCAGGTATCACTGTAGTCCAGAATGAAAACAATGAGTTAATCCCAACCCGAGTGACCACGGGGTGGCGTGTTTGTATTGACTATAGAAAATTGAACAAGGTCAGAAGGAAGGACCACTTTCCCCTTCCTTTCATTGACCAAATGCTAGAGCGATTATCTGCACATAGTCATTATTGCTTGTTAGATGGCTACTCTGGTTATAATCAAATTATTATTGCCCTAGAAGACCAAGAGAAAACTACTTTTACTTGTACCTTTGGTACCTTTGCGTATAGATGCATGCCTTTCGAGTTGTGTAATGCACCCGCTACTTTTCAGCGTTGCATGATGAGTATATTTTCTGACATGGTAAAACGGTTTTTAGAGGTCTTTATGGATGATTTTTCAGTGTTTGGTTCATCGTTTGATGAGTGCTTGCGTCATTTGACATTAGTGTTGACTAGATGTAAGGAAAAGAATTTAGTATTTAATTGGGAGAAATGTCATTTCATGGTTCGATTAGGAATTGTTTTAGAGAATATCATATCTTCTAAGGGTATAGAGGTAGACAAAGCCAAAATTAACCTTATTAAGAATTTACAGGTTCCCAAAACCGTAAGAGATATTAGGTCATTCTTAGGGCATGCAGGTTTTTATCGTCGATTCATTAAGGATTTTAGCTTGATTTCTAGACCTTTTTGCAATTTGCTTGCAAAAGATATTAAGTTTGTCTTTGATGATGCTTGTTTAAAGGCTTTTGAGAAGCTTAAAACTTTACTCACTACCTCCCCCATAGTCCAGGCACCTAACTGGAACCTACCCTTTGAAATCATGTGTGATGCTTCAGATTATGATATTGGTGTTGTGCTAGGTCAACGAGAAAACAGATTACTTCATGTGATTTACTATGCTAGCAAAACTCTGAATGATGCCCAACTAAACTACACCACCACAAAAAAGGAATTGTTAGCCATTTTTTTTGCATTAGACAAGTTTAGATCATATCTCTTGGTTCTAAGGTCATAGTCTTTACTGATCATGGTGCTTTGAAGTATCTTCTGTCCAAGAAGGATATTAAACCTAGATTGATTAGATGGATCCTTTTGTTACAAGAATTTTCTCTAGAAATTAGAGACAAAAAGGATGCATAAAATGTAGTAGCGGACCACTTGTCTAGGCTTGTTTTTGATTTCCCTGATGATTCCCCTCTGTGAGGGATAGTTTTCCTGATGAAAAACTTTTCCTTGTTTCCCGATTACATTGGTATGCGAATATAGTAAACTATCTTGTTACTGGTCGAATGCCCCAACATTGGGGTAAACAAGATTGTTATAGGTTTTTAGCCGAGGTTAACATTTTTTTTGGGATGATCTTTATTTGTTTAAGTATTGTCCAGACCAGATTATTAGGAGATGTATACCTGAGAAGGACCAGTCCAGTATTATTTCCTTTTGTCATGATCATGCTTGTGGGGGTCATTTTAGTACTAAGAAAACCGCTGCTAAGATATTGCAGTGTGGATTCTACTGGCCTTCATTTTTTAAAGACACCCACCGTTAATGTGTTACTTTTGAGCGTTGCCAGAAGTTAGGAACCATTTCCCGTAGAAATATGATACCTTTGAACCCTATTCTAGTTATTGAGGTCTTTGATGTGTAGGGCATTGATTTTATGGGACATTTTCTTAATTTTTTTGGTTATTTTTACATCCTTGTCGTTGTAGACTATGTGTCTAAGTGGATTGAGGCGGTTTCGTGTAGAACAAATGACCACAAGGTTGTGGTCCAGTTTTTGAATGATAACATATTTGCACGTTTTGGCACACCGAGAGCTATAATTAGTGATGGAGGGTCACAATTTTGTAATTGACCATTTAGGATTTTGATGAAGAAATATGGTATTACCCACAAAGTGGCTACCCCATATCATCCACAGACTAGTGGTCAAGTAGAGGTTTCCAACCTGGAGATAAAACGTATTTTAGAGAAAACAGTTAATCCCAATCGAAAAGACTGGTCATTGAGGCTTACTGGTGCCTTATGGGCTTATTGTACTGCGTTTAAGATCCCCATTGGAATGTCACCTTATCGTCTAGTTTTTGGCAAGGCATGTCACCTGCCCGTCGAGATCGAGCATAAAGCATATTGGGATGTAAAGCAACTTAATTTTTCGCTTGACAAGGTAGGATCTCACAGGAAGCTCCAGCTTAATGAGTTGGACGAGATTCGTAGAGATGCATAGTGCTAAGGAGTAAAAGAACAAAATGAAACTTGTGCATAATAGAAATATTTTAAGAAGTCATTTTCTCCAGGTCAAAAAGTTCTTCTGTATGATACCCGTTTGCATCTATTCCCCGGGAAGTTACGCTCTCGGTGGACGGGTCCTTTTATAGTTCACACTGTTTTTCCTCATGGTGCTATTGAGATTCAGACACTGGATGGTAGAAGTTCTTCAAAGGTTAACGGTCATAGATTAAAACCCTTTTTAGAGCTTTTTCCTGCAGGTGATGTTGAGGAGGTCCCTCTGGAGGACCCTGCTTACCTTGATTGACCATCAAGGATGTTGTTGTACATTAGTAAGTTTTTGTAGGTTTTTGTTTATTTTTATTTTTCTGTCTTATTCTCAAAAGAAGGATTGTTATGCTTCACCCCAGGTACTATCTTTCTGACTTACCTCTTTATTCCTCTAGTTACCTATATTTTTGGTATTGCACTTTAATTTGAAACATTGAGGACAATGTTAGGTTTAAGTTTTGGGGTAAGGGAGAAACTTTTAGTTGAAATAATAAAACTCCAAATTTTAGAAACTTGTGAACAATTCAGGGTGACACTAACCATTTTAGGTAGATGGAAACTTAGCTCTTTTTCTATAGGAATTGATGTGCCCAGCTAAATGGTCTATTCATAAAAGGATAACTAGCTCAGGTGTTAGAAATAACATGATAGTTGTCACCATATCTCAGAATCTATCTCGACCATATCACTTTCTGTTTTTATTTTTGCAATTTTTGTGTTTCTCTAAGTGATTTGGTGGGGCACCAGTATCAAATTGTTATCACAGCCAGGATGAAGTAGAGTGTTTGAGATCAAGCCCCATTATTGTATTATTTAGACTATTTTTCCAAAAATAATAATAATCAAGTATGGACACTTTGATAGCAATATATGTGTGTTTTCCCTGTCTCCGTCGCCTAAGCAAGCGTGGAACGCAGGATCCATGAGAACTATCATGTACGATGCTGATAAGGAGCATGCGCTTGGATTCATTTGATCCTATCATTTTGTCAGTATATTTAAAATATTTTCAATAAATCGACCGCTGGAACCCTTGTATATACCAGCTGAGTCGATATTAGTGTAAGGAATAAGACTAGTAGGAGCGTATCTCAATCCATTCATCCTGGCACTAAACTTCAGACAGTTATAGGAAACACCGTTCACCTTAGTTAACACGTGCAAACTTCATTTTGTCTATATTCATCTTCTAAATTTTTTCATGTGATTGTACTTTGATAGATTCTGAGTATTGTGGTTGAATGATTATTTAAGTAGAGTTTTGAATTCTTGTATGAATTCTAGTACGCTGAGTGAAAACTCGTGTGCAACAATTGGACTCATATAGGGTAATGCTTCTTATAAGAGTTTAGTATGCCAACTAAATAGCTTGTTTAGTGTCTATTCTCAATCGTTCACAGGTAGCTAGGGTTTGGAGTAAAGGTTTTATGGGTATATCTCTTGTATACCCTCCCGACACAAAACCCTTTCACTAGGGACACCTAGGGGTTTAAAGGCTTGTTGCACACGCTAAGTGCAATCGTGATGCCTGCGAAAGTGAGTTAGGATTTATTTTTATTAGATTTGCTCGAGGACTAGCAAATAATAAGTTTGGGGTATTTGATAGACACATATTTGTGTCTAATTTGATATCACTTCTCTATTCTTGTTAGTCCTTATTTTGTACTAATATTGTATTTTCATTGTGTTTGTAAGTATTTTTGAGAAATAAATAATTGTAAAAATTGGCTGAAAAAGTGTTAAAGGCACCCCTCATTTGGTTAAGGGCATCTCATTTACGAAAGGCGCCCATTCTTTCTCGTTTAAAAACTAAAAAAGACGGGAAAAGTGGTTTCAAATAAATGTGAATATGTGAAGAATTGAACACGATATTTTGGGTTAATTGCAAAATTTTAGGACAGGATTATTCTTGTCTTAATTAGTATATGAGTTATACAACAGAATCAATCCAAAATTCAAAACCAAATCCCGTATCAAATCAAGAAAAACAGTGAGAATATGTTTCGGGATAATTCTATTTAAAAGCCGTCTAATTGTGTTCGATCTTTCAAGGTTTGTGGAATATCTAAATAAGCATAAACAAAGATGCAACAAGCCAGCGAGTTTAAAATAAAAGAGAGAAATCAAGACCGATAAGAAGAAAAAATATTTTCAGGATCTTCTCATTAAACTCAAGAGATTTGGGTCCTGTGAGTATATAAAAGTGTTGTGGGAGTTCTAGAAGAGGAGGGAGAGTCTTGGGGAAAGCTCAGGAGGTGAACAGAGTGAAGAACAGGGAATAGGCAACAGAATCTTCAACCAATCGGCCACAGTTTCTTCATCGATTTGCAACGGAGATTGTCGCAACTGCAACGTTTATCTTCAGTTGTAACAGTTGCTTCAATCCGTTTGCAACAGATATTATCGCATCAGCAACATTTATTTTCAACCCTTTTGTAACAGTTAGTCTGTAACGTCTATAAACGTTGCAAACTCACTGTTTTCTTTGTTTTACTCCATTTTTATCATTTGTAAACATTTTTTGAGCCATGAACCATAATTTTGAGCAAGTGATTAATATGAGGAGCTAAACCCCATCTCTGAGGCGACGAAGGAAGCTATTTTTCCAAAGATTATGTGATAATATTTATTTAATTAATTTATGTAATATTTTATGATTATTTGCCTTGGTTAAAAATTGATTTAATGATTTTTATTAAGCAATTGTGAATTCGTCATATGGTACATGCTTGTCCTAGGTTTTAGATGTTCCACGCTTTTGTTATACAATTGTTGTTTTAAAATCTACTTGTTGCAACATTTTAGAATCAAATTAAATGTAAAAATTGCATGATTATAATTATTGAATTAAGGCATTTTAAAATTTGGAAACTAGTGGAATCTTAGCCTCAGTTTACTCTCAATTTTGTTATCAATTTTATTTGAGTTTTGCTATTTTTGGTCTTAGATATTAGGTTTAAAAACAAATCTTCACAAGTGTTGAACGAACTTTATTTACCACTATTACAAAATCATCAGATAAGACATTTGATTGATCATCTTTCATAACCTTCAAGAACATTTGTTATAAGCTAGGGTTTCAAAGTGTAAAAGACAATCAAATGAATGACTACATTGAAGCATGTAATAATATAAACCCACATAATTAACCAGAATGATTCAAAGATGAAGTATCAACTGTATTATGATTCATAAAGAAACCATGTTTCTGAATTTGCATAAATTAAACATCAACTAAACCCTAGTTTCTGAACCTGAAAATATGAAACATTAATTCACGAAGAAACTAACCTTCAGTTGTTAAAAATCTTTATAACGATTATGCCTTGAGGCACCGACAAATCTGTAGAGTACAATATCACTATTATAATCCAATTGAAGTTGATACAGAGCTTGATAGTTTATCCATAAAACTAAAATCAAAGGGAGATTATTCTTGGTTCAGTTTCATGAATCTTAGTATGTTACTTAGTTTGCTATTAGTCAAGTCCTACGAATTGCTAAAAACCTTTTAAATAAAAACAGAGTAATAAAATGAAAACAAAAGGGTTCACGCTAATATAAAAAACGAAGTTATGAATTAACACAAACCTTGTAATTCTGATACAATTGAGCAAGCTGAATATAGTCCGATAGTTAATCCACTACAAAAATCAATAAAGACATAATGTAATACCGTAATTTCTGAGAGACAGAACATAAGTAAAAACAAAAAGTTAACAAGAAAAAGATGTTGATTTTACCTTGTTCTGGGTGTCTGCATATTTTATCTTCCAATGTGGTAAAAGAAAAGGCTAAGTATATCTTTTAAGGGTCTCTGACCTTCAATACCTGCAATGGTTCAAAAGAATCACAAGCTTAGACAATATTGACTGAGATATCTAGTTGAACCATAAACTTTATAATAAAGACCTAAATTGATAGATTTAGTTAACTAATGATACTAGTTAGCCCAGGAATCAATAGAGACTTAATCTTTTAAACGATTTCATTAAAATGTATTGTTGTGTAAATGAGCTACAAAAAACTTGATGTTACCTGTTCAACAACACAAGGAAAAGCTCTCAACCAATCTGAAATAGGAAAACTCATAATTAGAAAACACATACATGTCGGATTATGCAAAAGAAATAGTAAGAAATGGTTGTTGGGAGTCAAAGTTGTACCCAATTATGAGTCTGTCATTGAGTCCACCATAACTTGAACCTGGTGGGACTAGGTAATGATTAGGTAACAAATCTGGGTCTAGTGGATCGTTCCAGTAGCTATCTACTTGGGTTCAGACTATCCTGTCATAGGTAAAGTTGTTATATATTTGGTAGACTATGATCAGTGTTAGGTAACCCTCTACAACTAAATTTCCAATAATTCCCAATAGAAAACAAAGTTTACCAGTTTATATCTGTAAACTATTATCTAAAAAGGAACTGCAGTATAAACCTGAGCAAGTAGGAAAACAACCCAAGTTAGAACACAACAATAGTTGTTTCATCTTGCCCAGCAATAAGCATGGTCATCCCGAAGCTATAATATCAAAGTAAGAGATGAAATAGTGATTTACCATACAAACTGAAAATGAAATTCAGTTGCACACGTTTAAGGGAAAAGAAAGATAAGAATTACAGTCATAAGTATTTAGAAACACCTAATTTTTGTGTATGTAGATGTAATAAATAAAGATTGTTGGATAGTTTACCTTCCGGTCATCAACATCAGCTCAACGCATATCAACTAGAAAACGAAGAAGACTTGCATCCTGCAAGCTTACCGCAAAGAAAAAAGGCAACATTCATTGTGACTTGATTTTCTAGTACGTCGAAAGAGTAAAAAATCTTGAGTTAGAAAAAAAATTGTTTCCTGCCAAAGAGTCAAACTCTTTGTTGCAGTTTCTCGACATCTGTTTCCTTCCGAAGAATAAGAGTCAAATTCAAAAACTGATGAAATGTTTAACTTTGAGGTCTATGTATGATTAACAACATGCATGGTTATTACTTGGAGTTCAACCACATTGATTTCTGTAAACATTATCTGGTAACAAACTCAATAAACCAATCAAGCACTTCTTATAAGCCCATCAAGGCAGTCCCACTTGCATCTAGAAGTAACATGTAATTATTTAATCTATGAAATTACATTTCTCATGAATTTCTGTTTCGTTAGCTTCCAACCAAAAATTTGTGCATATTCATTAAGCGACGTAATTAAGTAAATTTGGTCTCGTTAGAAACCAGAGAAGCTCCTCCATGCCATAAAAATTATATACAAGAATAAAAAGGTTGACATAAATGTCAAAAAGTCTCATCAAAACAACACAGTAAGTATTTTCAGGAATTCCAATCTCTAATCAAAGATTCATTCATAAAGCAAAATCAGTTTACAAGCAAAACATGATTTAAAAGAAATATTACTGAGAAGGTATTACAAAAGTTAGCTAGCCAAAAGGGTGAGTTCAAACACAAAAGGTAGAAATTATTTACAAAGGTTATGGGTAAAAGTTGTACGCATACAGTGAAATGGTAAATCAGTTACCAAAAATCAGTTGTAAAACTAAAGATACCCACTTGAGAGAAAATAACTGACCTTTCAAGTCCCTTGAAACCACGAATGCATTCTACAAACCCTGCCCTACATCATAAATACATAAAACATGCTTCAGAACTTGTTACTACTGCAACCAAAGTGTCTGCGCATATATGCATAGCCTTCAAAAAACTTGCAAACAAAAATACAAATCCAGAAAAATTTATTGGCGTCGGAAAGACACCAGCACAACATATTTTGCAAATATTTCAGTATCACAACACTCATACCAACAGCCATGGCAATAATGCTAGCTTAGTTAAAAGGATTCGAAACATAGGCGGATTATGCTTATACAACAGGGAGTATGTATCAGGTTACAAAGAATTCAATAAATTTAAGAACATCTTTAAATAAGTGATTAAGCTAGTACAAGAGTAAACTATACCAAACACAATTTTCATAAAGAGTACACCAACAGTTCAAACACAAGAATATCTAAGTACATATACAAAGAATACACACAATAATTTAAGAATACAGTTAAAGCAACAAAATTAAAAAGATCAGATTCCATTTTCGTAAAAAATCAAGTTCAAATACAAAGCAAATACTTGAACATATATACAAATATATGTACACTATTCAAATATCTCAAAAATTAGTAAAATACACTAGTAGAAGTCTACAGTAATATATATATATAAACGAGATGCCAGTACATATGGACTTAGAGACAATGGAAGCTTCACATACAGTTTTCTTAAATTTCCAAAAGGATCAGCCCCTTTCAATCTCATAACCAAAACAAGTTCAAAATAATAATTAAGGTGGGAAACATAGTGAGTACTCAGGACACAAGGGACTTTCAATTCATTTTAAATTGGAAAGCAAAAGGTGTTTCAAACATTGTCGGTGTACGCCCAAAAAAACAGACCCATTGTATACGACATAATTAAGAAATCCCATATACACAAAAATATCATTTTGTCGCAATGAAAAACAACATCTATACACAGCAAAACATGGGCAGTATTTACAAAGACAAGAAAATAGTCAGACATACACAAATCCAACACACCAGAAGCCCCGTGATACGAACTTCAAGCCATCGAATTATAAAACAACTATATTGCGGTACGAGATTAAGTTGAATCATAAAATACCCAGGTGTTAACTGTTATGTTGTATGCAACAATGTAAAAAGTTGATGACGTGAATACTAAAGTGTTCATCTCATTTTCTTTGTAAACAAAGTAATAACACCAAACCAATGATGATTTACTCAGTAGAAAATAAGAAAGGATTATTTGAGATATTTATAACGGGTGTTTAGCCTTTCGGGATGGGTTGAAATCCAACCCATTATAAGGGTAAATTTCCTGTCTGTCACAACCATGAAAACCCATCTCATCACCAGTCTTTCATTAACTCACAGATCTATCTTTTAAGAACTAAAATTGATATACTTGAAATCTTTTAAAGACAAACAACAAACCTTCGAACAACTTCAACAAAGATCAAACCTTAATTCAAACAACTTCCAAACACAGGTTTCTCCACAAACTAACCCTATAACAACTACAACAAAGCAAACTACACTAACTTACTGATCTTTCTTAGGTAAACAAAAGAAGATTACAAAAGTCAAAACTCTGATAACGAAATCAAATAACAATCAAAATCAAACCTGGTATCAAAAAACAACTCCAAAGATATGAATCCGAACGAAATAATTCTAAAACAACTTCAACAAAAAATCCCCAACTCAAACCAGAAACCAAACTCATCAAAACTGAAACTAAAAGTTAGGGTTAGGGTTTATACTTGATAAGAACCAGAAACCACAATAAAATATCAACCGATTGGGATTTCAGGAAAAACATTAAATTTCTAGGGTTTCAAAAATTAGGGTTTATGACTGATAATCTAGATTTCTGGTTTTGAGGTTTTGATAAGGATGTAAAGGTTAAGAATTAATGGGGTTTGATTGTTTGATGTTGAAGTTTGCGATTTTACACCGGTTGAAGAGGGTTTCGAAGTGTTACAGATAAGAGACAGAAAAGAGAGATGAAAAATGAAAAACCTAAAAAAACTTGTTTTCTCTTTGATACGTGTTGGTCAAAATATTTGTTAGAGGGAGGTCGATTAGAAATCATTGAGTAAAAATATTAAAAATGTAAGTAATAATTGGGAAAGATTAATAATTGTTTCTTAAATAAAATGATTAGAAATAAATTAAACAAAATTAATTCGTTAATGATTAGAAATAAATGAGATAGAAGTAAATTTGTAAATGATTAGATAATAATGAAGTGTAAATAAATGTACTAATAATTAAAAGTAAATGTTATTAGAATTTAGTAGTAGAAGCTATGTAGTTAGTTTCGGCCGAAATGGCCGAAATTTCGGATTTCGGAGTGAAAGGAAGATAAAATCCGAAATTTCGGCCAACGACATTTGACCGAAATATTGGCCGATATGGACCGATACGGCCGATTTTTTTTATTTTTTTATTTTTTGATAAAAAAAAGAAACAAAATTTAAAAAAAATCCTTGTTTTAGGATTTCAATTGTTACTCATATTTTTTTTGATATTTTAGAATTATATATGGATATGATAATATCTATAATTAATCTAATGATTTCGATTAGAATTGTAATATCCTTGTTTAATTAACATTTTACACGATGAACTTTGAAGTTGTTCTTGTTTTTCTTATGTTTCCAGTTTGAACTTTGTATGAAATCTATGGATATATATATTTTAGATGATTACTAGTTTTTCTTTCTAAACTTTGTGAAAAAAAGTTTGTTATAACGTGTTAAAATATATTTATAATTATAAAATGTGAACTAGTATTTTTTTATAAAATTATAGGTATAAAATATATGGACCGATATTTCACCGATATTTGAACCGAAATTTCTCGGATATACTGGCGTACCAGTATATCGCTCTCGACCGATACGAACCGAAATCCGATATGTAACAGCCTTGAGTAGAAGTAAATTTGTGGTTAGTTTTAGGGGGAAATATTTCACTTTTAAGTTTGGGAGGGAAATGAATTGTAAGGTGAAAAAAAAAGAGGGAAATTAATTGTTATGTAAAAAAAAAAAAAAAAAAGGAGAGTTGTTATTATGTGAAAAAAAAGGGAAAAATTGGGGTAAATCAACTTAAGATTTTCTAAAATTACTTTGAATTAAATTGAAAATCAAAAAAGCTATAAATATATTGAATCGTAAATACCTTAAAAAATAATCAAAGTTACAATACCACAAATTACAACGGATATAAATGTTGCAAAATCGTTGCTTAATTATCTATAGATAATTATGAATTAAAGCAACGGAAATTTGGTTTTGCAACCAATATAGATGTTGCTCATTTTGCAACGTCTATATCTGTTGCAATCCAAAAAATGAATTGTTGCAAAATTAGCAAGATGGCGTAGTGCAAGGCATAGGTGCCTTTATCAATTCTGGGGGGTGCCTTTAATATTTTTAAGCCGATTTTTCCGTAAAAGTTTATTCTCCAAAAATACCTAAAAACACAATATAAGTACACCATTGAGTTCTAATAATATACAAATTGGGAACAAATCAGACACAAAATTGTAATGCCCCCAAACTTATTATTTGCTAGTCCTCGAGCAAATATAATCTAGAAAATAAAACTCCTAACTCACTTTCGCAGGCATAGCGATTGCACTTAGCGTGTGCAACAATCCTTTGAACCCATAGGTGTCCCTATCATACGGGTTTTAGTCTCATGAGGGTTTACAAGAGATATACCCACAAAACCTTTACTCCAACATTTAGCTACTTGTGAACGATTGAGAGTAGACACTAAACATGCTATTTAGTTGGCCACAAAATTCTTTGGCTACGGGAGGAATTACCTTGTTTTGAATCCAATTTTTGTACACGAGTTTTCACTCAAGCGTACTAAAATTTATATATAAGAAAACAAAGCACTACTCAGAAAGTCGTATAGTAGACTACGATACTCGGGGTCTATCAAAGTTCAATTAGATGAATAGATTTAGAAGATGGATATGGAGATGATGAAGTTTGCACATGTTGACTAAGGTGAACGGTGTTTTCCATATCTGTCTGAAGGTCACCACCAGGATGAATCCTGATGGATTGAGATATGCTTCCACTGGTCTTAATCCTAATACTAATATCGACTCAGCTGGTATATACAAGGGCCCAAACGGTCGATTTATTGAAAATAATTATTTTATTTTATTTTCGGTCTCAATTAAATACAATAATGGGGTTTGATCTCAATCACTCTACTTCATCCCAACGACGATAACAATTTGATACTAGTGCCCCACCAAATCACTTAGAGAAACACAAAATTGCAAAAATAAAAACAGAAGACGATATGATTATGATGATTACGAGATATGGTGACGACTATCATGTTATTTCTAACACCTGAGCTTTGTCCTTTTATGAATAAACCATTTAATTGGGTCCCTCAACTTCTACAACCAAAAGTTTTGTTTCCATCTACTTAGAATGACTAGTGTCATCCTGAATTGTTCACAAGTTTCTAGATTTTGGAGTTTTTGGTACAACTAAAAAATTAAATTTTTCTCCCTTACCCCCAAACTTAAATTGAATATAGTCCTCGGAATTCTAAATATAAATGGATAAAATCCTGAACAAAGTAAAAGAGATAAAGAAAGATATTACCAGCACCGTGTACCAAAAGCATATGGGTTTCCTCACATAGAACGTTAATTTTAAAGTCTTCATCCAGACCAAGAAAGGATTAATCACAATTTACGAATCATATAACAATAATCGAAATAATTATGGATCCTTAAATCCAATCAGATTTGACTCATACAGTTGACTATAATGGAACATATGAGAGTTGTGGTCATTCTTAACAAAATATGTCGATTCAGATTTCCTAAAATAATTAGGCTTAACTCCAATATCCAATATCTGACACATTTGAAATTCATATGTTCCCACATTTGGTAAATAAAATTTTGGTGGGACAACAAAGTCAATTATGGTATTATCGCCTGGGTAAACCACATCAACCAGAGGATGGGTTTCTATCAACTGAACTTCTTTATGGACACAATCAGGCTCGGGAAACAATTCTTGAAGATAATCTCTTAAAATTGTAGAGGCATGTATGTCAAGTACCAAGCAAGGTACCTTTACAAAAGTTAAAGGATTACCACGGGGGAAATGATATTCAACCCCAAACCTAGGATAGTCTAGGTCCTTGGACCTGCAAATGCAGGTTCGACTAAATATACCTACAGTCAAAGACTGGTCAAAGGTACAAGGCTAAGGCTCGTGGAATTTCGACTGATAACGCCCAGAAGGTTCAACGTACTATTCCACGTGTTTTCCTAAAGTTCGGTGCCGGAAGATATCATTGGTGTATGCAAGTGTTTTTTTTTTATATATACAAAAATAAAAATCTAACTAACTATATACAAAAGAAATCCTGATTTCCTTATTTAATTATTTAAAAATAAAAATCTAAAAATAGAAATAAAACAAAATTAGGATTATACTAACCTTTTTTGGTAGGTAATTTTACACAATAATTGCAAAATATTACCTGCACAACAAAGCTAAGAAATACCCAAGTACAATCTAAAAGAAAAAAATAAAATAAAAATAAAAATAAAAATAAAATCTAAACTAATTACCACAAAATTAAAGAAAACTAAAAATCACAATTTCTTAATCCCCGACAACGGCGCCAAAAACTTGATGGGATTTTAATTTATACCACAAGAGCACAGTTGTCGATAAGAGAGTCTGCAAGCACGGTTCGTTCCACAGGGATTTCAGAATTATAATTTCTAATTTTTATTCAATTATTGTGCTAATAACAAAGAGAAAGATTTTTTAATGAATAAATTAAACAAATAAAAAGACAAATAACTATACAAATTAATTAACCAGGAAGATAAAAGTCTAGGGCTTTGGATTTCACTACTTTTGATGTTTGTACAATTAACAATTCAATTTCTTAAATCTACTCTCAAATTACTCAAAACAATGTTGAACCCAATCTCATTTTTTAGAAAATAAAATATTTTAAGATAATTAATAGACTTGCGTCGTCGTACAAAAGTATAATCTCCTTCGCTTATAAAAGATCAATAGCTTAAAAACTATTCAGAATAATTAATATGAAGCTTTATTAGAAGAGAAAATATTAAATATTGACTAGTGATAGACACATATTTGTGTCTCTTTTAGTCCAAATAATGTATATTGTTAGTTCTTAATTCTTGTACTAATGTTATTATTTGCTTGGTTTTTAGGTATTTTATGGAATAAATAATTATTGAGAAATTGACTAAAAAGTGTTAAAGGCACCCTCATATTGGATAAAGACACCCATAAGATTTAATAAGGGCACCCCTGGGAATTGATGAAGGTACCCATGCTTATTTGAATGAGAAAATTGGCGGGCATTTGTCTCTCGTCTTTGAAAGAGTTAGTGATCGAAATGCTCAAGGAGATTTATGGATATATTTGTGTGCCTTAAAAGAAGTTTGGACATATCCCATGAAAATTGAGATATTGGATCAAAACATGGAGAAAAGAATAAAACAAGGAAACTCGATATTCCCTTTCCTAATTCAACAAGACTCTGCGAAGCAACAATGAAAGAAATAATGGCGGAGAGTTTTTGAAAAGGAAATATTCTCGAGATTTTATCTCTTTGATTGTATCTCTGTAATATCAATGAGTATTGTGTTAACTCTAGTAACAATCGAGAGAAACAGCAACAACAACTTTATTTACAGAAACAAAATCAGATCCGTGAGAAGATTAATAATGCCGAGAATGATTTTTATTTAAAACAAAAATATTTTGTGAAGATCTGAGTTGTTTTGTTGTCTAGTATAAATAGAAGAATCGATGAAGCATTGAAGGGGGGCTGGCACTGGCCAGAATCAAAGAAATCAAAAATCAGAAAATCTACTCATGATGAAGAGGATAAAGAAACCGTGGTTATAGCTTTCTGTGTCCCAAAAGGTTGAAGATTCTATTGCTAAAGCTTTCAATCTTTGCAACATTTACCTTCAGTCTGCAATACATACTTTGTAACAGCGAGTCTGTAACGCCAATACACCGTTACAAACTCGCTTCTCTTCTTTTCACCTTTGTAAACGCTTTTGATCCCTGAATCAATATTTTGAGAGTGTTTGGAGCATGATAGGCTAAACACCATCACTGGGATAATGGATGAAGCTATTTTTCACACTTGTTTAGTAACTATATTTAATTCTTTATGACTTTTGCATTAATTAAATTTAATTATGATTTTTACTAATTAGGTGTGATTTTGTTTGATGGTGTATGCTTAGTCTTAAGTACTTTTGATGCGCCATGCTTATGATTTACATCTAATATTTTAGAAATATATTTTGTCAAAGAATTAGAGACAAAAACTTTTGTGCTATGAGCTATTTATTGCCTAAAATTAATATTTGAACCAAATGAATATGAAAAATTGGTGGAATCCTGAGTCCCAGTTCCTTGTAATATTGTCATCATCTTTTATTTATTTTCTAGTTTAAATTAGATTTAAATCCAAATCTTCACAAGTTTTGAACAAACTTTTCTTACCACTATCACAATCACATCAACTAGATACACATCAAAAATAGTTTCCTCCTACACCCTAGAATAATGATTAGCTACTCATAGAGAAGAAGAATAGAAGAAAAACAATTAACAAAAGTATTTATTGATGAAAAATTGCTTACAAAGAGTTTTATGAATCAACGACTCATTTCAGGCGAAGTAGAATAAAGCACAGACTCTGTATATTAGAAAAAGAAAATGCCGTAGGTACTATTACAAAAACCGTCTCAAAAGTTTTTGTATATAAAAGTAATTCCCACCTTTTTTAATGAGAGTTTGAATTATTGCTTCTTCTTCTTCTTCCCAATGCAGCTCGGGCTTGGTTCTGATTTTTTTTTCCTATGGTTTTTTGGCCTCTGCCAGCCTCCCCCTCTTTGTTCCCACGACTCTTCCATATATACTACACGACCCGACAACCCCAAATCTTCATAAATCTTTTCTTTTTTAATGGATTATTTTCAGCAGTTAAAAAAATCTCAGTGTGATTTTTTTTCTTTCCAATCTCGATCTTATTTTGTTCTTCTTGCTGATCCTGTTTCTTGATTAAGACACGAGATTTAATTTTTGTTGCCATGTTTCCTTGTTATGACCTAGAAAATATCCTCTCAACAGAATCTGAAAGATACTTTTTTCCTTTTTACGTGAAACTATGATCTGATTTTGAGTGTCACACACCTTTAAAACTCCTCTTTATAAGGCGAGAATTTATTCTTGTCTTTAAACCAAAATCTTCTCCAACTTTCGCCTAAAAATCCTTCACAGATCTGATAGTTTAAGTGAAGAGATTTTCCCGCCAAAATGGTTTTGAACTTAAAGAGAGTGGGCGCCCTCATCCAATGCATGGGTGCCTTTATCAATTTTGGAGGGGGGTGCCTTTAATAATATTAGGCGCCTTTAATATTTTTTAAGCTGATTTTCACAAAAGTTTATTCTTCAAAAATACCTAAAAACACAATATAAGTACACCATTGAGTTCTAACAATATACAAATTGGGAACAAATCAGACACAAAACTGTGTCTATCACGTCTTGATATTATTGAAACAGATCATGCATCTATCATATCCAAAGTGATCCCTTCTTCAAAGGCCATATTGAAGGAGGAGAAGGTCTTTTCGATGGAGTCGGCTAAGATTGAGAAGTCAATTCAGGATTTGAAAGCTAGGACCGAGAGGTTTCAGGAAAGGATGGAGATGTTGTATAAGATGAATTACTCATTGCTTGAAGGTTTGTTCTAGAGAGTGAGTGAGGCTTGAATCAATAATAAGCTTGTGAATTGATGTGGTAGGTTATGAATCTCAAATTTTGAACATTCATTGAAAATAAATGGTACTGAAATAAAAGAATTGAAATTGAAAGAAAAGAATTTTCTTTTTAGGCGTAATACGCTTTAAACCACTTGCGATTGATTACCGTTCCCACTGCGAATCTCTTCATGTCTACTATTCTCTAGTATCCGCTTGCTACATCTTTAGAAATCACGTAAGTCCCTTCCCATTTCGGGGAGAATTTCGGAGCAGACATGTCTTACTGGATATGTTAAGCTGTCTTGAGTACTAAGTCCCCAACCTGAAACATTCAGGGTTTTACTGCTTTGTTGTAAGCTTTGGAAATTCTTTGTAGATGTGCCTCCCCATATCTTTCTTCCTTGGACCGTCTTGACTCTAGAAGGTCCAGCTCTGCGACCCGGAAACTAGGAATTTTGGCTTCATCCCAATACACTTTGTTGGATGCTGCAATTATGGCTGAAGGGATCTTGATTTCGGCAGGAAGGATGGCATCATCTCCGTATACAAGAGAATAAGGAGAAGTCCATATGGAGCTTATTGGATCCATCTTGTATGTCTAAAGCACCATGGGCAGTTGTTCATGCCACGATCTTGGGTTATCATACACTATGCGACTAAGGATCTGAATCAGTGTCTTGTTGGTACTTTCTGCTTGCCCATTTCCTTGTGGGTAGACGGAGTAGAAAATACTTGCTTGATTTTGTATTTATGGAGTAGTTCTATCACAGTCTGGTTAGCAAAAGGAGTACTATTATCTGTGACAATATGTTTAGGGAAACCGAACCTGCATATGATGTATTCCTTGATGAAATGGTTGCTCCAGTCGTGCTAGTGAGAGGGATGGCCTCGACCCATTTGGTGAAGTACTCAGTGGTCGTGATCATGTTGCTTCGATGATTTTGGATTAATCTTACCAATGAGATCTATCCCCAAGCCATAAAAAGACCAAGGGCTACTTACTGAATATAGAGGAAGGCATAGCGTGTGAATGAGGTTCC
Source organism: Papaver californicum (assembly GCA_023531435.1). Taxonomy (NCBI): domain Eukaryota; kingdom Viridiplantae; phylum Streptophyta; class Magnoliopsida; order Ranunculales; family Papaveraceae; genus Papaver; species Papaver californicum. Next base: position 8,213,130 of record JAJJMC010006585.1, on the reverse strand, counting down.
CATGAATCTGACACTGATGGCACATTTGAACAAACACGACCGCATTATCTTCCATGGTTGGCCAGTAATACCTTTCGTGGATCTGAATAAACAATTTCCTTTTGCCTTGATGTTCTCCTTCGTGAACTTCTTTCAATAATGTCGGTATCTCGGGTCCTTCCAGACATTTTAGTAGGTTCCCTCCAAAGATTTTACGGTATAAGATTCCTTCATGAAGAATGAACCTCTTTGCCTTTTGTTTCAGTCTGATCGTTTCTCGCTTCTCTATAGGAAGGGAGTTTTCGCTTATGCATTTGATATAGGGTTCTCTCTAGTCCCCACATGATTGATTGTCAGAGCTTCTAGTTGGTGTGGTTGTGTTTGGCAATTGCAGCGCTTGAGATTAGGTCCCTATCTTGGGCCAATAGTACCCTAGACGTTGGAGTCGGCGATAAAGAGTCACGACCATTGTCTCGCTATATACTTCGTATGAACGCGGTTGAGTTGTAGTTGCCTCCCCATCTCCGAGGCATCTTGAGACGAAAACGTCCGGATTCCTATGATATAATTCTCCATGAAGTAAGAAGAAATTCTTCAAATCTTTAAGGCTGAATTTTCTCTAAGGGAGTGAGTTGTTGAGTTATTCTATGATCGGCGTCCTCCAATCAGTGGTTTGATCATGTTTAGATGGATTTAACCATGTCGAAGATACAGTGCGCCTTTGTACCATTACATTTTTCTATGATCCTTCAAATTCAAGTTTAGAGGCTAGCTTGGCGAGACAGTCGGTGTATATATTGTTGCTTCGTCCAACATGAACAACTACGACCTCGGCAAAATGGGTTAGCAATTTTTGAGCTTTTGTTCTATGAGGGGCTAATGTTACCTCTTTAAGCGAGTAAACTCCATTCATCTGATTGATTAGCATTTTTAAATTTCCCCTTATCTATATATGTTTCACGCCTGCTTTCTTTGCTAATGAGAGACCCAGCAAGAAGGCTTCATATTCTGCAGAGTTGTTGGTGCAATTGAAGTCGAGCTGGAATGAGTATGAGGAGACTTTCCTGCCCGGTTGGGGATACCAGTATCATACCAGCTCCTCCGGTATCATTACTAGGGGTTGCCGAACCATCTAAGTACATCAGCCATGCCTCTTCTTTGATAATAGAAATTTCAGGGAAGTCCCCATGTATATCTTCATGTAGTGCGATTAAGTCTTCTCCTAGAAAGGATGCTAACAGGTCCGCCACCTTCTTCCCCTTGAATGCTTTCGGAGGGACACATGTTATTTCAAACTCTGACATCTGAAGTAGCCACTTAGCAGGTCTGCCTATCAATGTCGGTTTTTGAAAGTAGAAATCTGATAGGGTCGGCTTTGGCGACCAACACTACTCTGTTTGAAAGTAAGTAATGTCTGAGTTTCTGAATATCATACACCAGTGATAGGCACACCCTCTCTTCTTTAGGATATCTAAGTTCTGCGTCTCCTAGTGACCGAGTGATATAGTAGATCTGATACTTAACTTATTCTTCATCTTCATAAGCAAGGAGAGACCCTGTAGCAACTTCAATTGAAGCCGTGTATAGAAGTAAGGGGTGTCCATGTATTGGAGACCTCATGACAGATGAGGAGAAGAGTAATTGCTGAATTTTGAGGAACGCCTCTTACTGAGTAGAGGACCAGATATAGCTTGCTCTTTTCTTTAGTAGTGGCGTAAAAGAAACAACAAATTGAGCTAGCTTTGGGATGAAGCGTCTGATATACGATACCTTCCCTATAAGAATTTTAAGTTCTCTTAAAGTCTTTGGCGGAGTCATGGTAGTGATGGTTTGAGTCTTGACTGGATTCACTTTGATTCCTTCTACCGTCACTTGAAAACCAAGGAATTTACCGAAGGAGACAGCAAAGGCGCACTTCAAAGGGTTCATCTTCAATTTGTATTCACGGCATCTTTTGAAGACTTATCGCAGAACTTCCAGGTGGGATGATCACGTCTTGGATTTAATGACCACGTCATCAACGTAATCCTCCACTTGCTTGTTCATCATGTCATAAAAGATTGTTGTCATGGCTTGCTCGTAAGTAGCACCAGCATTCTTCAAGCCAAATGAAATTACAATGTAGTAGAATTTTTCGATAGGAGTTCGAAATGCAGTTTTGATGACGTCATGCTCATACATCTTTATTTTATTATAACCATTGTATCCATCCATGAATGAGAACATATCGTGTCTACGAGCATGTCTATGTTGAGGAGTGGGAAGTTATCCTTGGGGAAACACTTGTTTAGGTTCCTGAAATCGACACAACATCTGATTTGCCCATTTTTCTTCTTGACAGGTACCACGTTAGCTAGCCAAGTAGGGTGTTAGATGGGTTTGATGAATCCTAATGTGAGTAGCTTCTGGACTTCGACCTTGATCTTCTCCTCAACTTCGTGTCTGAATTATCTCGGATGTTATTTGACAGATTTGGAGCCAGGTGTGATATGTAGATGATGAGTGAACAGTTTTTTATTAAGGCCCGGAATCTCTTCATAAGTCCAGAAAAACATGTCTTGATAATCCTGAAGGAGTTGTAAGAGTATTGTTCGTTCCTCCGATGATAGGGTGGAGCTGATGGAGACGGGCCTGGGGACTTATTCTTTCCCAATGTTGACTGTCTCAAGGGCGTCTGTGGTGGAGTCGGTACCATCTTGTAATTTTCTTGGAGCATCCGCGATTTTTATCTCTGCTATGGTTACATTCTGGAAGGGGAGACCCTCCAATAATCTCCCATGTTAATTGCTAACAGCGACGACGAAGGTAAATAATTCTTCTTTCGTTGTCCTAACTCGTCACAGAATTATACTCTCTCTTGCATGAGTATGACTTGGTGCACTGGTAATCGTTAAAGAATCGTGATTAAAATCATTAGAGAGATTCATTTTCAAGAATTTACCTCTTTCTTTGGCCACAGACAGTTCCCTGTCAGATACTTCAAAAGTCGTCCAACTGGGTAGCGGTGTTCTATGGACCTTGACAGAGAAGTCGAGCACTTCAGCCTTTGATTCTTATAATTCGACGTCAAAAACTGGAGTGTAAGGAGATGAAGATGTCGGAATTCAGATTATTCTCTCATTCAGCATGGTCTTCATGCATTGGTGATAAGTCGAGGGGACGACCTTATTTTCATGTAGCCATGGTCTTCCCAATATCAAATGATACTTTGTTTCTTTCTCAATGACATGAAACTTCACTTTTGATCGAATAGGTCCCACCTTGAGCCTCAAGAAGACATGTTCGTAAGTGCTAGTGTGATTCCCTTCGAAGTCTTCCATCATGATAGGACAGTGTACAATCTTGTTTGGCCGGACCTTTGCAGTATTGAGCGTCTTGAGAGTGATTATATTGGCTGCGGCTCCTTTGTCAACAAGTGCTTTCTGAAACTCAAAGTCTTTGAGGTAAGCAGTCACGTACAAGGCTCGGTTGTGTCCTTCTTCAGCCATCATGTCTTCCTCACTGAACGTTATATTACTCACAGAAAAGTGAGGCAACGCAGGTACTTCTAGTGTCTTTTCAGAGAGCTGGATCAGATGTGCATTAGTAGCAACACGATTCAGGGAACCAAATACGTTTTTGTATTGGAGTTTCGAGAAATACAAAAGTTCACATAAGTTTTCTACTAGGCGGTTTAATTCTTGATTTACTGGCTTCTCACAGGTGGTGAAACTCCTGATGTGGTGTGGAGAGAACACATTTGTTTGGGAAGGAGTCTCCAATCCTAGGGATGGTAGGTCTTCCCTGAAAACAGCGTTGCGCCCCAATTCTTCTGTTAGTTGGTGGAAGAAATCAAGAATGAAGTTTTGTGAATCTTCCCTTGACATAATTTCTTGTCTTTGTTCAAGATCATCCACCGTGAGTGGTGTTTGATCTGGGAAATTTTTAATCTCTCTCACATTGTTAGAGTGAAGATCATTAGAAATTTAGGAGCGTCGTTGACTGTAGAAAGAACACTATCAAGGATATTACCATTGTACCGGAAGGATTGGAATTGGGATCAGTGATTGTAAGATCTAGTCTAAGACCGACCATCTTGAATAACTAAAAATTGACTTTTGTAATTGAGAGGTCCATCTCCCGCTGTGGTCGTCAATTATTTTAGGGTGAAAATAAATGTACGATAGAATCATACTTTCAAGTAGATTTGAGAGATCAAAATCGAATAAAACGAGCCTAAAGCAAGATGGACGTTCACGTCCTACTTCAATCACAAAGGTGAAGAAGTTGAGTAGGTCTTAGGGGAGGGAAGCAAATAAGGTTGAGAAATATCAGTGTAATAGGTAATGTGTGAAGAAGAAATGATTCTCTGAGAGGAATCACTAATTTTGTATGTTTATTTTTTTCTTTCTTGTTGTCCTGTTTTGAATAGATGAGAATCATCTATTCATAGTTCAAATGAGACATGCTGATTTCTCGTAAGTGGTGGAAGTTAGAGAGAGGTAGAGAAGTGATGATTATGGAGATTGTAGTGGGGTCGTCTCCGGAAAATAGAGAGGACCTGACAGACCACTACTCCTCATCCCCTCAACTGCTATGTAATCGTCCCACTACTTGTTACCTTCTTGTTTGTAGAGGTGTTGCAACAACGCACATTTGCCAGACTAATACCCCAATAAAAACCCCTCCATGTGTTGTATTTTATATCTCCTGGAAATAGTGGAGTCATAAGCCACTATTATTTTGATCAAGTCAAGTCAAGTCAAGTCAATTGACTTGTTAAGTCGGTGAGGCAGGTTGTACGACTCACTAAATTGATGAACAGACTGATTATTGTCGAATTTGGTAAGTTCAGTTGTCATGTACTTTCTTAAGAGTAACATGGCAATTTAATGGCTAAGTATTAGCTCAAAAGTGACTTATCACAAGTCTGAGAGGCATTTGAGGACAAATATTGTAGAGGGCTTCTCGAGCAAGAAGACCTATTAGAAAACTGTATAAAATTTGGTATTGGACCAATATTGAGAAGAAGGGCGTATTTCTGAAGGAAGTAGCTAAGAAAGCTTGTACTAGCTACTTAGCATAAATAGTAATGTGCTAACGTCTCAGGAGCAAGTCCAACATGCATAGCTTCTAGTGAATATCAATTATGTTAGGGCTAGGAAGCTAGTGTCAAGGACGTTCGAAGTTAGCACTTCAACTAGGTAGTAAAGTTAGCAGTAAAGTACTAGTGCCAATGCGTTTGCGCTAAGTTGCTAAGTATGGTAGCGTTTGGCTAAGGACGTATTGGGCTAGAGATGCGCTGGCTAAGAACGCATCAGGCTAGTAGGGACGCATCGGGCAAGGAGCGTTACTCAGGGACGCATTGCCAAGTGAGGAACGCATCGACGCTAGGATCTAGGGACGCATCAGCGCTATGGCTAGGTACGCATCAGCTTAGGAGCGTTGACGAGGAACGCTTCAGGCTAGGTGAGGCCGTTGCTTGGGGACGCGTCAAGCTAGGTGAAATCGTTGCTTGGGGATGCGTCAAGCTAGGCCAGGGAGTTTGCGCCTTTGGCGCTAGGGTTAGGGTTAGCACTTTTAACTCTAAGGCTAAGGTGCTAAGGTAGTGACGTGCTAGCTAAGGCCTCATCAGGCCGAGATGTGCTAACTAAAGCCGTGTTAGGCTAGTTGGTGCTTTCTCAAGCGCTAGGAAAGTTAGCGCTTTTATCTTTATGGTGGCTAACTAGTGCCAATGTGGTGCTAAGCCAAATAGATGGTGCTATCTTGGCGTTGACAGGAGAAAAGGCTAGAGTTGGCTAGCTCAGAGGCTTAATGCCTCTTTTGAGACATTATTCCTTATTTGTGGTGCATCCAAGAGGAGTGGCGTATAATTCATGGCTTATCTTTAAGCAAAGTTGCTAAAGTTTCATATTTTAGCTCAAAAGAGCAATTTGAGATGAATTCGTTGCGAACGAAGCATTAATCTTGAGTGTATTCCGGGTTTAAACATTAGTTATTCCCATATTTGATAAATGTTATTGAAATCGATGCGCACTCGAGGCAAGTTCAAGAAATTCAGCCGTGGAATTTATGTGACTTGAGACTAGTTCGATATGGAATAAATATTACGAGTAGGATGCAAGGCAAGTTTATAATGTTTGAAGAGAATCTGTATTCTTAATTCGCTTGTGAAATATAAGTAAAGATACAATATTCCATATTTTGTTATAGTGCTAGAAATATGCGCATAAATACACACATATCCTTTATATTCATGCTGCTTGGCAGAGGGAAATTTTATAATTCTAGCCCTTGTCAAAAACTCACTATCTACTATTAGTCAAAGAGAATATAAGTTCTTCTTTTTGTGGTAGCAATAATACACTACCAAGTGAATATGTTATTCAAGTTGAATCATCCTTAGAGGAGCTTCCTTATGCATGATTATATAATTGTTTATTATGATGTATCATTTGATGCTTCTCAGTCTGATATTGGTATTGTCTTAGTTGATGTGACAGGAAACTACGAAGGCTGCAAAAACATCTCAGGTATAACAAGGGATCCTGAAGAAGTTGAAAGTTTGGATGTGTTTGAAGCTGTTAAGTGGACTAGTAACAGAGAATTTCCCAAAGCTTACATTAGGAGTGATGCTAAAAATATTATCTCCTCTCGACAAAAAAAAAAACTAACCAAATTAGCTGGTCTAGTAGTTTAATTTTAGATGATTATCAGGTCTTATTAACCAATTTTGCATTTTCATTAACTGAATATCTTAGTAGAGATTTTAATGATACGCCTAACAAAACAACTAAATATAACAAAAGGCATAATATATCAGGTGAATGGGTACTTCTTAGTATGACTTATTCTTATTTCTTTCCTAGTAAAACCAAATAAAAATAAAATAGAAACTATACAGAGGTCTAATCACACTAGCAATGTTTTTAGACTCGTACGAGTCGTGAGTCGAATCGTACGAGTTACTCAAAAAATAAAAATCGAGTCGAATCGTGTTTTTAACTCGTAAAATATGAATTTTGAAAACACAGATTCATTTCAAATCACAAGTCATTTTTTTTTCTTTCATTTCTTTACTATTACTAGTATTAAACCCATCGAATCCCTGACTATTCTCAACATATCTCATTCTCCTTCCTCTCCTCCTCTCTTCGTGATGGGAGATATGAAATCCCTAAAATCTAGCTAAGTTTAAATTTCCCGATCCTCACTTTTCTCTCGATCTTTTCTCTCTGATTTTACTATTTTTACAAAATCCCCAAACCCATTAAAGAATCAAGTGGATAAGTCTGGAGTTTATTAAAGAAATTGGGAACAACTGTCGGTCGTTAAAAAACCTCGCCTTCTTGAAGATCGGTCACTGTGTCGATGAAGAAAGAAAAAAATAGTAACTGGATTCGGGTTAATTAATTGATTCCAAGGATGTAATATTAAGTCTACCTGGTGTAGTGATGGTTTCTTTCTACACTTTGATGGTCGATGCTCTCAAGAAGGAAAAGGTACTCATGGATAAACACGTGGAAGGTTACTTAAAAAAAAAACAGTGGTAATTTGGTGGGTTAGATGGCCTACACGTTTGAAGTAGCTTTTTGAGAAATTTTGTGTTTGGGTCGTAGGTTTTGGTATAGTAGAGTGTTTGGGTCGTAAATTTGTCCAATGGTGTGTTTGGGTCGTAAGACCGTCAGTCAACACGGTCAAACTAACCGGCCGTTA
>JAJJMC010006585.1:8186744-8200456 GCA_023531435.1 Papaver californicum | reverse complement strand
TTTGGGTTAGCTTCGTCTTTCAATTCTATACAAGATAGAAATGAAAAATCTTAAAATCTATTTATCTAATTTTACGATTGAGGTTTAAAGATTAGTTACGGTTGGGTTTGGTTGAAAACCTAACCGTAAAATTTAATTGAATCTTCATCTCCTACATTTGAAGTTACGGTTGGGCTTGTTTAATAACCCAACCGTAATATGAAGAAAAAATTAGTTACGGTTGGGTTTGGTTGAAAACCCAACCGTAAATCTGGGCAAAAATGGTGTTCTTCGGTGTTCTTGGTATTACGGTTGGGTTCGACATGAAACCCAACCGTAAGTTTCTCTGAACAACAAAAAATCAATCTTTCAAATCGTGATATCATCAAATTAGTTAGTGTAATTTAGTTTTATCCGGATTGTCATCACTACTACTTTCTACACATTTATTAGTATTCTTCATCACGAAATTGGGAGTTTAATCGGCGATAAAATTTTGATTCGATGGAGAAATTTGATTAAAATGGAGAAGGAGAAGATATGGAGGAGATGAAAAGATTTTAATTAAAGGATAAATTTATCTTTTTTTTTATTGGGTAAAGGGTAAAATGGACATTTAACTTTACCCCTAGGACATCCCTTATCGTAAAATTAGGTCATCTCGGCTCAACTGGGAGCCCCTCTATTGATATGGGAGCCCCTATATCAGCCTTCTTTTCAAAACATTACACACCAGTACTAAATACGAACCTGTACAGCAAGGACAATAATCTAATCCGCCGTTTGAGTCACTCCCTGAGCAACATGAGTGAACCGTTGGATATATGGACCCTAACATACACCCACATCTACCATTACTTTTTGTCGTTTCTTCTTAATTGTATAGAAAGAAAATCTAAAGTCTGATCGATTCAAAAAAATGGCTACTGAAACACACACATCTCAAATTTCCAAATAAAATCTTCACGGACGTACTTTCTGTTGCAAGACAAACTGTTATAAGGTACTACTCCTCAATCTTTTCATCTATCATTATATTTTTCTTCATCTTTTATATGTGATTCGTTGTAAAACCTAAATTTATGTTTAGTTTCTGAGTAATGGGTTTTCTCAATTTAGGCGAGAGATGCATTTTATTCGTGCATAGAGAAAGAATCAAACAAGAAACCCACTGAAACTGCCACCGTCGGTCTTCTCCATCCAGCTGAATGCAAAGGATCTAGGGCTGAATATGTTAAAAATTGCAGACCTACCTGGGTAATTCGAAAACTTGGCTTATGCCCTAATTTATGTTTTCTTAAGAATTTTTAATTTGAATATGTGGGATTTTTTTCTTCTTCTGAAATTATTTAGGTTAAGCATTTCGATCGCCAATACTGTGAAAAGAAGAAGGTTCAAAGGCTTTTAGATAACGATGATTCTAGACGAGGTCCAATGGCGCTTCCAAAGCCTATCACTTCTAAGCCTTGAGTAATCACTAGTCAGATAAGGTTTTTGAGTTGCTGTTTTTACTTGTAATCATGAATAGTTGGATTGCAACTTTGAATTTTACTTGTAATGATTTTCTTTTTAGTTTACAGAGCACCCTTACTTAATTCTAGTCTGTGGTGACTTCAGTTCTTGTTAATTAATGATCTAATCTAGCAATAGATTCTGTATAGAAGGCTGCTCTATGTTAAATTTGTATACAGATGTGTGAACCGAAAAGTGGATTGGATCATATTCTTCCTCAGTTGGATCACTATAAAATGCCCATGGATCTTAATCTTAAAGATAAGGATAAAGGTCAAGGGAAAGTCGTGTGATTTCCATGAATCCTAATAGTGTCGCATGTAATTTCAAACATTTGTGTAGCTTTAGTTGCAAGTTTTTAGGAGGTGAACCTATAACTTGGGTCGAGCTGTTGTTCTCTTGCTAGCCAGGGTCCTCCTTTATATAATGAATATTAGTTGCATGACTAAAATGATATTGTGACTGTGTCCTAATGATGAAGTGATTTCATTTATGTGCTGTACACTGCATCTCAAGTCCTCGAACAGGCATCCAAGATTTGTGGCACATAGGAAATAGTATTTATCCCAGTAGACCTGTACATAGATTGTTTGTTTAAGAGGGATGTCTTCGTATAATGAGTTTTTCCAGTGTCATAATGAGGACTAGGCTCATGAAGTAGCACGAGTAATCCTCAGGGAAGAGTCTTTTAGCTTTTTTCACTGATCTGTAATTCGTACTTGGTGTAAAAAGTTCATGGTTCTGAGATTAAGGAGAGTTCAATTAGAAAATGACATCACATTACTTAAAGGTTTCATATAGGTATCACAGGTAGCTAAGAGGACTTTCGCAAAGGCAATGGTAGAAAGTTATCCATAGTGGTCTGCTTTTCTTTCTTGTGATGGGAATCTGGTTTGAGGTCAGTATTGTGAGTTCCAAGCTACTGCCATTACATTGTTGGAGCTATTTTCCTACAATTCTCAGTATTAGCGCCACTTTCTTCAACATAATGTGATTGCTGTAGCAGCACCACTTCAAATGTGCGCATCATTAAGTGTATACTTTCATGTGTTTCTGAATTAGCCCTTCTCCTGCAGACAGTTTAATGATTATTCGATTAATGTCTGCTTTGATTGTTGATCTATGTAGTGGATTAAGTATATTCAATTGCTCGCTTCCTTAAAATTTAAATCTGTGTAGCCGTGTCCAGTCGTGGTTGTGCCTTTTGAGACGTGTTCAACAAACTAGGCAAAATATTCAATATTCACTGCTCCTTTAGTTTTATGAATTTTATTTTTATCATGTGTTGCATTGTAAGAGAAGGTGGCTGAAGCTTAGCTCCTACTGGCTACTGCTGCATGTATGGCTCATGTGACTAGTGTGGTTAAGCCTTAGTACACAATTTTTGTAGTATCTATAATTGGCTTTTGTAGGATGCTCTTGAGAGTAAGTTTGCCGCATCGATAATTTGTCTAACTTTACTCGGTGGATCTGCACCAAGCTATGTTTTGTTGTTTCTTTATTTTCTTTTTTCTGATAAAAGTGTCCCATGTATGATACCTGCAACACATTGGTGTTTAGTGATTCCATTAATTTTAGTCTTTCTGTTCATTTTCCAAGTTGTGAGGATTTGATAATAGTAATCCTTCGAAATTATCCCTGTTTTTGTTCAGCTATTTATACCGCCATTGTCCGATAGAATCAATAATAAAAAAGCATATTTTTGTTTAAACCCTCCGTCTAAGTGTCCTATTACATTAGAGGCCCCATATCCAGATTAATTATTTGTGTCCCTTCGTTCTGTTAAGTTTGTATGTGCGAATGGTATGATGTCCATTTGAATATTATTTACCCCTTGACTTTGTATCCGCAGTTAACCTAACTTTAATCTGATTAAGGTGGAACCTTTAAAACATGTGTAAGAATACTAATGGTTTAAAAATTATGAAAATCCAACTTTCAAAATTGTAAAAGCCGTTGCCCTAAAGAGTCGTTGGAGACTTTGGAAAACCATGGTAAAAAAGATCCACAGACAACAACAAAAACATGTGAACACCGTTAGTGGGGATCATCTTATAACTGCATAGTTGCAGTGAGGTGGTGTTTCAAGAAATTTGTATTGTTTTTCAGTGTTATGTGGCAGATGTGCAATGTGAAAGGTCACAAAACTAAAACATGTTCATAGTTCCATACTACGACCATTCCTATATCCCTGATTGTAATAGACTCCTACAAAAACATATATTAACAAGCTTATCCCATCCATATATCCAGGACAAAAAGATCTAAGCAAAAACTAGGGGCGGGTATGGGGCGGGGACCTTGAATCCCATCCCCTTCCTATTTTAAAAAACAAAACCCACTCCCTACTTGTTGCCCTTAATAATTATGGTAGAGACGGGTATGGAAAATATTCGTAGAACACGGTTTTTTCATTGGTTACAGATAGTATTACGAGAGATATTTAAAACTTTGTAACCAAAGAAAATCTAAATATAAACATAATGGTTCAAACATTGATAATAATCAATGTTTCAAACTTTGTTACAGTTGTTGCCATAAAGAGTCGTTGGAGACTTTGGAGAGGTTCTTCCCATATCAAAAAAGATCCCCACACAACAGCAAGAACACGTGAACACTGTTAGTGGGGGTCCTCTTATAACTGCATAATTACAGTGAGGTGTTGTTTCAACAAATTTGTATTGTTTTCCTATGTTATGTGGCAGATGTGCAACGAGAAAGGTCAAAAAACTAAAACATGTTCATAGTTCGATACTACGACCGTTCCTACATCCCTGATTACAGTAAACTCCTACAAAAACATACATTAATAAGATTATCCACTCATATATCCAGGAAAAGAAGATCTAAGCAAAAACTAGGGGCGGGGACCTTGAATCTTATTTCCTCCCTGTCTAAAAAAACAAAACTCATTCCCTACCTATTGCCCATAATAATTACGACAGGGACGGGTATGAAAAATATCCATAGGGGACGGGTTTTCCATTGGTTACCCGTAACATTACAAGAGATATTTAAAACTTTTTAACCAAAGAAAATCTAAATATAAACATAATGGTTCAGACATTGATAATAATCTAAGCAATGCATTTTAAAATTTTAAGTTCATAAAATCTAGCTTAAATTGAAAAACAAATGAAATAATTAATCCACAAACGATTATCATGACTTTTTCCACTTTTCAATTCTTCATTACTAACCATCTTCCTTCGTGTTAATCATCTCATTATGATCTTCTTCATTATCTGCCCAAAAAAATTCTTTGTTGAGATTTTGATCCACCTAGTAAGAAATAAATAAGAAAATATATTGTATAACCATATGGAAGTATTTAAATATAAAAACCGTTTCAATATACAAGTAATATTATTTTAACTTTCATAATATTTTACAACCAATATTGAGTGCACATTAAAGCCTCCAACGTTTTTGGATGAAGTCTATTACATCAGACACTCACATATCTACTTCTAGTGCTAAAAGTAGATTCTAAAGCAACTATAGACACTGGAATAGCTAAAATGTCTCTAGCCGTACATTGTAAGATTGGACATTGATCCATTTGTCTTTAACCATGCTAGTATATTAAATTCATAATCCCTAGGTAAAAGACCTTTTTCCAAATAATTGGTTAATTTTGACTTAACAACGTAGTATGAGTGCTATTAAAGACAAACAAATCAAAATTTCCAAAGGATTTACATTATCAGTAAAACCATGCATCCCTGATTGAGAAGTGAATGACAAATCATTTTTGCCAAAAGATGTATCAACAAATTTCACTTTCAGTTCATACTCTTTTGCTAAATCATAGCATAAATTGCTTGCTCGAGTAATTTCTAAGGATGGAAAAGTCTAAACCTTAAATATGAAAGGTATGGGGCGGGGACCTTAGGTCCCATCCCTGCCCCATCCCCGCATCACTAATTTCGGTAATTACCCATACCCGACCATGTTCTTCGTTTGTGCAGGTAAAACCCTACCCAATAGGGCGGGTAACCATGGGGACGGGTTTGGGTAGGGCAAATTGCCATCCCTAGCAAAAACATATAGAAAAACATAATGAGTACAATGTAAAACCCGGAGTTCCGGACCAAGTTCAAACCCATATGGAGATCCGAACTCAAAGTGTTACGGGTCGGAACGAGACATATGCATAAATATTTCTACTAATTTACTTTTCATATCAAGTATAATTGAAACTTTATGTAATCATGAATTGAAGCGTATGAATCCATTATTCATTCTTAACAACATTTTCAACCAAATATTTTAAATCAAATTACAAGTCAAGCAATACAAGAACAATTCAATTATTAAGCTAACTAACTTCTTCGTTTCATTCCCAACTTCCATGAAATCTACAAGGAATGTCAATTGGGGTGAGTGACAGCTAAGTAGAATGAATTCCCATTCTCAAAAGATGTAGAAAGATAATCAATGATTCAAATAGGACATACAACAAGAGAATACAACATAACTTCGAGGAATCAATAACATATTCAACAAATAATCTCACGATACAAACCACTTTTACAGAAAATCATCCAATTTAGATTTCAATGCACGAGTTCATAACACCAATAATGTTTCCAACAAATCATCTAATTCATATTTGAATTCATGAGTTCACCGTACGAAAAACCTTGGTTCGTACAACCACCTACAGTTTTCCTCGGCACGGACAACCACTATCGATGGATCAGGGGATCATTACCCTATACGTTCTTGGGAATTATTACTCATTCTCTCTCAGGAATCATTACCAGCCGTTAGCATGGAATCAAGTTTCATCTAATGGAAAAACATGAACTCATTTCTTTTGTAAATCATTTTTACAACAAATATTATCAAATCATATGACAAACAAGTAATGATTCATTTCACTCAAGCATATATGCAAATAAGAATAAGTTTTACAAACTGCACACATCTTACACTAATTATTTCATGATTATAACTTTGTCCGATCTATCTCAAGATTTTAGTGAACATTCATGACACCATATTGTGTAATATATAAAAATCTCACATCATACTAACGGCTCAATCATAAGTTATTGATTTTAAAAGATCAACATAAAAATTGGGCAGATTACATCAAGTTACCAAAATCGTCATAGTAAATTCATATTATCTCAAATTGATCAAATACAAAGCACAATGAAATGTAATACATAAACCTACAACTTTTATCAAGGCTTCAAATCATTTTAATACCATCAAGATGGCTGAAACACAGTCAAAAACATAACCAAGTGAAATTGTCTAGAAAATTCAGAAACATCACCCAAACTTAAAAAACATATTCAACGCTGAATTTACGGTGGATTATATTAAAAATTTAACTATAGATATATAATCATATTATCTATATAAAGAAAAAATCTGATCATCAATCAGAAATATATATATTTACAAAAATAAATTTCATAAACCTAACAATACAAAATAATACGAATTAAACACTCAAAGAAAAACATCAAAAGAAAAAGGGTTTCACATTCTACCTCAATTACATTGATCATCTACTGATTTTCTTGATTAATCTTCCTCAAGAACCCTATCCCCATATCCTTTTCCTTTGCTTTTGGTTTTCGTACCTTTAATTCTCTCACCCAATTTTAATTATAAAACCTATATTAATACTAATATTATTAATAAACACTAATTCACATATTTATTATTTATTTTATTTATCATAATTATATTTTCATTTTCTCACAATTTTTATTTACTTATTAAAGTTAATTGGATGACTGTATTTCCAACAAGCAACCCACCAAGGCTAAGGCGAAGGAAACAACAACCTAAACAACAAGGTTAGCTAAGTCGGGCATAACCCGACTCGAAACGGTTAATTAAAAATACCGGGTATTATATACAAAGGATAAGATAATATATATATGTCCAAAGCATATACAGTGAAATGAACCAAAGAAATGGTATGGAAAACATTGATAATCTGACGAGTAGGATGGTGAAATTGGACAGTGTACGAAAACAAGAAAATGAATATAATGGAAAAGATACTACGTAGTAGTCATTGAATAATGTCAAAAAGTCCATGAATAAAATTTCCAAATAGTTCAAAAAAGGCATGGTGTACTACACTTCATACTGACATATGATATGAAATGGCTATCAATCAAACTAAAAGATTAACTCATCTATTTGCTAAAGTGATCATCACCTCACAATGCATAAAATAATACAGTGATATTATGCATAACAAAAAAAAAGGTAACAAACCAATCATCCATATATGAATTAACAATCAAAAGGAGATTTAAAATCAAATATACCATGGAAATGTTGGTCATCTTCTTCTTATCAAGTTTCTCATTTTTAGGTTTGACGCGTAAAGCTTCAGCAAGAAGATCCATCTTCTTAACAGCCTTAGCATATGGATTCAATCTCGAAAGAAAGTTCAAATTATTTAAAGGATTCTTCTTCACTGGTGATCCTTTTGATACCGTCTTACTAGGTTTGACAACAGAATGGATTTCATCACAGTTAACCAATTCCTAACATACCATTTCAAGGTTGTAAGGGATTTCATTGGTTTACATAGGAAAAAAATCAAATAGACAGTTCAAGTAATGTATATACACAAACAAAGATGTCATGGGAGTGGAGAGAATGATCATTTCATCAAGGACTGCAATTAAACTGAATCGAAGTAAAAAATGAATTAAGAAAAAACTATATAAGCAGATGGCAATTTTAAGTATGTAACGTAGTAGTTATATTTGATATCTTTTCATTATAACCATGTTAACATCATCAACAGTGGTAGAGAAATAGAGACAAGCATTTCTAAAGTACACAGTTGTTACAACCCAAAACCATCCATTCCAAAAAAAAAAAAACATATATACTGACACAAACATGTCACAAAAGTAAAAGTACTTAAACTAACATTCTAATACATCTGCATATCATATAAAGAGACAAACATGTCTCAAAGTAATAAAAGATTAAGACATGTTGGTATCTAGTAATATTGATGCATGTTCATCGACTAACATCACAAAAATAAATATAAAAAAAAAAACAGTCTAGAAACATACTTGATAGAACTAATTCAAATAAAGAGATTGATAAACTGAATGACGGTGAATAAAGTTCCCATCTGAAATTCTGAGAAAATGTTTGGATGACATTTGTGGTGGTCCTTCCCTTGATCCTTTTGGTCTACATCTTGGCCTTCTAAATTTATCAGTGATTGTAGAAGTAATGGCTTGATGAGTGGTTGCAGGCCTTGTACTTGCAGTGGAACCTCATATACATGTTCCTCTTGCAGAAGTGCTAAAAGTCCATCCCTTTCCATTTTCCATTGCAGCTTTCCTTTCCTTGGAAGTGGGACCACCTTGAAAAGTAGTCTTGTAGTGACCAACCATTCCACACTTCCTTGTTAACTCCCCTTCAAGTTCATTATGCCCTCTCATCCTCTTAGTTCTAGGCCTTCCAGACTTTCTCCTTAAAATTGGTGGTCTGACTTCAACTTGTGGTTGTGTGAAAACAAAAAAGATATGCTCATTAAATGTTAATGTCCTTAAAGGTTAGATATAACATATAACAAAATATATATGCGCATTAAACCCACAAATAGCCAGCCATTTATGTCAAGCAAGGGAAAAATAACATCTTCATAAGTATCTGTTTTAGCAAAAGTATTCCTACAACACTCCTTGAGATCTTTTTTTAAAGATGAAATTTTATCCGTTGGATGAATTAAAATTTGGTACGTGATGGATGAAATGTGGACCGTTAGAAGATTCAACGGTATTCCTCGAGATGTGTTTCTAATGGATGAGGAAATTTCAACTACTAGGTGAATCAACTCTTCAATAACTTTGCTCTCTAAGAATTGTTGGTAACTGAAAGTGAGGGATATACCAGCAAGGACACTCCAATGCGTCAATGAGTAAGAGCTTCATGCAGGTTTTTGTGGAGAGAAAAAGATTAGAAAATGAGTACCTTTCTAGTTGGAATTCCTCCTCCATTTATAGGTTATAGAAGATGTGCATCCAGTTCAGTATCCATCTGGATTCTTTTTGACTATGTACCTGGACTAAACGCTCTCCAGATTCATCCTTATTTATAATTAAAATTATGTATCTAGATAGTATAAATGTATTTAGTCCAATAATAAATCTACATTCATCCCTTTTTATTATGGTGACCAAATTAATTAATGTATTTGGACTAAATATATACCTAGATTAACTCTTACCTCCATGTTTGAACATGTATCTGGTTTTACCATCAACAAACTAACATTTTTCTAAGGATACAATGAATCTGGTCATCTTTCATATATAAGCTAGCAGATAATTTACTAACCTTTTATGGACCTAGGCTTCAACCCATGACCCAATTAAGTATTTTATTTAAGGTTAATGGGCTGAAGATTTATCATGCCCACTTCATGTATACGGACCAAACATGGCCCCTTCTTAATCCCCAATTGGTTGGTGGGTTAAAAAGAGCGTTTATGGATCTGTCGTCCATTGTTGTACTATGACGCCCCTAAGCTATTTGTTGAAACGACATGCATGATCTACCTGCAAATAAGATTGCGCTTAAAGTTACAACTTATTGTAAGTCGTACAGAATTGATGATGTTTTAGTATGCTTGTAACTTAAGTAAAGCTTGACGTCTGACTATTTATTTATTTTATTTTTTATTGGACCACCTTCCTTAGCTAAGAGCATCTCCAATCATCGATCAAATTGACGATCAAAGATTACATTTGATCGATGATCGGTGAAAAACAGCCACAGCCGTGCGATTATATTTGGGTTATAATCGTTGAAAATCACTGTTCAGGATTAAAAGAAGTCGCTGATCGTCGACTAAAAATTATAGTCGAGCGAAATTGTAACCTCTCGCTTGTGAACAGACGAAGGGCAAGCATCTCGCTTAAAAACACGGGCGAAGTGTTGATATTTCGCCAGCTCAAGCGTTATGCTAAACTTTCGCTCCACCAGACGAGTAACCAGAAGCTCGCCTAGTCATAAGCGAATAGCAGAGACTTCGCCTAGAATTTCCGAACACGGGCGAGATGCTACCGAGTCGCTTGAAGTTGGGCGGCACTACAAGGAACCGCTTGGACCTGGGCGAGGCTCCAAAGCTTCGCTTGGAGTTGGGCGAGACTCCAAGGCTTCGCTTGGAGTTTGGCGAGACCCCAAGGCCTCGCTCAGGTGTGACCGTTAATATGTTTGTTTCCGTTGATATGTTACCATTGGCAGTTTAACGGCTTTATATTTACCCTATATATATGGGATACTAAACCAATGGCATTTTACTAAACTCATACATTGTGTAATTGAAAATTCTAAAGTTGGTTCTTATTTCATAAGTTTTGAAATCGATTAGTAAAATGGCGCCATCAAAACCACGAGGTCCAAATTTTTCGTCTTTTGAAGATGTTACGATGTGTACGATTCATTTGTCTATTTCTCAAGATTGTAGCATTGGTACTGATCAATGTGGAGATAAATTATGGTCACCTATACTATGTTGGATGAAAGAAGCTATACCTTCTATGCCAGAACGTAGTTGGACCTCCCTTCACAAACGATTTCAAATTATAAGTAAGGATGTGATGCTTATGTCTGCAAAGGAGGCTGAAGTCGAAAGGGAACATCATACTGGATGGGGCCCCGAAAATAAGGTAACAACTCGTTTAATTATGCTTATTACATTAATCTATATGATTGTATATCCTTTAACAACATTGAATTGAAACACCAGTTCGCAGAAGTACGTAGGCTTTTCAAGGAAGCAACTGGTCGAAGTTTTAAACATGAAGATTGCTACACAGTTATGTTAGATAATATTAAATATTCCAGAAGGTCGACATCTGTTTTCGATTCATCACAAGGAGAGTCTGATTACGACAACGAATCTCAGGACGTACAGGACACACCAGACTTAAGCCTTGATAGTCCCAGCGCCTATGAAGACCTTGGAGATATCCCCAACACATTAATCCGTCCAATGGGGAAAAAAGAGGCGAAACGACAGAAGACAAAAAGGAAAGCAAAATTTGCTGAACAACAGGAAATGATGCAAAATATTTATAGAGAGCAACAAAGCTTCACGCCAAATGTACCGAACAAAGAGATATGAAGATGGCACAAAGAGAAGCTGAGTTTGCAGCAAAATTAGCTAATGATAAAGCAAAGTTTGAAGCTAAATTAGCTGATTCAAATGCAAAGTTTGCGGCAATACAAGCTAGGCAAGAAGCAGAAGAGGAATTCCGTATAATGACGATGGATATCTCCCAAATGGATGATGTATCAAGACAGTACATCGAACTGAGGAAGGGAGAAATTTTGAGGAAAAGATTAAACCAATCATAACGTCCAGATTATTATTTACCATTGTCATATTGAGTTTTAATTTTGATCAATTTATTTAGAATTTTCAGTATATTTTTTAACCAATAGATTTTTATGTTTTTAACGACTCTTAATTTAAATTAAAAATTTAAGTTAGAATTATTTTTGAAAATTACTTCTAATACTAGCTGTACTCGAAGAACAATTAAAATATAACGCGACTAATAAGTAAAGATAAGATAACTCTCGCTTTAACCACGGGTCCACTAACAACACATTTACCCCCAAAGCCCATATAAAAGTTCACTCTTCCCCAACAGATGACCATATATGTTCGATAAGGTCATTTCTCAAACGAACCCCAGTTTGTTTATCGAATACTGCACGTCTGCGTTGGTCCTTCACCATTCTAGAAAGTTGAGCAGTGTTGTCCCTTGAAATAACAACTGGAGCACCGTGGCTGCGTTGCTCATAGTCATGCGGCCAATCACCGGGAATACGTTCATCCTCCACTATCATATTATGTAGAATAATGACAGTTTCATTATATACGCTAACACGTCCGGATTCCACATTCGTGCGGGTTGTTTGATGATTGCAAATTGATTTTGTAGTACCCCGAATCCCCGTTCTACATCTTTTCGACAACCTTCCTGCATCGCCGAAAATTTCTGTTTCTTTTGGGAGTCTGGATGTTTAATGGTAGTTACAATAGTTGCTGTCTCTGGGTATATTCCATCCCCAAGATAATACCCCATATTGTATTGATTTCCATTGACTGAAAAGTTTACTGCCGGTGCTTTACCGTTGATGAGCTTTTTGAAGATATACGAACGGTTCATCACATTGATATCATTGTTTGAACCCGGCATACCAAAAAATGCGTGCCAAAACCAAAGATCATACGACACAACTGCCTCAAGGATAATACTTTCGCTACCCTTGTAGGCGGTATAAGCACCGGATTCCGCAGAAGGGCATTTTTCCCATTTCCAATGCATGCAATCAACACTACCAAGCATCCCTGGAAATCCCCTTTTTTGGTTTTCATCAAGAAGGAGTTCAACATCACGCTGAGTTGGTGTCCGCAAATATTCATCCTCGTACAATTGGACTATCACCCTGCAAAATCTACGAGTTGCTTCCAAAACCGTAGTTTCCCCAATACGTAAATACTCATCGATTGCATCGGCTGCACATACGTAAGCTAACATACGAATAGCTGCAGTAATTTTTTGGTGCGTGGTTAATCCTAGAACACCACAAGCATCTCTTTTTTGCACAAAATAACTATTTACCGCCACAACATCACCCAAAATACGGTTGAATAATTGTCGACGCATTCTGAATCTTCTTCGGAATACATTGGGCGGAAATGTCGAGTTGCTGCAGAAATAGTCTCTCCATAGACCTTTAACACCTACATTATGTTGTCTTGGTATTTTTGTACGTGTATGTGGAGGGTTCATAGTTGACAACATTAAACCAGCAGTAACTGCTAGGTTATTACTGTTCGCTTCAAGTGAACTTTCATCTGATGAGTAGTAACTTGTGTTATCATCATCGTTTAATGAACCAGAAGAAGAAAAAGTATAAGAAACATAGTGAGGAAAACTAGAAGAGGAACCATACTTGTCTATATGATTTACATAGTTTGCCATTTTGTTATGTGTTGGAATTTGTAAGGAGCAAGAGATGATGATAAAACTCGGTTTGTATTGATGGAGAAGCAAGTGTGGTTATTTATAATAAAAAAAGGAGAATTTTGAACACAAATATTGTTTATCTTAGATATTTTATGTAGCTTGACAAGGCAATGATATGAATTGACAATACACCGACCACATTTCAATGCAAAGATTTATTTT
>JAJJMC010006585.1:8090454-8186734 GCA_023531435.1 Papaver californicum | reverse complement strand
CAATACACCGACCACATTTCAATGCAAAGATTTATTTTCAGATTTGTTAGAGATATTTTATATAACTTGACAAGGCAATGTTATTAAATATATTATTGTTCTCTATTTAATCCCAATACCTTCTTTGTTTACTTCATAACTTACCTACACCCATGTCAACATTTCATTCAGCCGAAGACTTGGCTTTAACAAAATCCTGGTATTACGAAACCTTACGTGAAGATGTTATAGTCGGAATTGTTGATCCAGAAACTGTATGGGGGAGGATCCACAGACATTTTGGTGAGGAATATGGAAATTCAACCCAAAGATCTATTGTACAGATTTATGATAGATACCAAGTTATTCGAAAGGGAATAGCTGATTATGTATCTATACAACAACGGATCTTTAACGACACCCATTTAGGATTATCGATCCAACAATTTGTAAGTATCCATACCATTACAAAAGTTGTCTCCTCTATCATTAACAACAATTACAAATAACAAATTATTTAACTGTTTCTTCCCTTGTGTAGGAGGAAATTGCTAAAATGCACTACTTTCAGGAAATGGGGGAAGAATTCATATTTGTAGCAAGCTATGAGTTCACGAAATCCAAAATGTAATCGCAATTAACTCCTAAAATTATCAATTGAAGTTAAAGTTCAGCGGTTCTCTATTTTTAAAGTTTCAATTTTTTTAATGCTAATGACCTCATAATATCCCCTGAATCGTCGTTAAATGAACAATAACTTAAGGTACTACAATACTTTTATTAAATCAAAAAAGACATACATGAAAGGGAAAGAAAAATAAACTACCGATACAGATAAATAAAGTAAGAAATAAACCTATTAGTGAAACCGTAAGGATTGGCTTGTTGGACGACGTTCACGAAGATCTTCCCTACTAAGTAGAAAGATCAACACAAAAGGGTTGAATTCATCCATTACCCTTAAGATCTCAAAATGAGGTTTGTACCGGAAATCACTTCGTTTCCATCTTGTCCATTCCTGTAGTGATCGAGCAACAACTTCATCATCAGTTTCATTCCTAAGACGAAATCATTGACCCGAGCAGTTAAAGAAGAAAATTTTAATACTTCCTTGGTAATTTTCACATATCGACAAAAAAGGCCTGCTCTGTTCCGGTTGTTGGGATTACCGGTTTCATTGCAAAAGTTTGCATATGTGT
Organism: Papaver californicum; assembly: GCA_023531435.1. Taxonomy (NCBI): domain Eukaryota; kingdom Viridiplantae; phylum Streptophyta; class Magnoliopsida; order Ranunculales; family Papaveraceae; genus Papaver; species Papaver californicum. The sequence goes on along the minus strand of JAJJMC010006585.1, from coordinate 8,185,556 downwards.
GTTCCAACCATTCCATGGTCATACAACCATTGATATCACGTTCCTGACCCCTTGCTGGATAATGTAATACTATGTTTCGACATATGGATAAATCTTCATCTAAAGTAAAATTGGTTGCATTAAGGGTAAAATTTTCGTAACTCGACATTGAAAAATAAAATGTGGGAATAATGAAATGAGTTGTATAGCTATTGAATGTTATTTATATTAGTATAAGAAAAAAAAATAGCTGTTATGCAAGGACAAAAAAACGGTAACATAACGGTAATAAAACGGTCATTTAAATTTCGTAATGAGCTGTAAAATTATCATACTACATAAACGGCGTACTAAAAAATAACATTTCATATAACCGTAAATCAACAATAAAAATAACCGAACACGTTCTTTTAACCGTCATTCGAAATTTTAAATTTTTGTTTAACCGGAGTTTGATCTTGGTGGAATAAATGGCGGGAAAGATGGTCTGACGTTCTGCGTTGGTCGAACTGTTGATGAAGATCCCGGAGGTGTGGTCATAGCATATGAGGCAAATCCAAGAGGTTGTTCTGCACGAAATTGGGTAAGCTGTCTGGTCAACAACGTATTTTGATCTTGTAGGAGGCTAATTTGAGCGGTTGTCTGACTCCGAAAATTGTTGAACTCAACTTCTTTGCGAATCAAGTAGTCCATCTGATCCTTAGTTTCAGCTAAGGTAAAATCACGCAACTCTTGCGTAAAATCTGCAAACTCTTGCACTAAATCATAAGCCGCTACCTGGGATGAAAATAATTTAGAATAACCACAGAAGCATAAATGTGTAATCTGTATTCAATTTTTCAAAACTTTGTTAAAAACTTACATATGGTAGTTGTTGGGGGGGGGGGGGGGGGGCGATGAATGGGCACATTGTCATGATGCCGTGGGATGTTGTGTTTGATACGGTCACCTGCATAGCCATACGTTTCAACCTCCCAATCAACTTGCGCGACATATTTGTAGAGGTTGGTAACATGTCTCCAATATTCATAATAAACATCGTACTCCACGACACGTACGTATTCACTAGCATTGACGTGAGAAATTGCTGTCATGTCCTCAATCTCGTCGTCGACGAAGTTGGAAATGCAAGCAGGGGGGTTTGCAGGAATACCCCAAGTTGGGTTGTTCTGCCTCCAACAACGATCTCCGAGATACATATTGTGCTTTATCCAAGAAAATGATAATAAATAAATACCTACCCATTCACAACAGTACGAGTTGGAAAAAAAAGGAGTATGAGAAAAGGACTAGGAAACATACAGTGCCCAGCCAGGTGAATGTTATTCTTTTTCCAGAAAGTTCTATTGCTTTGCGGCCAATATCTTCTGGTATGTAGTTAACTGCAGTAAGCCATGGTTGCCACGTCACGGCGTCTACGGATAACTGGTTCAGTTTAGTCCTTGTCTTCACTATGTCAACACCCTTCTTCCGGGAGGCGACCCACCTACGACATCTAGGCCATTCATGTTCACTTTCAGCCGAAGGGATATTTGGACGATATATCCCCAGATATTCGTATCCCCAAAACTACAACAAATTTTTTTTCAAAATGATTTAACAACATAACAATTAAATTTTAAGAAAATGAATTTTGAATAACGTTAAATAAATTACCTCCAAAATTTGGAACGGCCCGGATACTGATTTTTGTCCCCTAGAAGCCGTGGCAAGACCCGAATACAATTTTGAAAATGCAGGACCACCCCAGTCGTACTGATCAACTTCATTTAGATTATCAAAGGCAGCCAACCATTCTGCATCAATGTAGGTTTTTGCATTTGGGAAAAAGAAATTCCCCAGAACATACATATAGAACGCCCTCGCTACTCTATCAGCAAGAACACTATCATCGTTCGCCGCGTGCAATGTATCTTTATCAAAATAGGTGGTCAAAAACTTGAGAGTGATGGCATCCGTTTATTTGTGTTGTAGTTATAGGGAATTTTGAGGAAACCCACTGTTGGGGAACACCTTCTCTTTTGCATACCGCATTATCTTTCAGTTCAGGAAAGATATTGTCACGAACATACTCAAGTTTGTACTTAGCTGGCTCATAAGGAACAGATCTCCCGACACCGATACTAAGCTCGGTCAACATAACCCAATCGAGGTGAGTGAACCCAAGCTCTCCAAAAAAAAAGTGAAATGTGTTTGTAGTATCCCAAAACCGCTCGACAATATAATCAATAAGAGCGTGGGATGAATCTACTAAAGGTAGGGATAGTAATCTGCCCCAACCTCCCATTTCTATTACCCTATTACACTCCTTAGTGATTTTCTTGTACATCTGTATAACTGATTTGAGAGAGCCACGATGGTCAAACCTGAAGTTGGCGTCGGAGGAATATGTAATATTTGTCGAAACGTGTTCCTCCGTATCTTCGACAACGTTATAGTGTTCCAACCCCTGAACATCTACCGACACGGGGACCATGGATTCAGGTTCAGAATCCTCTGCGATTTTAGTTTTTTTGCTTTTCTTCTTTCTACCAACCCATCTCGAAGCAACATTGCTAGACATCTGCCCAAACAAATAATAGAACATTGTCAATATATTCAGTAAATCACCACAATGCATAAACAATTAAAATTAATTTAACACCAACTAAACTTGTATGTAATTGTCTATTTCCATACACATTTGTACCAAGAATTATACATCAAACATTCGAAAAATACATACATCATTATCAAAATACAACAGTCTCACCAATTATAATCAATCTCATTCAAATTACCCAATTGCAAATACTACCATACACATTTGTTTTTAAATTAAATCAAAATTAATTCCTTTAATTTCTACACAACATACTACATTCAACCAAAAATTAAACATAAACCCACTAAATTAAACATGAGATGTCTAGCAATTTATAACATGAGATGAAATCACAATAGACTAACTAAATAATATTAATAATATTTAACTTTGTCAGAGATATTTTGCTTTCCCTTGACAAGGCATTGCGATGAAATGATAATAGACTGACTACATAATAATTCAAAGATTGGATTTTAACTTTGTCAGAGATATTTTGCTTTCTCTTGACAAGCCATTGCGATGAAATGACTATACACTGAATTGACAATACAACGACTAGTTAATAATTCAAAGATTTTCTACTCAATTTGTCAGAGATATTTTATTTTACTTGACAAGGCATTGAGATGAATTGATAAATAACTTGCCAACTACATTTGGTATCCGTAGAAGTTAAAATTCATAAATAAATTAAAAGAACTAAAAAGGTTCAACACCATAAAGTTCAACACTTTGAAAGATAAAGGGACACACCATAAAGTTCAACACCATAACTACCAAATTCAGTTTGTTCTAGCGATCTTAATTTTCACCAGAACAAAGGGTTGTTATCTCTTGTAGCACTATTCGAACTCTTTGTTGTTCTTCTATGCTCATCACCTCCCTAGACTCAATCGAGCGAGTCAGTCTCCTAACCAACAAATCGGTTCTATCCTTTATAGCTGACATTCGATTGTCAACCACTGATGGTTGAACTACCCTTTCCCCCAAATCAACCCCCCTTGTTGGATCAACTACTCCACCATCTTCAGGTTCTATCCTGATGAGCTGACTCAACCCATGTGGATGTCCTGGCACTCTAACTATTCGATACATATCATCGAAATTCATCTTCAGAATCTACATAAAATAGCAATTCGATACATATCGACAATTTAACCACAACCCAATTAAATTTAAACAACCAATTAATAAATTATATACAGGCAACAACAAATAATCATCAATAAGAGTATACCCAATTTATAATATTTATCATAAACCCTATGACAAAATACACAATTTCAAATATATCCATACACATTATTTTCAAAATTAAATCAAAATTAATTCCTTTGATTTCTACACAACATACTATATTCAATCAAAAATTAAACACAAACCCAATAAAATTAAGCTACAACAATTTCGTATTGTATGTTCAATTTAACAAAGGGAACAAATTTTGAAACCTAATTGATAACATGCACAAAAACCCTAAATAAATTCCCAATTTTATAATTAGAACACAAATTCATAATTCAATAATAGGTTTATAATATGGTAATTAAACAACATATACAACTAATTTAACCACAAAATCATCTAAATTGCATATCAAATTAAAACAAGTAAATTCAATTTTGGTTTGTAGAAGATATACCTTGATTTCGCTTGGAATATGTTTGAGCGAAGTATGAAAATGAGAAACGAAGCTTTGGGTTCTCGTCAAAGGATCGATGTGTTGGAAAAATGGGGGTGTGGGAGGGTTTCGGCTAGGTAACAGGAGGGCGAGGTGAAGATGAAACAAAAAATAAGAGTTTTTAGGGTTTTAAAACGGTGAAATAGACAGGCGAGAGCTTGGAATCTCGCCTACATCACAGCGGGAGTCCAGCATCTCGCCCGTCTATTTCCCCACACACATCCTTCGCACGCTTAGTAGGCGAAACTCTAGTCTCTCGCTTCTGTTTAAGCGGTACTACAACATCTCGCCCGGATTATTTTTCACACGATTACTTCGCACAATTCACGGGCGTGATTCTGGAACTTCGCTTGTACAAGCGTGATACTTAGATATCGCTTGGGGAGTGGGCGAGGTGTTGAGATTTCGCCTGTATGTTTGTTTCGCAGGCGGTAAGCCACAATCCCACTTGTACCAGGCGAAGTATTAATCTCTCGTCCGTCTTTCCAAGCGATATCGTGGTGCTTCGTTTACCCACAAACGGTACTCTACGACCTCGCCTGATCATTCACCGCTGTTTTTGACCCAGATCAAAGATTAAATTTTTTAATCTTTGATCGATGGGTATAATCGTGTGATTGTGGATGCTCTAACATCCATATAAATCATCGTTCACGCAGCTGCAACATATATCACTTGTTATGTGTTTGATCCATATGAAAATAAATTCCCTTTAATTATTTAGTCTTGCGTCAATTGTCTCTTCTGCTTCCTCTTTAATTTGTGTCGCATCATATTTCATGCAAAGGTGCTTCGGTGTAGAAACAGTCTCATCATTAGAAGTTGTAGACACTAAACAATCTCCCTCTTTTAAGAACCGTAATTCATTTTTTTTACTATAGCCTTTGACACGTATCCCATTATTAAAGGGGGACCAATATATTATTTAGCTATACACATCATTGAATGCCTTACCAAATGAAATAATTAAATTGAGTTTCCAACACGTCTATTTCCTATTTAATTTCTGCTTAGTTAATTGTTGACGTGGCTTGTTGGAGATAATGTGGTATCAGCTTGGTCCCACGAAATAGAACTTAATGTTTGTTTCCTTTAATTATGCAGCAACATCTGATAAAAGGATATTACCACTAGCACTCATCCGTCAACATCATCAGTTATTGAGCGGGTTTCAACAAAAGTAACGTGGTCCCCACTAAGACTAAAATTTCTTTCTCTTGGGAATTTGTTGAATCTGCTTCAAATTTTACTTCAACTCTTATCGAGAAGAATCTTGCTATTATAATTAGGATAAATAGGATTAGTTTTTCACTTTAACTTTTCACATACTGTCTCCTCAAGTTTGTTTTCTTTAATATTAAATTATTTTTTTGGGTCTTATTATCCGATACGACAAGCTTATCATTTCATGTGACCTGCATAAAATATACATCTCTTCTTCGTAAATAATCATTCCAACTTTTTTTTCTTTTTTGGCGAAAACGAAAATCTCATTAGAAAAGAAGGGGACCACTGAGGTCTACATAAAGTTAATTGAGGAGAGGAGTTGGATCTCTCCACTCTCTTCCTTTCCCTTCGATTCGAACAAGATTAGCTATATAGTCTGTTATCTTGTTTCTTTCTCTACCTATGTAATTTAGCTTGCAGTTAGGATTTAGTTTAATTAGTCTTTTACAATCACAAATTAAAACATGGCATGCCCAAATGCTAGAAGAGGTGATGTTGTTGACTCATCTATAATTGTCTTGGCATCGCCCCGATACAAAACCTGGTCCCATCCTTGCCCAAAAAATAGTTTCTCTCAAAGCTGTAGCTTCTGCCTGTTGACTTAATCCGACTTTTGCCACTCCCGAGATGCCTGCTATGAAGGAGCCGCTTGGGGAGCGAGCTACTATACCATATCCTGCTGTATGATCAGAAACAGAATAAGAGCCATCGAAGTTTACTATGACATAATCAGATTTCCTAAAGGTCCAGGAGGATACTAGGGATTGTTCAGATATAATGACATTCCTGTTAATTTGGTCTTGTTTTTCCTAGATTCTGGTAGGGTTTGTTATTGAAGAACATGTATTGGAGATGGTTTGTTTATTTTGCCTCTCAACCTGAGGAGGCCTATGATGGTGGGATTGAGTTACTGGGATGGTAATTGTTGTCTTCTGAGCAGGCGGAGCTAGGTCTGCTAGAAAACTGGTGTTGACTGGGAAGTTTTGGCGATTGCCTTTACCTATCAAGAGGTGATTTTGGGTGTTAAACGGAAAGGTGATGGGATGAGTTTGGGGTTGTTCTGTGTTCGACGAATTGGCCACTTTATAGATGATAGTGATTGGATTGGGTTTGACTTTTTCAAAGATTATTTCACATCTGTGCTTCCAAATTTGCCAAAGAATCTGGGATACATAGGCAACCGACTCTTTCTTCTTAAAAGAAATGACGGAGTTATTTTTTTGCCAAGATTTTATCCATTCAGAGATGTCATTATAAGATAACATGTTGGTGTACATACTCGGCCAGAGAGTCTGCCAGACTTCCTTAGCAAGATCACACTGTATGAGGAGATGAGTGTTAGTTTCAGTATGCGTGTTACAAACGGCGCATATCTGCTTCGTGTTATCAAGATGTTTGAAGAGATTTCCTCTGACTTTTAAGGTATGTTTTACAATTTTCCAGATGAAGAGATTTATCCTTTTCGGGGTACTAATACGCCAAATGTTGTTCCAAACCCCGGATTCCACCTGATTGGCTCTAGGGTGGGGGAATTTGTTTTGCACAAGAAACTTATAGGTGGAGGCTACCGAGAAAGAGCCATTGGTATTGAGAGCCCAACCTATTTTGTCAGTTCCACCGGGGAGCAGGGGAATGGAGGTGATTTCTTCATATTGTATTCCGGAAAAGAGGATCCTAATTAAGGGGATATTCCAGGAAAAGGTTTCCTGATCAATAATCTCACTAACCCACTGCACCCCAGAGTTTTTTTGGGTATCCGTCACCTCATTTACCTTCATGCTTTTTAGCCAGTTATACTCCCATATTCTAATTTGAGTCCCATTACCGATGACCCAGAAGTGGTGATCCTTGATAATGCTCAGACCCTTTTGGATACCTTTCCAAATCCAGGTATCCCTCGAGTGATTTTGGACCAGAAGAGGGCTGGAATTGGGGAAGTAACGGGCCTTTAGAATACTGGCCCAAAGGTCTTTTCCATTGTGGATGAGTCTCCAAGCCAATTTAGCTAGCATTGCTTCATTAAATAGGCTAAGGTTTTTGAAACCAAGACCACCCATATTTTTTGGTTGACAGATGGAGTCCCACGCTTCCATTGAGTATCCCCTAACATTGCTTTTTCCCGTGTTCCAAAAGTTTCTTTGAAGTTTATCCATCTGATTTATAGTTTTTTTCGGCAAAACGAGGCATCCCATCTGGTAATTCGGGATCGTGTTTATGACGGATTGAATCATAGTGGCTCTGCCTGCCCGGGAGAGCATTTTAGGTTTCCATCCTTGAAGTTTGTTTTCCATATTCTTAAGGATGGATTGAAAGGTTAGAGTTCTGGTTTTTTTCCGGAAGAGAAGGAAACCGAGGTATTTCTCCTCATCCATCATTTTTGGCATGTCGAGCCATTTTCCCAGAGTGTCTTGAAACCCATCTTCAAGGTTTTTGCTGCAGAAAATCCCAGATTTGTTGAAGTTTATGCATTGACCACTCGATTGGCTAAAGTCGTTCAGGATCGAGAGAATGGTTTTTACTTCCTCGTGATTGGCCTTGATGAAGATAAGGCAGTCGTCAGCGAAAAGAAGATGGGAGACTGGGGGACCAGAAATGGATATCCTCATACCGCTCAAAAGGCACATGTCATTAGCTCCTTCAATCATTTTGGAAAGGGCTTCCATGCATATTATGAAAAGGTACGGGGATAGGGGATCCCCTTGCCTTAAGCCCCTGGTGGGTTTGAAAAATTTGCAAGGGGTACCATTTAGGATGATAGAATGGGTTGTAGTGGAAATGCATTGATTTATGAGATTGCACCATTTGTCTGAAAAACCCATTCTCTTCATGACAGCTAAAATGAAGTTCCATTCTATCATATCAAAGGCTTTGCTCATATCCAACTTTATCCCTAGGCTGCCGGAAGTACCTTTTTTCCTTTTCATCGCCTCTACCACCTCTTGGGCAATGATAACATTATCATGTATATTTCTGAAGGGAATGAAAGCCGATTGGGCTGGAGAAATGATTCTGTTGAGAATGGGTTTCAGTCTTTCAGCCATGATCTTGGATATAATTTTGTAGATGGTATTGCACAGGCTAATAGGTCTGAAATCTGCTGGGGATTGTGGGATTTTGGTTTTAGGGATCAAGGATATGTAGGTATTGTTTATCTCTTTCAGAATAAATCCATTTGTGAAAAAGGCTTTGATAGCTCTGGAAACATCCACACCCACAATATCCCAATTGTGTTGAAAGAAGCCAGCTTGGAACCCATCCGGTCCAAGAGCCTTCCAGGAATTCATATTCCCAACAATTTTTTTGATTTCCTCCGAAGAGGGGATTTCAGTAAGGGATATGTTTTCCTGGGTGGTGATCACTGGCTTGAGGAGATGTATGATATTAGGATCAATGTTATTTTGACTGCTTGAGCTAATTTCCTCAAAGTGCGAGGTTAGGAGAGATTCAAGATTTTCCCTGTTTTTAATCCATTGTTCGCTCTTGTTTTTGAGGCTACTGATGTTGTTGGTTTTCCTCTTGTAATTTGTGATCGCATGAAAATTTTTGGTGTTCCTGTCAGCATCTTTGACGAAATATTCTCTAGATTTCTGATTCCAGAATCTTTCTTGGATATCGTACCAATGCTCAAGATCAGTCTCCAGAATTTTTTGGGTAGTCCTATCATACTCTCTGGTACTATCCCTCACTCCCAAGATTTCTATGTTTCTCTCGATTTTACCAAAGGAGTTTTGTTTCCATCTTTGAAGGGCATATTTGGTATTTTTTAATTTTTTAATTATTTAATTATTTTGTATGTTCAGATCCTTGTTCGGAGGCATTCCAGCTGTTAGCAATGGTGATTTTACAGGTTTCTTCCTTTTGCCAGCATTCATAAAATTTAAAATAAGATTTTAGTTTCTTTTGTGTTTCCTCGGTATATAACACGATTGGGTTATGATCCGATCCTATGCATGGCAGGCTGTGGATTATGGAGTTTGGATATTGGGATTCCCATTCCAGGTTAACCAGGCCCCTATCAAGTCTTTTGAGAATTAAATTCTCATTCTCTCTTTTGTTTGACCAGGTGTATTTTGGGCCCGAGTGCTCCAATTCAATGAGACCCGCTGAATGGATGATTTCAGAGATTTGGTTAACTGGACTGTCCGATTCTTCTAATTGATTACTAGCGTCCTCCGAAGATAGGGTAATATTGAGATCTCCTAAAATGATCCAAGGATATTCAATGTCTCTACTCATATCCAAAATTTGCTCCCATTGGGCTTTTTTGGGGCCGTAGATGTGTTCACCATACATACAGGAGATGTAGGTGTCATCCTTATCATGGCCGATTTTTATTTTGAGGTTAACCAAATTCCTAACATTAAAAGTAATCGTAATGTCCAGGTTGTCTTTCCACATTAGGGCTAGGCCCCCAGATAGGCCTTGCGAGGATTGAGCCCAGATATTAGGATAACTAAAAATCCTCAGATGATTTTGGGTTTTAGTCTCACTAGTTTTGGTTTCAGATAAAAAAATAATATCCGGACTGACCCGCCTAATTATGTTTTTTAAGTGTTGTTTTGTTTTTTTTCCTCCTAGGCCTTGGCAATTCCATGAAAGAATTTTCATGATTTTAGGGTATTGGATTGGACGGTAGTTTAGATATAACTTTTTGAGCTCCGAAGTGGGACTTTGTTGATTTGAATAGACAAAACAGGCAGAATCAAGCTCAGGGATAGTACTGAGCCTGTCGCTGTTCTTGCGCTTTCTGGGCTCGATCGGATTAATTTGGTTTTTTGAGCAGATATGCAAGCTGGAAGAAGCCTGGGAAATTCGGTTTGAAAGAAAGGTTTGGGCCTTAGTGTTTGAGGGAATGGTTTGGGCTTGAAGGTGGAGAATTGGGTTGGTAGTAGTAATCAAGTATGCTGGGCTTCTCCTAAGATTGATTTTGGTTTCTTGAGTAATGGGCTCATTGCTATAGTTGGGGCTCCTGTTGGGCTTCTGATTTTGAACATAAACTTGAATCGGTTCTTTGTGGGCAGTCGAAATTTTTCCGTTAGGTTTTGAAGTCTCAAAAAGACAATTCCTGTGAACAGAACTTTTTCTGCTTAAATTTGTTTTTAATAGGGAAACATCAATTCTGTGGACACCAATAAGAACAGTAGCGGCAGTTAAAGTATTCTCCAGATTAATGGTAATGACAATGTGAGTTGGGAAGCTAAGGCAGCAGATGATCTTACTGTTGCTATAAAGGTTGTTGTTTTTATAAACAGTGTGAGTAATGGGGCAAGTGAGCAGCAAAGACAGGTATATGAACAGCAAAAGCAGAATATAAATGACTGGGGTAGGGGAAGATACCTGTTCTGTGTTGTTGCCTGGATGAATCGCCGAGGTTGCTTCTCCATGGGTTGTCAATAAGAGGTTTTCCTCTTCCATCGATCCAGGGCAAATTTGAAGGAGGCTTCTGGTGCTACTTTTCTGATCCGGGTTCCTAGGACGTTTGTTACTTCTGGGGGTTTGAAAAAGATTCCAATCATCAATCAAGTGGGGATTTTCAGATTCACTGAGAGGAGTGCTCTGTATGCTGGTGTTGTCAATTGTAGGTTTTGAGATGGCAAGCCTTTCTATGTGGGTGTTGAGGGAGTGTACTGAGAAGCCAGTTTTTGGAACTTTAAAGTGAGGTGCAGTGGGATTTGGCTCCCTATAGATTGATCTTGTAATTGGGGTGTAGGGTATCCAGGTGGTGGGATTTGTGATGGTGAAATTTGGCTTGAATCTGTGGATCACCTGGGCATCTTCTTGCACTTTTATTGCTCTTGCTGGGCACATAGATTTAGGTTTTCCTTTAAAGAAGAACCTTACCCATCCAGTAATTCCTACTCCGTTGCATACAGTGATTCCTCTTGGGAGGGCTTTGCTAACATCCACCTTAGTGAGAACTTTAACTAAATTGCCATGAGAGGGATTACCTGAAGGGGGTTCCATCTTTATCACTTCTTCCACCATTGCAGCCATCTTCTTTGGGATTTTCTTTCCATAAAATTCAGTTGGGATCTGGCTGATATGATTCCAGAAAAGTTGGAACTTGAAGTTGATCCGGCTTTTTTCAATGGTGGGATTCCAGGGCTCCATTACCATTAGATGATCCAAGAAGGTCCAGGGGTCTGTTTGCATTATTTCCACCACATCCTTGCTTTCACCAAATCTGCATATGAAGAGATTTATTCCTTCTTTTCTAACTTGCTTAAGGTGGTACTTGTTCCACTTCTTGTAAATCTCTCCTGTCACCTCAAATGGATCTAGGTTGTCTTCTGCAAAGATTTGACCCACAATAGAGTGACTCCAGTTGATTTCTTCATCATCTTCATCATTTTCATCACTGGAGTTATCATGAGTTATAATAATTCTCTCTTCTATTTCTTCTGATGAAATTGCAATGTCTTTTCCTTTATCAATGCTTTCTGTCCTAGCATTCTTTGGGCTGAAATCTTGTTTGTTTGCCATTGTGGATTTGTCTTCAGCAGTTATCTCCCTGAATTGGATGCTAGTGCTACTATTTCCCATGTTTTCCATTCTGCTGAAATCCGGTTCTGTAGGGGAGTCTGGATATTTTTTCTTTTTTGTGCTGGGGGGCCAGATGGAGCAGGTGTTAATGTGGATGGTTTTCTTGAAGAAATAAGTTGATTCAGGAATTGGGGGCCCCCCGCCCCCCGCCGCCATTTTGTCTTGGAAGTGCAATGTGAGAGAGATGATTTGAGGTGATGGGAAATGTTTAGGTGGTAGTTATGGGTGACATTGCTACTGAGATGGGTAGGAGAAGTGGTGATTTGATATTGTAGCATTGCCTTGTAGTAGGGCTCAGAGTAGGGTGGCTTGAGATTGAATTGCAGTGGCTTGGTTTCGAGGAGCCTATGCCTATAATGTTTGCTACAGGGAAAGTAATGTTGATGGATGGGAGAAAAGCTGTTTACCTTACTTGGTACAGAGGTGATGAGGCTGAGAGGAAACTGAAATATCCATTGTATTTTTTCTTCACACGAAGAGGAAAGCATACATATTGACAATTTCATGGAGGCAAAGCAACCTTTGGGATTCATCCTGCAAGAACATAAAACAGAGAGTTAGTTAGCCATTAAAGCAGGTAGAAAGAAAATTGGGACAACAAATACAGGGAAAGATTGAGAACAGGAGAAAAGGGGATTTAGTGCATTTTGGGATAAGTTGGGGAAAAATTTAAAGGGGGAATAATTTAAATGGAGAAATGAGAAAATTTAAGGCATGAAATTGGGATAAATTGAGGAAAACAGGAGTAGGAGGAGAATTGGCAGTCGAGGGGAAGATTGGGGAAAAATTAGGGCATGAAATTGGGTTTCATAGATTAATTTGTGGGAAATCACGAAGTTTGGAAATTTGGATTGTGAAGTTTGAAAGGGGTTAATGTTGTTCGGACATTTGCTGGAGGGAGGTTATTGAAATTTGAACTTGGATTTGGATTGAGAACTGCTTCATTAAAACCTTTACTGCCCTGTGTTCATCTATGGAGAACCCCTCTATTGGATTCGTAAGCCCCCTGAACCCAATTCGTAAGCCCCCTGAACTAAATGTTATCGGTTATTATTTTTTTATTGTCCCTATACTTCTTATTAAAATGTCTACAACATTCCAACTTCCCTGTACATAGAACATTCTCGACTGGTTTCTTCGTATGTGATCGGTTATTATTTTTTTTATTGTCCCTATACTTCTTATTAAAACGTATAAACACGCTATTTTTTTATATACTGATTCTATACCTTTTGGTGAGACACACATAAAAAACTTATTCTCTTGTTTGTTATGCAACTTTTGTCTTGCCTTTTGATGGTAGCACGACTGCCCATAGATCGAAATCTGATAACTTATTTCGGCTTCTTCACTTAGAGCATTCACATGAGGGCGACCGGACTATAAAACTAAAGATTAAAAATTTTAGTTTTTAGTCCGGCCCCAAAACAACCGTGTATAGTCAAACGGTGCTCTAACAATACGCCTGGGGTATGACGGTGTGCTACCGATGCGTTTGAAAAGACGGGCGGAGTCCTAGGATTACACTTGCTCGAGACGGTATGCTAGCGTAACATCTGATGTGGACGAAATCCTAACGTAATGCATGTGTTTAGACGGTATCCTAGGAACACGCCAGAGAGACGGGCGGTATCCAAGAAAGACGCTTGGTGGGGCGAAGTTCTAGTATCTCGCCTGGAGGATTTGCACTTGTGCGAACAGAACGTGTGAGTAGAATGGGACTGGCGGTGCCCTAGCGTCCCGCCTACAAAACCCAAGCGGAGCACTAAAGTACCGCTCCATTACATAGTTTAGTTAGTTAGTTAATTAGTTAGTTAAGTTATTAGTTTAGTTAAGTTATAAAATGCGGACTCTTAGAGTACCGCTTAGTTTAGTTAGTTAGTTAATTAGTTTAGTTAAATTAATTAGTTTAGTTAAGTTAAGTTTAGTTAGTTAGTTAATTAGTTTAGTTAGTTAATTAATTTAGTTTAATTAATTTACTTAGCTTAGCTAATTAGCTTAGTATACTTAATTTACTATGTATTGCTTTGGGAGGGGCCTTAGGCTTGGACCAGGCGGCATGCTAGGATAACGCTCCAACTGAGCGGTATTACAGGTGACGCTTGTGTGTGGGCATGATCCTAGCACCCCGTTTCATCATACGCACTCCCAGAATAACGCTTGACCAGGCGAACTCCTAGCTCACCGCCCGTATTTCTGAGTGTTGTCCCAGAATAACGCTTGGCTCTGGAAGAATTCCTACGACGCCGCTTAGCATCAAACGGTACACTACGAGCCCGCTCGACTATAACCTGTTTAGTCGGGAAAAATGATTATTTCTAGTCATCTACAGTGCATTTGGGCGACTATCGACTACTTTTGATCGTTCCACTGCACTATGATTTTTCGGACTAAAGATCACTTTTGATCTTTAGTTAACCTTTTGATCGCGCCCATGTAGACGCTCTTAAACATTATTTTATATACGCTGATAACACTGGACTATATCATATATATATATATATATATACTTTATTTTTTGAATAAACTAATTAATTCTGCTTTGAATATTTTGCAGATGACTAAGGAACAAACTAAACAACTTACTAAAAAAGAAATACATTGTGGTTGTGGGTTCGAGCCCCGCAGTAGGCGTCAAAAGATGTTGTAGCATAAGTATTCATACAACACTCCTGGAGTTCTGTTTTTAAAGATGAAATTCTAGCCATTAGATAATTCAATAATATTTTTTTTGAGATTCGTACCTGGTGATGAAATGTGGATCGTTGGATAATTCAATAGTATTCTCCGAGATCTGTTCTTCAAAGGATGAAGAGATTTCAGTTACTTGATGAATCAACTCTCCTATAGCTTTGGCTCTCTAAGAATTATTATAAATGAAAATAGAGGGTACCTGCAAGGTCACTATAATGCCTCAATGAGTAAGACTTTACTGCATGTTTTTATGGGGAGAAAATGATTAGAAAATGTGTACCTTTCCATGTGAAATTCCTCCTCTATTTATAGGTTGTAGAGGATATGCACCCATCCAAGTATCTGTTTTAATTCATTTTGACTACATACCTGGCTAATTGTTCTCCAGGTTCATCCTTATCTTAAGGATAATTAAATTAATATCATGTATCTTGACTGGTAGCTAACCAGGTTCATCCCCTTCTTTAGAATAATTAGGTTTTGACTATGTATCTTAACTAGTAACCCGTTAGATTCATTCTTATAATTAAGTTTGAATATGTACCTAGCCTACTTCTCATCCAGGTTCATCTTACCTAGCAGATACATTGTATCTTGTCATATTATGTAAGTAGACTATCATACTAGGCTACTAACCTTTAATGGACTTAGACTTCAACCCAGGAGCCCAACAATGTGTTTTACCCTAATTGGGCCAGGATTAACTAGGTTAAAGAGCTGTTGAGCCAACTTTCCATGTAATAGAATACATGGTACAAACATTGCCCCCTCTTAATCCTCAACTTGTTGATGGCTTAAGAAGAGTCCCTTGGGCCAGCTGCTTCGGTGTTTTACTTAGACGCCCCCAAGTTACTTGTTGAAGTTACATGGTAGTCTGCTTGTTAACAAGATTGCACTTGGTGTTATGGGTCGAATTTGTCGTAGTTAAAAACGAATTAGACTTAATGATTGCATCACAAGTTGCAAGCTATATAAATGTTTGTTGTTGTAAAAAGGATTCTTTCTTACATTATAACAAGGTGTTTTGTTTGCATTGTGGCAAGCTTTTGCACTGACTTCTAAAACAAGTTCAGGTTCTTGGACTATGTACGAGTATTTTGTATCGACAGTTGGTGTTGGCCTCGTGTCTGAGATAAAAGTTCGTGGTTACACTGGCGTAAAACTTGGTGAAATTTTATGCTTGCGACGAGAGCAGTACTTAAGTTTCCACTTGTGAGGTGAGGCCATAGACGCCTGCATGATAAGAATGCTTTCTGCTCGTAACGTGACAATGCTACTACACTCAATGTTTGGAGAAGTTGACATATTTCTTGTGTGAAGTAAGAATCTTTGTGCTTACATTGTTGTAAGGCTATATGAATATACCCAATTGAATTTTCGACAATGATGTTGATCCCAAGATGTGATCCGCGCTTTTTGGATGGTTGTAAAATATCATATATATTCATTTATTGAGATCTTGATAGGTGGCGTTCTTCATGTGTATTATGTTTTATTTTGTGTATTCGAATAATGCTTCACTATATCTCAAACCAAACATCACGTCAGATGGGGAACATGAGTTAAATATGAAACTCGTTCATTTGAGATCTTCGTATTATATAGTTGATGTTGATTTTTTTTCTTTAATATATCACGCTATTTTTTATCTTTCGATCTATGTTTCTTGCAAAAAAATAATGTTTTCTTATCTCCTTGATCTTCCCCTCACCTTTAGCAAGGCTTCTTCATACAAATGATTTTTTATTTTTTATTTTTTATTTTTCCTTTTTCGTTCCAGCTCCAACTATGTCTCTACATGCAAATGAATTTTAAATTTGTTTTCCTTCTTTTGCTCCAGCTCCAACAAAGCTTATTTATGAATATTTTTATTTCGACTCCAACAAAGATTTTTCGCGAATAGATTTGATTTTTGTCTCCTTTTGATCCAACTCTTTCTCTAGCAAAGTTTCCTAATGAAACGATTATTTTTTACTTTTTCTTACTTGTATGACGAGCCCTCATTTCCTTGAGAAAGGTGTACCACTACCATAAAACCGGGCCATGTTATCGTGGATAATTTATCTTTCTCTCACTGACCTGAGATGGGGTTCCATTACCCTAGAAATGGGGTCTTGTTATCATTGATAAATAGTTTGCTCTCACTGCCCTGAGATGATCAGGTTCTACTTCCCTGGAACTGAGACTTTGTTATCGTGGATAAATCAACTTCTTATCACCTCCCTGAGATGGGGTTCCAGTGCCTTGGAACTGGATCTTTGTTGTTTTTGATCTTGCGCTAAAACTAGTTTAGTTTGCCTATCAATCTGCGCAAGAACTGACTAAGACCATGCAAGGGGTATTTTTGAACAACTTCTCTAATCAGAGCCAAGTTTTTGTTTGCTTTCACTGCCCTGAGATGGGTTCCATATCCCATGGAGCTAGGTCCTTGCTATTCTTGAGCCAGCGCTAATAACGGTTTAGCTTGCTCGTAAATTTGCGCAATTATTGAATAAGATCATGCAAGAAATATTTCCTCTAATCAAAACCAAGTTGGGATCGATGCTAGCCATGCCAGAGTTATTGATAAACATCTCTGACTAGTATGCTCGAAGTTTATGACTGATCCTAGCTATGAGAGAGTTATTGCTAAACAGCTCTGGCTAGTATCGAAGTTTTTGGATCATGCCTTTTTTTGGTGAATCGTGCATTTGTTTGTGAATTGTGCATTTATTATAGGACCAGAAAATACGAATAATGTAAACAAATTTAGCAATCGTTTAGGCTTACCTTATGAGGCGTGAAGGGATCCAGTATCAAAAATATGCATCCTGTAGTTTTCTTGCCAGTTTAGAGTTTCATTCATTGGTTAAAATTAATGCATTTCCGACCATCTGCAAGATAAGAAATGGGAACAATGGATATAAATATTTATCAATGGTGAATTATTTTCAAGTTGTTGGAGTTCTAAGTTTTGGGCTCAATTTTGCTTCTTCTTCTCAATTAATATAATTCCCTTCTTGCTAGCTTATCTATCAGGTTACAGAGATTTAACAAGACCCCCCCAGTTGTTCGACTATTGTGATTAAAACTCGCACTAGGGTAGATTCCAATTGTTTTAAACTCGTGCATGTTTGAAATTGGCTCGATCCAATTAAAAAAAACTAACTATTAAGATTCCCTTGAACATTGTTTCAAATATCAATTCGACCAGAGATGTATTAGTCATCAGTGTTGCAACTGTGAGAGGTATTTTCTTTAGCGTCGTTGCATTAACAAAGAGTAAAAAGTAATTCTTGTTGTTGGTATTTTTTTTCTTCCAAAATCCACTGCGTGTAGAGTCAAGAAGCTGAAGAGTTTAGACTGCACAAGGTTGACCACACTTGAATTATCTTACACGTCCGGATTGAAATAAATCTTGTCATTAATGGGCATGGTGAGTTGTAACGAGATGGATCTTCAATTGGATCAGCGAGTTGGATCATTAGTTGGATCAACGAGCTAGATCGCTAATTGAACCGATAAGTTTGGAATGTTGACTCTATCTACGCTGGAATTGGCGTCGCGATGTGTTGCTGATGTGATCCACTGATTTGTTGCGACTATACAAGTTGAGATCGTTGAATATTTATGAGGCTAGGCTAAGAGCGTGAATATGATGATTGTACGTTAACTAACATCGACAATTGATGTTCATGTCACTAGGTGTGTCCTTTTTGGGAACTATTATCCTCACATGTGTGTGGTGCATGCATGTTTTTATTTTATCTTTCACTGGAAGATTGCATCCATGACGGGATACATTGGAGATTCATTTCATGTAAGGTATCTGAGACAATTGGGTCGCATTTGCAGGCGATACTGAGGAACGATGATCTTTGTTTCATATTGTTTTTGCTTTCTTTTGTTTGTATTTCTTTAAACGTCAGTTTTGTCGTAACATTTTTTCCGCTTTTTTCTGTCGAGGTACTCAATCCGCTTCCGCTCGTCGAGGTATTCCTTCCGCTTTTACTCATCGAGGTATTCCTCTCACTCGCGCCTGTTGTTCTTCCATGACCTGGTCCCGATCGTCGTTCCAATTTTACGATGGTGTAATGACTTCCGTACCGATCATTTGATCGATGATCTTCCCTTGCTACATTACTTAATTCAGAAACTTGCCTTTTGTATGATCCATGTTTCCTATCGTGACCACTTCGTACCTTTCGCACTCGCCAACCTTCATGTGAAGGTCGTGCACGCTGGCATGGAGTGAAACTTTCAGAGTATTTGGGTATTAACCTTTTGTAGTTTCTTATCCGTTGAGGCCTTCAGTAACATGTTTTCTTTCTCTAACTCTTGCAATCTTCCGTATAGACTCGGATCTATGGGTGTTGATCTAGTTCTATCCACTTGCACAATACGCGACGATACAAACGCTTCTTAACTTAACGGGGGAGTTGCAATATGTACCCAACGATTTCCTCTACTTATCATGTGTGGATAAGTTCTCGCAGAGGGACATCCTTATGTTGTATTTGCAGTCAAAGTTTCAACTCCTTCTCGAAGAGATTGATCAACATTATGTCGAGTTCCTCGTACTCTTGTATCAGCATTACCGTACTCACCACTCCAACCTGCTTGTGTGCAACCATTGATTTCAATTTGTTTTAAATAGAAAATTGACGTGTTGGAAACTCAATTTCATTGTTTCATTCGGTAAGGCCATAGAGTGATGTAGATGGCTAAATAATCTATTGGTCCCACTTCAATAATGTGATGTGTATCAAAGGCCATAGTAAAAAAAATAAAATATGGTCCTTAAAAGAGGGAGATTGTTTAGTGTCTACAACTGCTATTGATGAGACTGTTTCTACACCGAAGCATCGTTGCATGAAATCTGATGCGACACCTAATTTAGATAAATTAAATAGGAAACGGAAGATACCATTGACACAAGACTAGATAATTAAAGGAAATTTATTTTCGTATAGATCAAACACATAATGGGTGATATCTGTTGCGGCTGTGTGAACGATGACTTATACAGATGTTTGTTAAGGATAGGTTCTCCAATAAAAAATAAAATAAATTAATAGTCAGACGTCAAGATTTACTCAACTTATAAGCATACTAAGACGTCGTCAATTCTGCACAGCTTATAATAGTTATAACTTTAAGCGTTATCTTATTTGCAGGCAGACCATTGATAAAAGCCTAAAATACATTATTTATATATCATTTTTTATGTTTTTCTTAGTTATTTCTCTTGTATTTTATTTATATTACGTTCGTTTTGAGTTTTATAGGTACTTTGGACCCACATGAAGCAAAAGAAGAGAATTGGGAGCTTATGACATCGTTCGGAGCCATTGGGAGTTGATGGGGGCAAAGCTAGCAAGAACGCAAGTCTCAATTGCATTGAAAATGAAAAATTACTTGGGGGCATCCATATTTATAAAGGGAATTGAGATTACTAAAGGGTGCCTCTTATCTAATGTTGAGTACCCAAAACCATCTGTCTTATAACCTAGAGCTAGATCGAGGTCGAATTTCCCCTATTTCTCTTTTATTCGGACAAAGCTAAATGTTGCTAGAGAAAATTGTTGTCGGCGGAGATGGATTCGAATTTGAAAGATGGTTAGAGATAGAAGGAGCAGAGAACAAGATTGGTGGATGTGATGTTTGTTTGAAGTTGACTAGACAGTTAGAAAACAGTCAGGTGAGAACTCAGGGAGAAGGTTTTGGTTCTGATGCCAAGAAGCCGTTAATGACCGAGATAGAAAAGGATATGGAATGAATCTGTGGTGGTGGATATTGTCGCTGTTGAATCTGTGTTCAGATGGGTTTCAACTGATTGGGTCTTGGTGGCCGAAAAAACAAGATAAAAGAAATGTAAAGAAGATTCAGTGAGAAAAGATGAGAGAAAACTGGGACATGGGTTCTTGAGTTCTTGTTGTTATGACGGACATGTGAATAAGTCTGGTGATTAGAAGATAGAGACGTGAATTGATTGATGTTATGGGTTTGTGGAAGTGAGAATGGCCATGAATTTTTTCTTATGCTGGTGGAGGTGAAGATGGGATTAGACGTTGTTCAAAAGAAAGAAAGAAGATGATGATGTTATTTGTCGAGATGTTGTTGGGTATCCTTTCCATGGCTATGATTCTTATGTTTGTGTTGAATGAATACTTTATAAGATGAGTATGTTGAATGGGTTTGAATGAAATATTGTAGGGAAGGATTTAGAACTGGGTGTTAAAATCACTAGCTACACACACCAGAAATTCAGTCGGAAATGCACATAGAGTTCTCGATAGAATGCCCCAGAAACTAGCCGTAAACTATTATGGGCCTTTGAGTTAAAGTGGGCTCTATTCCACGATTCTGATTTTGGGCCAAGTGATTTAGTTATGGAAACCTAGGGTTAGAGTTCTTTTTGGATTTGGAGAACAAGGAAAGCTATATAAGAGCAACTTCAACAAGAGAGAGATATCTAGGTTTTTACCTAGATCTCTTCTCACATCTTCTACTTGTTTTTATAGGTTCACGCGGAAAAGATTTCTCAACGTCTAGGGTTTGTAATTTATTTTCTTCTTCAATTGTGTAAACTCCAATTATTATGACTAGTTAATTTTGTTATTGGTTAGGGAATAGTTGGATTTCTCAAACATGGTTTTGAATTAATAAATTAGTTTTGTCTCGATATTATCGATTATGATTCACTATAAATATCTCATGATTAATTGTTTGTTTAGTTAAGTTGCAAATTGATTGAACTCACACTCATATCTAAAGCTGATTTAGGGTTTATTATACGTAAAAGTGATACTCCTTTAATATAAGTAGCATAGTGTGGTTATTGCTTGTAGTGATACATCCTAGTACTCACATGTGAATTATGACCTTTGTTGAATTGAATTAGTATGCTTTCCATGTTCAATTGCATTGATTATCCAAATTTTATGAATCTTAATGCTCCTCAAGAATTAAACTTGATTAGTGCTTTTACATGTTAGGTTGTTCTCTTTGGTATTCACATCTTTTAATGTGTTTGTTGATGACTTGAGGAAATTTACGGGACATTCTTGCAATCAAGGTATTCTAGGGATTTTGATAAAACGAGATTAAATATTAATTCTAATTATTAGTATAAGAACATGTTTTGTGAATGAAAACGAAACCTTGATCAATATTTCAACTCTTTGATTCTTTTCTACAATTTATTAGTTTTCGTAATTAGTTTAATTTACTTTTATCGAATATGAAAAATCCCCCCGTTTACATAAGTTTTTGAAACATATAACAACCAGGACCTCCTCATGGGAACGATCCTTTCTTACCCTTGCTTCATAATAAATCATAAGTAGTGGTAAAGTAATAAATAATTTTGACGTGCAGACGACCACATCAACCATCAATGTCGCTTCAACAAATAGCTTGACAGCGTCAGAGTACAACAATCAACGACAGATCCATAAACATTGTTCTTAACCCACCAACCAGTTGGGGATTAAGAGTGGGCGATGTTTGGACCATATACATTAAGTGAGCCCGATAGATCTTCAATCATTAAACTTAAATAAAACAATTAACTGGGTCATGGGTTGAAGTCTAAGTCCATAAAGGGTTAGTAACATAATCTGCTAGCCTTTATATAAAAGATGACCAGATTCATTGTATTCTTAGAAAAAGGTGAATTCGTTGATGGTAATCCCAAGTATGTATTCAAACCCGGAGTTTAGAGTTAAACTAGGTCTATATTTAGTCCAAATACATTAATTAGTCTGGTCACCCTAATAAGAGGGGATGAATTTAGATTTATTATTGGACTAAATATATTTATACTATCTAGATACATAATTATAAATAAGGATAAATCTGGAGAGCATTTAGTCCAGGTACATAGTCAAAATGAATCCAGATGGATAGTGGACTGGATACACATCCTCTACAACTAGAAAGGTACACATTTACTTAAGGCACCCGGAGAAATTACTAAAGGCACCCTACGATATTTACTAAAGGCACCCACATAGTTGTTAAGGGCACCACCTTCTTAAGTTCAAAAAATGTTTTGGTGGGAACTTTACTTCTCGAACTGAGAAGCTTTATTTCCGTAACTTTGAGAAGAATTTTTGGACATTCTAAGAGTTTTAAGACAAAGATACTCTTGCCTTAGTAAGGGAAGAGTTGTACAAAAAGAAGACTCTCGATTTGTTGTCGGATAAAAATGGAAAGAGGATTTCTCGGTTTTAAAGAAATATTGCGTGAAATTTTGTTCTCGAGTTCTTACTAGGAAACATATCTTTTCTCGTGTTGTAATAGAAGAATAAACATAAAAAAAAAGAAATCAACAGATCACCGAGTCTTCTTAGAGAAAGAAAATAAAATCGTTATGATGAGAAGATTGCCGAGAATATTGAAAATATTTGAGGAGTAATTGAGACAAGATTGCGGTTGTCTAGTATAAATAGAGTGTTGGGAGTATTACAGAGGAGATACGGAAGGAAGAAAAGAAACACAAAAAAATTATGCACAAGTCAAGTCGAGGAAGAAGAGAGGTTAAAGAAGAACCAGAAAATCACACCACCAAACTGTCCTTTTAAACTGTTACCATTACCTTCAAAAATAACAACTTCTTCAACGTTTTCTTCAACAATGTATGCAACAGTTCCAGCTTCTTCTAAACACTTTGTGCGTTCTTTTTGCACTACTCAAGCGAGCAGTCTTTCTGAAAGGTACCAGAGAGCAATATTTTTTCCACTACACCTATGGTTTGTCGTAAAATCATTAAGAAATAATAAAAGAGAATTGTAAGTATTTTTCATTAATAAAATTAAATGGTTAATCAATTTTCTTGTAATCAGACTTTGGTACTCAAGTTTTGACCTAATTTAGTGTTTGGTCTAACATTTGTCCAACATTAGTGTTTGGTACCTGAACTAACGGTAAACCGTAGTTGACTAGGTTAAGTCTAATTTTAATTTAGCAAAATCATTAATTTTATGTTATTTCATTTGAACCGTTGATCTTAATGACATGTGGACCATTGATCTTATTTCATATGGCCGTCCACATGTCACATATATTTACTTAAAGGTAAGGATGATGCCTTAGAAGCCTTTAAGATTTATAAACTAGAAGCTGAAAACCAAATGAGTACTACCATTAAAACTGTTAGGTATGACCGCTGGTGAGTATGTAATCCTTATATGAGATTTTTGCATGGAACATGACATTATACATGAAGTAACTCCTTCTTATTCACCACAATCTAATGGTGTGGATGAACGGAAAAACCGAACCCTTAAGGAGATGATGAATGTCATGTTAATTAGTTCAGGACTACCTGCAAACTTGTGGGGGGAGGACGTCCTCTCAGCTTGCTATGTCTTGAACAGAGTACCCTTTAAAGGATCAGATAAAACTCCATATGAGTTATGGAAAGGTAGAAAACTTCTTATGCATACCTTAAAGTGTGGGGGTGTTTGGATAAGGTTTTTATCCCTCCACCTAAGAGGACCAAGATATGACCCAAAACTGTTGACCGTGTCTTCATAGGGTATCCTGAACATACTTCTGCATATAGATTTATGGTTGTGAGTTCTGAAATATCTGAAATTTGTATGAATACCATTATGGAATCTAGGGATGTTGTGTTCTTTGAAAATATTTTTCCTTTGAAATTTGAATCTCGCATGATATGTGTTGATCCCCTAGATATCCCTTCTACTAGTCAGACATTACCTGTAGAGGAAGATGAATTTGAGCCTAGAAGATGCAAAAGACTTAGAACTGAAAAACTTTTGGGCCAGACTTCATAACATGCTTAGCTGAGACTGATCCACAGACTTACAGAGAAGCCATGACTTCTTCTGAATCTCCATGGTGGAAAGAAGCTACCATTAGTGAAATGGATTCCATTATAGAGAATAATACTTGGGAGATTGTAGATTTACCTCTAGGGTGCAAACCCATAAGTTGTGTGGATCTTCAAAAGGAAACTTAAAGTAGATGGAACTGTGGAAAAATATAAAGCTAGATTAGTAGCTAAAGGCTATAAACAAATAGAAGGTGTAGATTTCTTTGACGCTTATTCACCTGTTACGAGAATTACTTCCATTAGGATGCTAATTGCTATTGCTGCCATTCATAACTTAGAGATACATCAAATGGATGTAAAAACAACTTTTCTAAATGGTGAATTAGATGAAGAAATTTATATGGACCAACCTGGGGGCTTTGTAGTGAAAGGTTGTGAAAACAAAGTTTGTAAACTAAGAAAATCTTTGTATGGTTTGAAACAAGCACCTAAACAATGGCATGAAAAATTTGATCATGTAATGATTTCTAGTGGTTTTAAAATAAATGAATCTGACCAGTGTGTTTATACTAAACTTGTGTATGATGCCTGTGTGATTGTATGCTTGTATGTTGATGATATGTTTATACTTGGTACAAACATGGATGTAATTAATTCCACTAAGAACATGCTAAATGAGAACTTTGACATGAAAGACTTAGGCCCCGCTGATGTAATCTTAGGGATGAAGATTAGAAGAGATTCTAATGGATATAGTCTTAGTCAATCTCATTATGTTGAATCTGTGCTTAGAAAATATAACCAGTTTGACTGTAAACCTGCTTGTACTCCTTATAATCCTTGTTGTAGACTCAAGAAGAACAAGGGTAATGGAGTTTCGCAACTTGAGTATTCACGTGTCATAGGAAGTCTGATGTATTTAATGAACTGTACGAGACCAGACATTGCCTATGTTGTGAGTAGGTTAAGTAGGAATACATATAATCCGGGATAAGAGCATTGGGATGCACTTATTAGAGTATTAAGGTACTTAAAGTATACTTTAACCTTTTGTTTAAGTTATGAGAGATACTCTGCGGTCCTTGAAGGATATTGTGACGCAAACTGGATAGCGGACTCAGAGGAGTCTAAGTCTACGAGTGGATATGTTTCACTCTAGCTTGCGGGTCTGTATCATGGAATCAGAGTTTATTGCGTTAGATAAAGAAGGAGAGGAAGCCGCCTGGCTAAGATGCTTTTTAGAAGACATTCCTCTTTGGCATAGGCCTGTGCCAGCTATATCTATACATTGTGATAGTCAAGCTGCAATAGCTAATGCTAAAAACAGCAACTATAATAGGAAGTCTATACATATTCGTAGAACACACAATTCCCTAAAACAACTAATCTCAACTGGCGTTATTTCTGTTGACTTTGTGAGGTCTAAAGAGAATATCATGGACCCTCTGACGAAAGGTTTGTCCAAGGAGATAGTTAGTAATACATCGAAGGGGATGGGGCTTAAGCTCATCAAATAAACTTGCCATGAAGGATACTCAACCTTGCTGACTGGAGATCCCAAGATCAAGGTTTCGAATGAGACAACTAACCTGTGGTAGGTTAAAGGAAACACTATCAGAGAATTTCATTCTCTGTCCCTTCCCTATGGTGTAGACGTGATAGTGTTGACTGCATGTGAGGATGAATTTCTATTAAGTCTTAATAAGTTCTATAGTTTCAATTTAAGATTGAAATGGGGTGTAACAGTAAACACTCTTGATAGAACTCACCTATCTGAATGAGGAAGTGGGCCGCTTCCTATGAGAACTGAGTTGATTCTCTAGAGCATTCTGAGAAACGGGATACGTCCAGGGCCAAAATAGACACAACGACACGAACTTAACAGCACCTAGAGAGATATCACGCGTGGAATTTATTGATGAACTACACCAAACGATAGCAGTTCAAGACATCGCGTTCACTGTCCATCAAGTAGTTCCGGTAATTTCTCACTAAGCAAAGGTTCAAGACCTTATGGACACCTATTGCCTAAGAGGTATTTCTCGCTTTCTGATTTCTGATTTTTATCGGGTTTTTCATTCATGTGGGGGATTGTTGGAGAAAAATGAAAAAAAATGAACTTTAAAATGAATTTTAGTCTTGGTGGGAATGGACCTTAGGACCTAGATGTCACTAAGGGAGACTAGCTCATTTTTTACTATTTGTGAATGAAGAACCTTTAGTCCCACATTGGAGAGACTAGAGATGAGTTCTCCCTTTATTACCATAAAAAAATGCAACTAAGGGAGGGCCCTTAGGGTTTAGAAGCTTTTGTGGTTGGGGGAGGACTAAGGCAATGGGCTAGTTGGTGCACACATACCTTTCACACATGTGCGGTGCTTCGCACCGAAGCACGCACGCTTGCGAGCTTGCGGCGCTTATGTGCTGCGGGATTAAGTATGCTTGCGGGTGCGGACGTAGCTAAGGCTGCGGTCCAACCAAGACTTACGTTTTTGAAATTATTTCCTTAAATTCTATTTTAAATGTGGGGGCGTCTGGCCCGGCTAGAATTAGGGAGTTTTAATGAGAGAATATTTTCTAACCGTTTTATTACCATTTCAAATTAAATTTCACACTTAATTACCGTGATTAATGCACTGAATTAATTTTAATAAATACGAATTAATTCTCTTCTCAAGTTTTGGCTATAAAGAAAAATATTTTTCTCCATTTCAACTTACTCCAGAACAGGCTACTATCCCTAGTTATTTTCCCCTCTTCTTGCTTTGTATTGCGCAACATTGCTTGTTTATTTCCCTACCTATCTTGTTGTTAAGTTCTAGAGGGTGATTTGTATTGTGTTAATTCAAATCATAACGGGAAGTTCTATCCTGGACACATCTTCTCTGTTGGGGTATAGCATCTCTCATTATTGAGGAGTACACGAGAACTATTGTGTTAAGGACAATTTGCAGAGCAGGTGGTTTTATCTTTGTATGTGCATCAACATCATAGTATAGTGATTTCTCTAACGTTAACAGTTTTCTTCTAATCAAACCCATCATTTAAGAACCAAACAACATACATTCATTTTATTCAACAAACAATGTTAGGAATCAATCCAATGTTGCTATACGGCATCTACAACATCATTCATCTATTCTTTCTATTCTCTGTGATTAAGCTTGAAACACAATTCATACACTATGGAATTCAACCCTAATCAAAACCCATCCTTCCTTTCTAGCCCATCATCCACACGACCTTCTCAGACTCACTATCCAGACCAATTGAAGTTCCCAATCTTCACTTGTTTCAAGCCTCCAAGCTTTGTTAAACTCGTACCACCTATGATTTCTTCTCAAGTCATCATTGACTCCTTGTGAAGATTCGGTGCTAGTCAATGGGAGAGAGGTGTTTCGAGGGGTAAGTGTTTCTGTGAAGCAAAGATAGAGAATGGGATAGAGGTGATGTCAGATTTCAGTCGAAGGAAATCAGTCAGTTGAGACGGACTAACTGCCAGGTTGGCCTTGGGTCCGGTCGTAAAAAGGAGCCATGGCTAGCTGATCACTAAAGCTTGGTCGGGGATTAGACGCGGAAGCTTCTATAGATGACGATGAACTCGAGTTCCTTTACTTATCAGTTTTGAGTTTCAATTGACACTTTAGTTTGGTTCCACCACCAAGTTCGTGTGTAATTTCTAGCTGGGGCACTAACCCAGGCCCATGTACATTGGACTCTGCCAGTTAGAGATTTTAAAGACGCATCAACAATCCCAAAGGTGTTACAACTCAACTTCCTTGTGGGTATGTACCAGTGAAAAAAATTTAAGCACAGGTGGCTCGGTCATCTGTGACCATATTTTTTACAGCACCTACTGTCCACTAATGCCAAGCCAATATCAAATGAAGTTTTACAAAGAGCTTGGAGGCATCATTTTATGAGAGATAAAGGCCAGCTACAAGTTCAATTTTCTTAATTCATCAACAAGTTGAGAATTAAGAGGGGCGATGTTTGTATCATTATCAAATGATACAGTATGACGCGCACATGCCACTTCATAAATATACTGCGCTTATTGTGGAATCCCAGTTGGCTTATTGTGGAAGCCTACTTTTGCTGGGCTTATTGTGGAAGCCTATTTTAGATAAACACAAATCCCAAGAAAATAAATAAGAATCTTCCAGGATAGACTACAAATCATGAGGAGATAGATATGAATCTTCTGTGATAAACCCAAAACCCAAGAAGATAAATAAGAATCTTTCAAGATAGACTTGAATCCTGAGGAGATAGATATGAATCTTCAAGATACACAAACACTGCAAAGCAACCCAGATTGTCAATATGACGAAATTTTTTTCGGGGCAGAGTAGGATTCAAGGACTCAAGAACGACCGAGAATTTTTAGTTCTTTCTCTAGAAAAAATAAATCAGATTTTTGTTGGTTTCGGGAGAATATTGTTGAATTTCAATGTAAAACAAGATATACTAAACCAAATTCATAGATAAAGATAAATCACACCAACATAGAAACTAACAGAACATCAGCAAACTCCCAGTTCCAACAGAAAACCAAAAGCAGACCAGAAACAGACTAAAACTACTTAAACTAAGATAGCTAGGAACAACAAACTAAAAAGGCAGAAAATGAAGAAGAACTAAAAACATAAGGAAAAATTGGGAAAATTCCCCGTATTGGGATGCCCCTTCAGGAAAATGCCTCGCCAAAAAAACTTATGGGAAAATGCCCCACCGTCACATTTCTCATCCATCTAGTCAATATTGTTGACCAGTCAATATCTCCTCAGATGAGATATCGGTATTACATAAAATTACCATATTTACCTTATCATTATATACATAAAACAAGCAACACGTGGAAGCATTTTGTTCAATGGATCTTGATTTAATCGTACGACTATAAAATGGTAGTATCTAAAATTATTCTTTTACCCATAACTTCATTTGTTGCTTCTGTTGCGACACGTGTAATCTGGACGACTATATCTCGACCACGTTTTACCCATAAGTGACCACATGTTTCCTCTTGTTAATATCGATCTTATTTTCTTCGTTTCTTACCATACCATAAACAGAAGGAAACATAGCAACACTGGAGAAGATACAGAGAAGAAGAGGAATGGAGATGAATCAAGGTGACGAGATTATCAAATTTTTGTGTGGTTGTGAGTTTCTTATTAACGAGGTGAAGAAGAAGAGAAAAAAGCAAAGAAACGAAGAACAACACTGACTGAAAATTAAAAATTAGGGTTTCTAATGGTGAAATTAGGGTTTATAATTACTATTGAAAGTTGTATTGATAAGTTTATATGCTTTTGAATTATTTTTTTTCCTATGTAATTATGATTTGATTAGGGTTTTTCTATTATTTTGGGAAAATTACAAATTAGGGTTTCTAATGCTGAAATAAGGGTTTATAGTTACAATTGAATATAGAATTAGTATGTTTACATGCTTTTAAATGATTTATTTGTATATAATTATGATTTAATTAGGGGTTTCTCTCTGATTTGGGGTTTTTTATTTGCATTAGGGTTATTAAGAAATTGGATTTTTGTTTAAGGGTGAAAAATGGGGTGCATGAGGGAAAGTTGTTGTATTATTATAATGTTGATGGTGAAACTATTACTTTTGATAAGTTTATGCAGATGTTAAGGTTTAGATTGATGGGAAATGGTGTGTTGCTTCCATCAATAGTTACATGGGACAATGTTCAACTTAAGACTGATTATCTGTTTTTTGAAATATGGAGAAATGTTGTGGCAGATGAGCAAGGGTATGTTTCTTTAGATTTATTTGTGCTTGATGGTGGTGATTTGTCTGGAATTAGTGGTATTGATTTATCTGGAAGTAGTGGTAAACAAAAGACTCCAGTTTCTAAAGCTAAGGGGATGACTAGAAAGAGTCCAAGGTTAGAAGAGGCAGCTAGAAAGAACAAGGGAAAGTCCAAGGTTACAAGACCTGTAAGGATAGTGTTTGATGATGAATGTGAGATTTTAAATACACAAGCTAGTGTTTGTGATAACAATCAACAAGACAGTGTAAGTAATGGTAAGAAACATGTGGATGATGATGAAGAGTTCTTGAAATAAGCATTTACTCAATCTAGCATAGTTGAAGATGCTTATGTTGCTGAAGACCAAGTCAACCTACCAAATTAAAATATGGGTGAGTGTCCAGATTATGATCCACATTAAGTATGTTGATAGTGTAGATGAAGAAGAGAGAAGAGCTTATGCAGAATGGATAAGTGGGTATCTTGCAAATAAAGAATCCCAAGATGAAGATGGTGAGTCTGATGAGGCTTATGGTGTTGAAGTTGGTGGGCCTGCAGTTGAAGATGATGGGCCTGCAGTTGAAGTGAATGATAGTGTTGAAGAGCCTAATGTTAAGAGAGTTCCAATTGAGTTAACTGAAGATGAGCAAGTTGCATGGTGATTCCAGTTTGGCCAATATGCAAATGACCCAATTGATTTGACAATGTAGAATGAAGAAATTCATTGTTCCTGGTGAATTGGAAAAAAGGATGGCTTTTGAAGATAAGCAGGCTTTCATAAAGCATTTAAGGGAGTATGCAGTGTTGGAGCATACCGTGTATAAGTTGAGGAAATCAGAACCACTTAGAGTGTATGCAGACTGCAACAATAAGCATAGTGAAAGGTTTAAGTAGGAAGTGAATGCAAGAAAGTTATTAAATGAAGAAACTTTCACTGTTAGGAAATGCAACTTAGAGCACACATGCACTGCTAATGTGGAACCAAATAAAAATCCTAAGTGCAACTCTACATTTGTTGTTGAATATTTGAAGAAGACAATGAAACTTTCTGAAGGGATTCCAAATCCTAAGCAGACACATAACTACTTAATATGGGGTGACCTCAATACAGATATCCCTTATTGGGTTACTTGTAAAGCAAGGGTAGTTGAAGTTTTCTTATATAAATTTTTAAATTTTTCTTTGTTTTATTCTCTATAACTCATATTATTTTTGCTTGCAGGTGCTCCTACTTCAAGAACAAAATGGAAGTTATGAACAATCCTACACCCTTGTTCCAAGTCTTTGTGAAGTGGTTAAAGATTTGAACCCAGGGAGTATTGCCAGCTTCACCTATTCAACAAATGAGAAAGGCAATAGATTTGAAAGTGTCACAATATCATTCCACGTATAGTTACAAGGATTTAATACTGGATGTAGGCCAGTTATAGGGTTGGATGGGTGTCACTTAACTGGAAAATTTGGTGGTGTGGTACTTGCATCCACTGCATTAGATGGTGAGAATGGTGTTTTCCCACTTGCAA
Source organism: Papaver californicum (assembly GCA_023531435.1). NCBI lineage: Eukaryota > Viridiplantae > Streptophyta > Magnoliopsida > Ranunculales > Papaveraceae > Papaver > Papaver californicum. The sequence goes on along the minus strand of JAJJMC010006585.1, from coordinate 8,153,759 downwards.
TATGCATTTGTAGGAATGAGACTGAGGAAAATTGATATAATTTCTAAAAGATTTGAAGCCTAAGGTTGTGAGTAGAAAGGGACTGACATTTATGTCTGATAGGCAAAAAGGACTTCTTGAATATGTTGCAGAACTGTTCGCAGATACAAATCACATATACTGCTCCAGGTAATGACCATTTAACTCAATTCTAATTTACTTTACTGCTTTATGACCATTTTACTTATCCACTATGTACATTGCAGGCACCTTTATAAGAACTTTATGACCAAGGGTCACAGGGCTCCAAAGCTAACAAGTTTAATGTGGAATGCTACCAAGGCATACAAGAAGTCTCATTGGAAGGTTATGTTTCCTAGTTATAGTTATTGTGTTGTGTTAATGAAGTTTTGTTTGCTTGTCTTATTTAGTGTTATGTATTACTAATCTTGTTTATTTAATGTTCAGATGCATATAAATGCTTGAGTGTTGGCATTAAGAAAATATACAACTATCTAATAGTGAATGACCCAAGTTGCTGGGCAAGATCTTTCTTTCCACTTGATGCTGCATGTGAGCATATTAACAACAATTTCTGTGAGTCTTTCAATGCAATGTGTGTAAACATTAAAGATAAGCCTGTGGTTAAGATAGCCACAATGTACTCAGTTAGTGATGGGACTGTATTCTAGAAGACCTGCACTTGCTGCAACATGGAAGGATGGTGATCTAGTTCCTGCTGTAATGACTCTCATTAACAAGATGAAGGCCTGTATATGGAAGTTTCATGCTAATCCTGCTCAAGTGAATAAAGTGTATGAGGTTATTAACATCACCTCAAATAAAGTTTTTACAGTTGATATTATTGCCAAAACTTGCACTTGTATCCAGTGGCAGCTGAGGGAATTCCCATGTCAGCATTCAATGTGTGTGCTGGTCAAATCAGACCAAATTGGGCTTTGTAAGTACTATTTCAGTTATTAGTTGAGATGAAATGAATGCATTTTTGATTTGGTTAGACTCTAATTAAATTTTTGTTTAATGTTTGCAGGTATAATAGTAAATATTACATTATGGAGTATTATATGACCACTTATTCATGGTCAATAACTCCATTAGGTGACAATACTTAAGAGTTCCCCAAGGTATGTGCATCTGATAAAGCTTTTTCTTTAAGAATCTTATATATATATATATATATATATATATATATATATATATATTTTCCTTTTATTATTGTATCCTTTCTTTTTAGATCTATATAAAGAATCCAAAACCTAATTTGTATCTTTTATCTTTCTGTCTCCTCTATCTTTGTCTATCTTCTACAGCCACATATTCATATCATACATATAGAGTTATTGAGAGAACCAGGAAGACCTTGTGTGAATATGAAGAGGTCTTGGACAGATATGGAATCACATAAGAAGCCTATAAAATATTCCAACTGTGGTGAAAATAATCACAACAAATCTACTTGTAAAGGTGGAGAAGTTGGATCTAACCCTAAAAAGAAAGACTCAAGAACGGAGTGCCATTTTGAAGGTGATTCATTTGTTTAGAAAGCTGCGGTTCAAAAGAGGATTAAGAAGAAATTTGCAGCATCTACTTCAACTGCACCTACAACTGCCTCTTCAAAAAAGACTGCAACAACGACTACTTCTTCTTCTGCAGCTGCTGGGACAAAGAAGAAAGCAAAGAAAGAAAATGGATACACTAGAAGTATAAAGGTGAAGCAAAATTTCAAGACATGTTCTGGTTCAGGTTCAAGTGTGACTGTTAACTTTAAAAAATCATTCAACAACGCACAACCCTCTCCCAAAAGATAAAAAAAGGCTAAGGTTCATTATGATGTTTAAGTTTTTATTTTTGCTTTCTGATTATGATATTTTTATGGATTGTGGTGTTGTTTAAACTTGTGGCATTTTATGTTTTGGTACTGATGTTAACTGTGTCTCTTTTTAGAGACAAAACTTGTAGTGGGTATGTTATTGTTTTGAGAACTTAAATCATTTTCATCCTTTTCAATATTTTTGGTGATATTTAATTTGCCAGATTCTTCTTTTTCTAACTAAAAACCTACAGAGAGAAAATGACAAACAGTAAAAAAAAAAACACCATCATCAACCGTTCATCTAGTTTGTATTGACTTGTGGCGCAATCTGGTGGATAGGATACGGAAGTAATATATTGAAATGTAGGTAGATAAGGTAATTACACACTCTCGTATCTGTAGCCGTTGATTCATTTTTGCTGACACATGACGAAATCCTATACAAGGACATGAAGGTAATATTTAGAAAAAGTATTGGTACTATAGTAATAATCTCATTTCACATCTTTAGCCATCCAAATCTAACCCCTAGGACATGTGTGAAATACAAAGTAAAGGTAATCTCATCTTAAGGCCCACAAATGTAAAAGGTCACGTATATACAATTTGACCATTTAACGCTAGATGGATGGGAAATATAACAGTGGGGTTTGACAGGCATTTCCCGACGGGGCATCCCAATATGGGATATTTTTCCAATTTTTCCAAAACATAACAGAACCAGCAGATGCAGCAAAAAGAAAAGTCTGTAGTTCGACCCTTCGCCGTAGACAGAAATGCGATCCATAATCTTGGCAACCACATCATTGGAGTCAATGAGCAGTTTAATGCTTCGATTCAACTTGACACGTTTGGATGACACAGAAGGTGACTCCTCCAGCATCCTTTCAATACCACCACAACCACTAGGACCACCCACGAGTTCGCTCGTAATATCTTGCTCCATATCCTTGTTAGCAAGATTTTGAACAGTAAAAAGCAGATAAAGGGCCAAATTATCGACCAACCTCTAGTGAACAATCTTCCAATATGCCATCAATCTCATCTTGATATCAAAAGCCTGTTGAACAATCTGTGTGCCCTGCAGATGACCAAATTCAACATCACCTAACATTTCAAATTTTAAATTCTTAGGTTTTGAGCCATCTTTTAATGCATCCTTGAATTTCTGTTGCTGCAACATTAGCCTAATCCATGTATTAATGTAATCAAGATTACAACTATAGTCATCCATTTTCTCCTTTTCAACAATCTCCTTCACCCGTTCAATAGATCGGTTCCTTATTTTGGTCATCAAATTGTGAGATGACCATCTAGTAAAAGATTGAAGTTATGGGTGTTGGAATCTTGCAACAATCAACAACAGCGTTAGATGTATCAGAATAATATATAAAACTGAATTAAAAACAACTCTACCACAGACAACTACGAGGGCAGAATCACATGTTCAACAAGTTGTCCTTAACACATTAGTTCGCGGGTATACTCGAGAAGAGCAATGCTAACCCCAACGTGCAAATATATGTCCAGGATAAGACTGCCCGATATAGCTTGTATTGGCACAATACAGACTACCCAATCTTGAACTTAACAACAAGGAAGGAAGGGAAATAAACAATCAAAAGCGAAAAACAAAGCGAGAAGATGGTGAAAAGAAGACAGGATAGTAGCCGCTTCTGGGATGGATTTTAAACTCTGAAAAACGTTTTGTATTTATAGGAGAAAAGAAACCTTTAGGGTTTAGGAAAAGAAACCTTTAGGGTTTAGGATTTCTTGTAAAATAACAGATCATGGATGATGTCTTTCAAATTCGTAGGCCCAATACATAAGCTGCATTATTGTTAAGCTGTTCATTTTCATTAATCCTTTTCACTATATCAGGCAAGAAATTAGAAAAACTGACTGCCTGTACTTGCACCAGCTTTTGAGCCAAAACTGGTACACCCACAATAGATTTATGAATCTTTGAAAGAAATGGGTATGATTGAAACAATTTAGTCTCCTCGCTTCCTCGTATGTCGCATCCCCAATACGATTCCTCACACAAACATAACCAAGACCAATATTAACATCGTCAGCAGTAACTTTTTCAAGTAAACCTTCTGGAGATTTATTTGGTAACAACAGACAAAGTCCTCTCACCAGTCCTATCGACTTTCTGAGACTTTCTGATCAACTCACAAGAAGGGAAATCAACAAAAACAGATAAAACATTAAGTATAATGCTTTCCTTAGGTTCAATATACTCCATTATAATACTACCTCTGTTTCAGAAAAATAGTTACTATAATTTTTTCAAATTAGCCTATTTTTAGACTAAAATGAAAAAAATGATAATAACACTTTTTCAAAAACGAAAGAAATATTATTTATCTGTTCGTATATATCTTCAGGTTGACCATGAACATGAACTCTAGTAATGCCAGTTAAATCAACCATTGTCAGATCTGGAACTCCTTTCTTGTTCACTACAAGAGTAAGAGGGGTATTGGAAATGCATTTACCATTGCCTGCAATCTCATCAGTTGCAGAAGAAATTGCTTCAGAAATGCTCGCCTCATCTGTAGGGACCTCCTTCCCATGAAATTCCAGGTGAAGCTTCGGTTTAGGTGAAGAGTGATTCTGGAGACGCATTATTAGAGGAACACGAGTACAGATTCCTTGGCCTCTCGGAAGACTAATACCAGCCAAGGATTCAAGTATACTTGATTTACCAGAAGATTGATCCCCCACTACAACAATGGTAGGAAGTTGTATTCCTTCATCCATGACTTTCAAATGATGAAGTTTGTCGACAGCATCGAGCACTGGACGTATACGGTCATTAAAGTTTGAGATTAAAGGTGTTGAGTTCTCTACATATTCTTCTAGTTTGGTTTGACTGTTCATACCAGGCAATATCATTTCGTGTTTTCTTTTGATCGGTGATTTCATTTTGTTTTGAAGTTAAGTAGATGCTGAACGAGAGAGAGAGATGATGCTAAGTTGAGGATCTGCTAGGGTATTTATAGGGTAAGTTCGGAGAATGTAGTAAGTCTCTATCACTATCTTCAATGCATATAGAATATGGATACCTCACGGTTCAAAAATAAAATAAAATAAAATAATGAAGGAATTTGTAACGCTGGGAAATGAAATGCATCATTATTCAAAAGTATAAATGCAATTAGGCAATACTACAGGAGGATCTGCTGAGGAATTTATATCGGAAGCTTGAATGGAGAAATTTAAGTCTCTATCACTATCTTCTATGCACAGAGAATATCAATAGCTCGCTGTTCGAAAAAAAAATGAATGAAGGAATTTGTAAAGCTCCATATTGAACCGCTTCATGCATGCATCATGTATTCATGCAATTAGGCAATACTACTAGTCTACTACTACTCCTATTTACAGTGAGATAAAATGAGCTTTTCTTTCAACTATAACCATAAATATAGGTGTTAATCTGTGCACAAAAACGAGCTTGCTTAGTGAACTTTTATACCATTGGATCTAATAAGGAAAATCTGATGCATTAATTTGAATCTAATCTAATTAAGTAAACCTTTTCATCTACTCACAGAGATTATGGACTAAATTCAGAATGGCATTGATTCTTTGGTAAGGCTGGAAGCCTAGGGAAAGTGCTAATTAATCTTTGGTTGAGGTGAAATCACTAATATTGTTTTTATTATGTAGAAGGAAAAAAAACGGAAAAAGAAGAGTTCGGCAAAATCCAAGTTCTAATGGTATTTAGGCATTTCAATCCGGTTTATGATTGATGGTTGATCGGACTAGTACTCAACTCCACCACACTGCATAATCGAAGTTTTTTTGCCATTTTATTTGCAGAAAGATTCACCTCTCTAAACACAAGAGTGAAACTTGAGTTGCAGGACTTTAACTAGAATATTTCTGCATCCTAGCTTGCATAATCCAAGGAGCCTTACAATTAGATGTGATAAATATGTTTCTCTATTTATTGTTTCCCCCCATTCTATTGCTAAAACTATTGCCATTGTCTCTGCTAGATAGTGGTGATGTACCCCTAAACCTAGCTCCAATGAAACCTTGATTGCCTCAGTAAAAATTTGACAGACAGAAGGAAGTCCTTCCCCCTATATAAAAATAGGCCTTGATTGTTATACACTTTTGACCCAATACAATGAAATTTAATAAATTAATAGTCTTGGACAACTGAATTCTATCAATTTAGCGAAATATTAATTTATCGATAAATTAATACGTATTAATATATCGAAATATACTAAAATTAAGTTTCAAAAATAAATACGTAGATTATTTTATAATAACAAATATCTAGAGACTTTATATTTAACTTAAATTATTTTCTAATATTTTATACCACAATATAAGATAATATATCGCATATTTATGTGTGTAAATGTATATATTTTGTTATTAAAATTAAAAACAATAAGAAAAACAACATAATAAAATTACTCTGGAACTTCTCAAAAGATTAAAAAAAATTAGAGATGAAGTCTAGTGTTATATAAATGTGAACAAAAAAACAAACAACTATTGATTCCTGCTTTAATAAGGCATTAAAATTTAGTGCTATTACACTGATTATTAATTTATATATTAATTGGGTCTTATTGGAAATTTAAAATTTTTTATTATCTTATAAATTTAGTGACCCAAGTTGGTAAAAAATACTCCCTCAATTTCAGCAAAAGTGATAGTAACACTTTTGTTGGAACAGAAGTAGTATTGTTTTAACGAAGTCATTAATTTATCGCGGATTAATTTAATAAGATTCTACTGTACTAAAAGATTTCAGAATACGCAAGATTTCAGAATACAAAGATTTTTACAGTTTCTCGTAGCACTCTTCATTCTAATTCTGCATGCATAAGCTAAAGAATTTTACATTTAATTTTAGTAATCAAATTTACGTTTAAAGTAACCAAGCACCTCTTCTCTAAATGACATACACATGCCTGAAATATTTTTGTGGATGATCGACTGAACCAAACATTACTTTCCTTAGGTCTTTATTTTCCGTTACCATTTTTTAAGAGCAACTTTTTGGTAGAACTCATTACCACAAGCAAGACTACCAAATGGGCTAACTATGTGAAAGCAAACGAACAATTTTTGTTTCTGGAAAAACAACTGCAGACAATGTGGACTAACAAAGTCATAATTCACTCTTGCTAAGACAAAAAAAAAATATTGAAAAGCAATTTTCCTCAAAATTCCAGAGAAGCAGATATAACATCTATTTTCCCCGGACTTTAACTTCAAGCGTGTTTATGCCAAAAAATCCTTTCAGCTAAACAACCAATCAAACTCTTGGATTCAAGTTAAATAAATGTAAACTAACAATAGAGAAACGTTCTTTAATGTAATAAAGAATCATACTTTTCCAAAATGTTTAAGCTCAATACAATTGATCATCCAGGTTTTGTAATTTCTGGGTTTATAAAATTGTTTACAATTTTCAATTCAATACAGAAATTCATACATTATACCACTACTTCCCATAGGTTCGTACCTAAAATTTTCTTCCCTCCCTTTCTCTGGTTTTTCTTTCTATTTTTTCCGTCCTCTTCTTTGTTGTTTGATCTCTTCTATTTATAGATCTATTTTTCTGGGTCGCTCTTTATGCAACGTGTCATTTTCTATAGCCTGGTCATCGTTTCTGGATCAATTCTTCTTTGGGTCGATCCATCTTGTCTCGATGTATCTATCGTTCTTGTATTTTGTCTTTTACTTGGTGCGATCATATAGATGACAGATCACTCTTAATTACTTCCTGATTCGATGCTTTATATGTCCGACGCGTGTTTCCTTATCTTCAAAGACTTCTGTAATCTCGATTATTAAAATAATAGAGTAATTATTACAATTTACTTTCTCGACCATAGAGTAATTATTACATTTTACTTTCTCGATCCTAAAATAATATAGTAATAATAACTTTTTACTTTCCCGATCAGCTATCATTTAATGCTGTTTGTTTTATTCGATGGTGTTCAGCTTTCTCGATCTTATGTGTCATTCATGCGATTCATCGCTTAGATGTCAGGAAACGTCTCGTGTCTTTTTGAAATTTGATATCTTTAATAATGATCCTGTGTTTCTCACCTTTTTTAATCTGGTTGCTTCTTAACTTGATCTTCTTCCACGTGTCATGCTTCTTTAATTTACTAACAAAGCGCCCATTGAAGTTTTCCCTCAGGCAAGGGAATTGAACTAGACAGAAGTAACGGCACCTCAAATGTTCCCACAGATGAGAGTGGTTCTGGTAAATACAGGCTTTCTGGCTGAATATTTACACCAAGCTGCCTCACCACCTGACATAATTCATAAATAGTTAATGCCCAATTCCACAGGACATTCTACATAACACCTACTCCCACATTAGAGAAAAACGACGAGCATACCTCTGCTACTAGCTCCTCTTGGGTCACAGGAGATTGTAATTCATAAACTGGTGACCCTGATTCCTTATTTACCAGGATAAGCCTTCTCAACACCTGCGTAACAGAGCAGCCGAGTCCGAGAGTCAAATTAGACCATCCAGACCTAAGGCAGACATGCCAGTGGATAGATGGTTTTAAAGATATGGGAACTCCAGCATACTGATGTTATTAACAGGCCCCTCCACCACTACATCAAGCTAATGTGGATCCTGAGTCACATTAAACTGACAAGGCTTGTAAATCTGTAGTATCCCAAGTTAACTAAACAACTGAAGGATTATTTCCCCACAACTCTAACGTCACTATCAAAAGGTTCAAAACTGACACAGCACTACCGCAGCAGACTATATAACAACAGACTAACATAATAAATCACAATCTAAAGTAACATAAAAGGGTAAACAATGTAAGAAAACTGCAGAGATGTTAATGCGGATAAATGAACCAAGGTACAATGCTGAGCATCAAATTCTTATAATTCTGTAGAGTAAAAAACTAGAAGTGACAAAAAAAATGACTATAAGAGAGAGAGAGACCCTACAAGATCTGGATTATCCAGGCGTTTTGTGGCTGTTTGATATTCTTTCATCTTATGTCCGCTGTGGAAGGAAGTTTATTGCCTCGACTTATCACAGGTTGGTGAAGCTGATAAAAAAGAAAAAAAATTAAGTCTAAGAAAATAAACCTAAAATCTTATAAAACTAGAATGGAATCTCGATTATTATCTTTTATTGCAAGTGTCTAAATAAAACCAATATTGTCTACAAAGGTGGACATCATGCATGGTCTGACGATCCAACGTGCTACACACATGATTTATGCTTGATTTTATCTTGGGGTGAAAGAAGGGGGGCCCATACGAAATAAATGCAACAGATGAAAATGGTTTAAAGCCAGATGAAATAAATGCAACAGATGAAAATGGTTTAAAGCCAGTGAGTAATTCATATGACAATGTAGAATAGAAGAGAAAATTACATACAAAAATTCTATTTTTAGCTATAAACTGTCCCAAGGGAATAAATCGGCAGTTAAATAACCTGGCCAATTTGAGGACGACCAAAAATTATTTAGGGGTAACTAATAAAACAAAATAAGGTCATTTTAAAGTAATCTCAATACATCTTTTATCCATATAATTTCTATAATGGTTAATCTATCCTTACTTAATTAGTGTTAATTTTGATTAATTAGTTGATTAATTTGGTTATAGTTAGTGTCAGAAAATTATTTGAGTTAGTTTTGGAAGAGAATTTGAGAGTGTTTTAGATTGATTTTTCGAGTTATAGTTTTGTACAATCGATAGGTTCGTGATTTTTATTCCTACCGATTGTACAATCGGTAGTTTAATGGAGTACTTAAACTACCGATTATAGGTGTCGCCCCAAATTGAATTTCTGAAAACCTTCCAAAATTTCTAACTCTTGATCTTTCACAATCGGTATGAATTGAAAATTTATATCTACCGGTTGTAGCCTGAATTGAATTAAACTTTAAAATTTTTAATTTTGTAATCGGTAGTTTAAAGATAAATTTTATCTACCGATTATAATGGTTTTCTTGTCTAGGAATTTTCTTGCTACAATCGGTAGTTAGTGAACATAAATAACTACCGATTGTGGTTAATCGGTAGCACGGGAATTTAATAACTACCGATTGTATGTAATCGGTAGTTTAGAAACATTATTATCTACCGATTATGCCAATTTACATCTAACTTCGTAATACTATTTCAACATCCGAAGAAAAATTTGTTCAAAATAAACTTACTACATATTGTTCATTAAACTTGTTCAAAAAAACTAAAAACATCCGAATAAACGAAACAAAACAAATTATAGAAATTCAAAGTGATCAATCTCATTGATCTCATGAAATTCTTCCACTCCTTGTTACTCTCGACTTGGTCCTAGTTTCAACCCGCTTCTTCTTCTTCTTCTCGTTCCCCTTAGGATCAGCCGGAAGTGGACCTATGTACTCTCCAGCTTCATTGTAGTATGAGTTTATGCCTGAGAAGTCTTTCTCCCTTAAAAAGAGTCGAGGATCAAAAACATAGATATCTGCCTCGGAATCGGTTGACGAATTGATTTCAATGGTTTTGAACTCCTCTATCACCATCTTTTTCTTTCCCTTCTTTGATTGTTTAGGTAAAGATTTTGGAGCCATTTTCAATGGAGAATGAGAGTAAAGGGAGTAGATGAATCGGTAGAGGAAAAGAAATGGAAAAAGAGGTTGTTTTAGTTGAGAATAGGTTGAGCCATTAATCTATACGGTTATTTCTTCGAAGTTGGAGAGTTAAAATGTATTGAAGGTGCATAAATGAGAAGAGGTCACCCTCCTTATATAGATTAGAGTCTTAACGACTCTTTTTTTTCAAAAAAAAAGCCGTTGAGGCCTGGTGTAACAAGAGTGTACAAAAAAAATATGTACACTAAGTTCGAACTAATATTAACAATCAGAAATTTTGGTTTCACCGTTATCTACCTATTATACTGTTTTTTTTGTCCAGGACTTTTCTTGCCATAATCGGTAGTTAGTGAACATAAATAACTACCGATTGTGGATAATCGGTAGCACGGGAATTTAATATCTACCGATTATGCCGATTTTACTTAACATCTAACTTCGTAATACTATTTCAACATCCGAAGAAAACTTGTTCAAATAAACTTACTACATATTGTTTATTAAACCTGTCGTTTTACACTATTATTATATTAATTATTATTTTACACTGTCTTGGAAGATTCCTTTCTGCTTTAACGGCGTGGACGAACCGTAAACGGGTTGAATCTGTCCGTCACCTTAATGATATTGAAATGAGCTTCGTAACGGTAATTTGATCGTTTCCATCGTCACCATTCCTCGAGAGATCTCGCTATAACTTCATCATTAGTTTCACCCCTCAAACGATATCAATTGACAAGATAAGTTAAATTCACAAATGGACCAACTTCTCTGCCTATAGAATGAAATCGACAAAAAAGATCAGCTTTATTACTGTTATTGGGGTTCTCGGTGTCAACACAAAAATATCCGATTACACTATCCAAATAACTCATACTCATTACACCATTTCGCCTACGTTCTTCTCCTCGCTTTGGATAGAATTGCACATAGCGCCTACATAACGATAAATCTTCCTCTACCTTGAACGGTTGAGCCATTAATATATACGATGATTTCTTCGATGTTGGAGAGTTAAAATGTATTGGAGGTGCATAAATGAGAAGAGGTCACCCTCTTTATATAGATTAGAATCTTAACGACTCTTTTTTTCAAAAAAAAAAGGCGTTGAGGCCTGGTGTAACAAGAGTGTACAGAAAATATGTACATTAAGTTCGAACTAATATTAACAATCAGAAGTTTTGGGTTCAAAATTATCTACCGATTCTGTTAATCGGTAGTTTAAGAAATTCTTAAACTACCGATTCTAATAAGTAGGCCCAAATTGGAAATCAAATTTTTTTAAAAAATTTCAACATTCTGTACAAGCAAAGTTGGTAGTTTAAGAAATTTCTTAAACTACCGATTCTAATAAGTAGCCCCAAATTGGAAATCGATTTTTTTTAAAAAAAATCAACATTCTGTACAAGCACAATCGATAGTTTAAGAAATTCTTAAACTACTGATTATCATAAGTAGCCCCAAATTGGAATTCGATTTTTTTTTTTAAAATTTGAACATTTTGTACACGCACAATCGGTAGTTTAAGAAATTCTTAAACTACCGATTCTAATAAGTAGCCCCAAATTGGAAATCGAAATTTTTTAAACAATTTCAACATTCTGTACAAGCACAATCGGTAGTTTAGGAATATAAGAAATTCTTAAACTACCGATTATCATAAGTAGCCCCAAATTGGAATTGTAAATTTTTTAAAAAATTTCAACATTCTGTACAAGCACAATCGGTAGTTTAAGAAATTCTTAAACTACCGATTCTAATAAGTAGCCCCAAATTGGAAATCGAACTTTTAAAAAAAAATCAACATTATGTACAAGCAAAATCGGTAGTTTAAGAAATTCTTAAACTACCGATTCTAATAAGTAGCCCCAAATTGGAAATCGATTTTTTTTTAAAAATTTCAACATTTTGTACAAGCACAATCGGTAGTTTAATAAATTCTTAAACTACCGATTATCATACAAAAAGTGGCCAGGAACAGGCAGTTCCTGGGGTAAATGCAATCGGTAGATATTTATCTACTGATTGTATTACGCCAACACAACCGGTAGTTTGTTATCTACCAATTGTTGATGAATATACACAATCGGTAGTTTTTTCAAACCACTTAACTACCTATTATAATGAAAAATTTGAAGAAAATAACTTGTTAAAAATAAATCGATTGCAAATCTATTGATAACTCACAAAAAGAACATAAAATCATTTCAAATGTTAGACAGTTAAACACCAGTAATGTTAAACACCAGAGACATATCCGTAACAAAAGAACCAAAATCTAATTTCTAGGAGCTTTGGTTTTGGTACGAGGACGACGAGCACCAGGGGCTAACAATCTTTCAGCATCAGCGGCATTGGCTTCACCCTCAGGGACATTTGCTTCAGCATTGGCACTTGATGAAGCACGAGATCTTTTGGTCGGCTTTGCTGCTAGCCTCTTCGGCTTATTCGCAGATTTCTCTCCAAACTTGATAGCATATGCTTCATTATCGATGTTGTCAATGAGGTCTTTATGCTCTCTCATCGTCTCAACTGATTGAGGCACTCCCGCATTTATGCACCCAGCTATCTTCTTCGAGAAAAATGTAAACATTTTTTTCTGTTTTTAGGCAATAACAATCAAACGATTATAATCTAAAATATTGACCCGTAATACTAAAATCAAAAGGAAATGACATTACGTACCATCCTTTCATAGCCCGAGGGTTTGTCTTTGATGGTGCACCTATATTCGGGCACCCTGGTGCTCTTTCCTTTATCTTCACGGATCACGTGAAGATGAGAATGCTGCCGGTACCATACCATATAGCCAGGATCTGCTTCATCAACTCGGGTGACAGGTCTCCCCTCGTTGATCATAGATTGCATCCTGTTGTCCCAATGTTCAACCGATGGGTTACCAGAGTAAACAATTGTGATTGAGTCCTTACCACAAACACAATTCTCCACGTCCAGCTCGAACCTGCTCCTGAAACGACTCCAAGGTTCTTCTTGGATATAACATTGTTGACGCATCACCCTTGTGGCATTATACATGACATATCCAGTTGGATGCCACAAGGGTCCATAGTACAACACCAAATCAAACCTTCGTGCTATATGACCACTAGCTCGGTCTTCCCTGTATGGATCAAAACAAACATCTTTGGACGCCATCGAGTCTAATTTCCTCCTCAAAGAAATCAACTCCTGCTTCTTGGTCCTTGAATTGTTTCCCACAAAGATATATTTTGTGTCTCGGGGTATGCCTTTCTCCCATGCCGGATTCTCTCTGGCCAACTCGAGGGACGGGAAGTGGTCATAGATCCACGTCTAGTGTACATATCAAACCAAGTATGAAAAATTGATTCTTAAAAGAGGAAAAAATAAATAAGAATCAAACTATCAATGGAGTTACCAAAATACCTGTAGTAAGCTCACGTTCCCGGCTATTTGGATAGCCTGTTCCCTGGATGCCTTTCTCATCTCTTCCATCAAGAACACAAGACATGCGGTGCCCCACGAATAGTCTTGAACTTTGTGGAGGGGATGCAAAATTTGTAGGATGTTTGCGTCGACCCGATTGCCACTAGCATTGGGGAAAATTACACATCCCAAAACACATAGAAGATATGCAGTGGCTGCATCTTTGACCTGGTCATCGCTAAACTCTGGGTTCAGCTCTTCCTTAGCCTTGGTGCCTCTGAACATTTTCATCAGTTGAACCATGCTGAATTGCCTGGTTTTGTAAGTAGCGCACCGGTTGAACTCTTGATCGGATGTCGCTCGGTCCCAACCAAGGCACCTCTTAGTGTAAACATAAAGCTGGTCCCAGCTTAAATGCTTCACATAATCAAACTTCACCGCCGTACCATGGTCAGTGAGAGCTAGAATCTGCACCACATCATCCAGGGTGATCGTCATCGCTCCACAAGGCATATGGAAGGTATCGGTCTCAAGATACATCCTCTCCATGAAGGCCGATATCGACACCCATTCGTAAGGTAATATTGAATTCTCGGTAGCCGTAGATAGCCCCGAGTTCAGTATAATTTCCATGAACCGTTGACAATCACCTTATAACGTCCAATCGTTCATCTTTGTTGGTGCAGCCGTAGGTTTGAGTAGACGGATCGTATTAGATTGGTCCTAATATACACGAAAAATTAAAAAACAATTAGAATAACAGTTAACACTTCTACGAATAAAAAGACAATATGTTGAGAATGGTGTTTTGTAATTATTACCTCTGTTGAGTAAATCTCTTTCGCCCAAGAGTCTATGTACCCAAACAATAGATCTCCTCCATCTCTTGGGAGGCCAGGGATTTGACCTTGTTGTAGACCCTTCATCTTCAAAGAGTCGGGGACCTTGTGTCCTCCTTTCTTCTTAACTTGCTTCTTTGAGCCACTTCCTTCTTCTTGTCTACCACTTGGTCCTCCTTCTTCAAAGTATCTATCTTGTGGAACACTTGGTCCTCCTTCTTCTTCATTTCTACTTCTTGGAACACTTGGTAGAGTTCCTTTGGTTATAACAATTCCGCTAGCGCTCTTTTGTCATCTTGCACTAGCGGTAACCTTCTTCTCCCCTTCACGACGAGGCCCCGATAGAATTTTATCGTGGCCTTGCTTAGATCGCCTTTCCCTTCTTTGATACAAGATAAAGAACAATTATTTCAGTACATAATCAGTACACAAAGTACATTGAACTCAACATATTGTTAACAATCGGTAGTCAAAAAAACAAAGTAACTACCGATTGTGTACAATAGGTAGTATAAAAAACAACTTAACTACCGATTGTGCACAATCGGTAGCTCGGGCTCTACATTATCTACTGACTGTGCATAAAAAATGGAACACAAAAGTCTATGGACACACGTACAATCGGTAGTTACATAAAAAATTTAACTACCGATTATGTGTAAATCTGGGTCCAGTAATACAATCGGTAGTTTATGTCTAAATCTAACTACCGATTGTGATCGATGTTTTTGAGGATCACTAACTTGCACATCGGAAGTTTAACCCTATACGAAACTACCGATTATCACTAAATTTGGGTCCAGTAATACCTTTGGTAGTTTATATCTAAATCTAACTACCGATTGTGATCGATGTTTTTGAGGATCACTAACTTGCACAATCGGAAGTTTAATCCTATACGAAACTACCGATTATCACTAAATTTTGGTCCGGTAATACAATCGGTAGTTTATAACCTAAACATAACTACTGATTGTGCATGATGTTCATGAGCAATGAAGAACACTAACATAATCGGTAGTTTAATACAACCACGAAACTACCGATTGTGAAATCTAACCTAAAACCCTTGATATTCTAGTGACTAATTCATTCTATTGAATCAATATAAACACAAGAAATGGTAAACCCTTACCTTATTGGAGCCATAAAGTGCTGGAGAGGTTGATTGTCGGAATCGGTCTCCGTTTCTAGGTCATCATCTTCGCGTTCTTTGCGTTCTTCGTGTTGTTCTTCAACAATCTCTCGATCTCTTATTCTTGTGGAAAAATCCGGCCACTCTGTATTAGGAGGTTGACGAGTTGCTTGCTTCTTTCTTTTCATTTTTAGATTGTAATAACGACGATGAATTGGTTTACGATTATAAGATGAATTGGTTTACGATTAATCGGTTGACGATGAATTTGAAATGCCACAATCGGTAGTTTGAAGTGGATAGAAGAAGAAGAGAAAACAAAAATTGGAAATCAGTAGGAAATGAATAAGTGTGAAATAGGTTTAGGTTTAGGTTTTATTAGTGAAAGGTTTTTTGGTAATTATTTGATTAGTGAAATGGTATTTCAGTATTTTTACATACCCCTGGGTCACCCCTTAGCCACATCCATGAGATTGGGTTAAAAAAGTCGCCCGTAATTAATTTTTGGTCGCCCTCAAAATCGCCAGGTTAAATAAGCGACTATGTTCCATCTCTATGCAAAAATGAAAACAAAAATGTTTCACACAGATTGGATGTAGATAACAAGAGCACATGAATGATGAATCCCATTTATTAGCATGTAGGGGCTAAAATAGGTCAAAATACAGGGAGTTTAAGTGAATATCAAAAATCATTGAAGTATTGTCATGTATCATATTCGAAACTGATTAACGTACTCCTCAATTGGAATCTTGGTGAACTAATTCGGTGAAAAATTTGATGATTATAGCTCATGTAATGTAAGAGTATAAGATAAACCTTGCATTGTTCTCTGATAAGATACACATACTTTTCAACATTTGGGACATCAAGTGGTTTCGGAAATATCCAGGAGCTACATTCACAGTCTCACCAGCTTTGCCGAGCTTCTCAATGTTCTGAATGATCAACATGAACATAAAATCAAAGTTTTAGAGTGCTCAGGATACTGGTCATGCAACTTTGTAAGAATTTATAAAAAATGTACTCACTGTAGTAAAAATTACTTCCAACTTTCTATATCTGAGACCTTGACTGTGAAACAGTAACAGATTAGTTATAGAACCATAACAACTGTAAACATTCGAGTCCCTAATGAGCCGACTTATAACATGGGATATGCGCCATTGGTAACCTCCATCAAGGTTGTATGTCTTTCTCCTGTAAAAAACAAATCACCAATTAAAGATGAAAAATAGTGAGAAGAATCAACTTATGGCCGTGGAAATCAGTGGAGCGTTCCCAATACAAAAGGGGAGAAAGTTATAAAATTCAAAGAGGTGGGCGTATGGTAATTGATAAGTTCCTTCAAAGGGGGAAATTTGGTGCAAGAAAGGATTGAATTTTATTAGTCAACATTGGAAGGACTAACTACACATATTGCAACTGGGAAAAATGGGTCTTTGGCTGTGGATGAGAATGGGTTTCAGAATTTATGGGCTTCAGAATAATGGTACTCACAGTAATCATACTGCTCACCCTCTCATCAATGGGTAGGAGTGTACAAAGGTCGGTTCGGCTCGGTTTTTGGTAGAACCGTGTATCTGTACCTCCCTATGGTCGGTTCTCTATCCGTGTACCTGTACCTTGTACTCTATATTCTCGGTTCGGTTCTGTGTCATGTATCCGTCTTCTCGGTTCGGTTCCGGTCGGTCCCGGTCCTGTACCTCCTTTTTTTTTCCCTTCTCTAATCTAAAATTGAAAAGCTCTGAAATCAAAAACCAGTTGAAAAAAAAAAGCTAACTAAGCTATGGCGGGGTACATGGACTGACAGTAACTTATTAAAGCCTCTACACAACTGTATCATAATGTCAAACTGCATAAATTTGCATGTCTTAATTACTTAATGTCTGTGCGACTGTGCCAGCCTTCGAACTAGTATAAAAATACCAGCCCTATCCCTCACCCCAAATAAAAAATCTGTTGATCTGATATAATGTTGTTATGTACATAAGAACTAACAAAAGTCGGTGAGGTCTCAGCCTGTCGTCCTTCTATCTTATTATGCCATTTAAAATGGCGGATTGTTGTCATCCTGCGGATTTTAAAAAGCAATCACATGTTTTTTGAAAGAAGATGCAACTTCTTCTCGTTCTTCTAGTTGACCAAGCTTGTCGTAGACCATGGCCATCAAATAAAACACTTCGGATGCCATTTCATTATACTGCAAGGACCCAAACAATTTAATTACATTATGTTATCTTTTGTTAAAGTAAAAAATATAAGAAGAAAACACCAGGAAGAAACATCAAATGGGAACTTGACATTCGACGAGTAGCAGTACATATGTGGTTTGCATATCGATTCACTATTTACATATAGTATTTGATTTCATTCGCCTACTCATAGATTTAACAAAATCTCACTTTTTCGGTACCTTCGGTTCGGTACAGATCGGTTCCTAGGTAATACATGTACCTGGTATCCGGATGTACTCAGTTCTCTTTTTTTTGTACCTGTATCCTTTATCCTATATTCTCGATTCGATCCGGTTTCTGTCCAGTTTCATCGGTTCCGGTTCGATCCTTCGATTCTGGTCGGTCCCTGTGCTACCCTATCAATGGGGAATCGGAGATTAGAGACTAGAGAGTGAGAAAGAAACGAAGTAGGCTAAGTGGACCCAAGCCAAAAAAAACATACGGGCCCAACAACGCGATACGTTATTCAAGTGGGTGAACGTCACTTATGTTATGATGTACGTAGAAAACCCCAAATGAAAAACGAATTATACGTGTCACGATAAAAGAGAAAGCAGTTGCCACGAACTACCTTCAACTGTACATGAAAACCACGTGTCGGCAATCCATAGACACTCTTTTTCTTACTAAACTTCGTGTTACTTCTCCAGCCGGGGAGAAAGGAAAGGGAGACGAAAACAAACCAGAAAGAGAAGTTTTCAAGAGATAGAGATAATGGGTGGAAGTAGCACAACCGATGAATGGAAGAAAACTGCGGATACAACAAATATGCGACAGGAAGATATAAAGGCAGCAGGAGTAGAAGGATCAAAAAGACCACCAGGACAGAACCCAGGAGAAGTATTACACCAAAGGCGTAAATTACCATTTTCAATGGCTACTATGGCCATGGCTGGTCTTGCTATTACAGCAGCTACAGCTTATTTTGCTTTGTATGTCAAGAAAAAACCAGAAGCTGATGCTATTGATGTTGCCAAAGTCACCACTGGGGTAGCTAGTCCCGAAAATACTCGTCCTCGAAATTAATAGTTGATGTGATCGACAATGAAAGTCGTTCGTTTTCAATAGTTTTTCCTTTTAGAGTTGCTCAGGAAAATAAATTAAAATAGAAGAAGGGGGTACACAGTGATGTAGAGAAATGTGTTTTTTTTTCTTCTGTTGTATTCAGGATGTTAATTAATCAAGGGTTTTGTTTGAACTTAAAAGCAGGATAGAGAGTTAAGTTGGTATTGCAGTTTTTTTCCTTCTATTTTGACGAAAAAGGCTGATTTATTAAAGGACAAAGTTAGGGCAAGTTAAATTAGGCCTGTCTAAACTACCAGAAAATCAAAATAGCTACAATAGTTGGTTGGGGCAAGTTCTACGGGGGCTTGTCAAGTGGGTTTCTCAGCTATGTCCAAAGGAAAATCCTGTGGGACGAACAAATCCATTTTGGATTTTGATTTGTTCATTTTGATCCCAATATAGGAATAGGATGAACGAATCCAGTTTGGATTTGGATTTGGATTTGTTCATTTTGATCCCAATATAGGATGAACAAACAGCGAAAATAGATGGTCAACTCAACAAACTGATGGTTTGTATATCAATGATTCTACTCGTCCATCGGTCAAACCCACCACCTTTTTTTTAAAGTACTGACTGATGCCATAAATTTACCAATGGGCAGTACAGTAATTTGCATAAAGATCGCTGTATTGTTAATGGTTGAGTACCAAAAGTGAAGAATGTATCCAGAAATATGAGTATCCTACACGAAACTGTACCTAGAAACCATGCCCTAAATGTCATAACTGGTAGTGATGGGTCATCTGTTTCTGGTACTACTAATCTAATTGCTTCTATCGGTGAATGGTCATCTGATGATTTTTCCGTTTCTTCCGAGCAATGGCTTCTCTCTTTCGACTACATTAATGATGGATTTTTGGTTTTCATTTTTTAAAATCCTTTCTGTTACTATAAATTTTCTAAAGACATTGTAAGAAAAAAAAATTAAGAAGGCAGAAAAGAAAAAAACTGTTTATATAAATTAATAGATCCTACATACCAGGATAGTGGATCAATTAAGAATGCACAAAAGTAAAGAAAATAAGATGAAAAATTTCTTATTAACGTGTATCCACCTAAAATTAATAGCTTTTCCAATGATTATATGGTCAGCTTCATACGTGGAGTGGGAAAACATCATTTATCCTAAATTATAATTATTTTTCCTAAATATAAGGAATAAAAAAATCTTTTTCCAACCCACTTATATTTTCACGGGATCTTTACCTAGCCATAATTTTATTACGGAGTATTATTTTAATTAATTAAAGATTTTATTCGATTTTATATAATTTGAGAATTTTTTAAGCCCTATGATTAAATACTGTATTAACTTGAATTTTAGAGCTTTTTGAGAATATATAGACCAATAAAAATTATGGGTTATAAAATTATATATAAATCTTTTTAAACACATCCTTTTTTACACAATAATTTCTACATCTAATGTTTTTTTTGCCTAGGAGAAAAAAAAACTGAGCAGCGGAATTTTTTTTCTAGATTTTGATGATATCATAACTAGGATGATGCCATCACTATTAACGCCATCATCAGAACTCAAATAATCAATTGATGTTACCCAATTATGATTCTTTTGTTATCTTCTTCTTCTTCACGTACAAAATGGATGGAAGGATGATAAGGTGTTAGGCGGCTAAACAAAATCCAGGGTTCAAAACAGGTATGTGTAAATAAATTTAGGATTTAAAGTTTTAGTGTTTATGGATTTTATTGATTGTTAAACAAATAACCAGGATGGTACCATCACTATTAACGCCATCATCAGAACTCAAATAATCGCTTGATGTTACCCAGTTATGATTTTTTGCTATCTTCTTCTTCACGTACAAAACGATGATAAGGTGTTAGGCGGCTAAACAAAATCTAGGGTTCAAAACAAGTATGTGTAAATAAATTTAGGATTCGAAGTTTTAGTGTTTTGGATTTTATTGATTGTTAAACAAATAATATACTCATTTTGTTTGGTTTTGAATCGTAATTATTCTTTGTTTAAAAGGAAGAAGTTTCTTTGTGTTAAAGTTTGTTTTGATTTGATTTGATTATTGTTGTTGTACATGTTGGTGCATTACTTTGGTATCAGGTAACCATACATGAAGGTGGATAAATGACAGGTAGTGATCTATCTGACTTTCTTTCAGATGTTTATAATCATCTATGAGCTTAGCAGTAGGGACCAATGTATTGATTCAATGAAGTTATGTTTCCATGAAACTCAAATATTGTGAGATACCGATACATGTTTCGTTTAATGTTTTCCGATATTAAAGGTACATATTCAGGCTGGCCTGCCTTTTACCAATCAAATGTGCCTTCCATGCAGTCATCTTTTATTTGATATTGACAAGGATGGAGTGAGAGAAATAGCTTTAGCTAACTACAAAGAAGAAGTGCTCCTTTCCAGGCATTGACTCTTACTTCCAGTTGTCAAGCTTGAAGATAAAAAGAACTATTGTATTTGTTCATGAAGTGCGGTATGTATTCTGTGTTGTACCTTCGAGTAAATTATTGCATTTTTTCATGAAATTAGTTGTAATGACAGTCTGAACTTTATGTTGTTTCAATTTAATGGACTTGGATTAAAAATTATTATTTTTTGGATCTTTAAGAGATGAGCTTCCCATGCTGCCAACCTTTACTGACTCTCTCAAGTATATATGGATGTTGTATTGAGTAACCAAGCCATTTCTTTTTCTTTTGCATGAAACTCATCTAAACGAACAAAAAATGGTAATACCAAGTTGATGTTAGTCCATGTTATTGATTCTTAAACTAAAAGACCTTAAATCATTTAAGACTATTTTGTTTTTTACTTAATGGAAATTACATTTCAAAATGTTAATTTCATGGAACACTAAATAAAAGATAATATTGAATTATGCTTTGTTCATGTTCAGGCATGTAATTTTAGTACATTGATCCGCTACACAGTAAATAACTGATTAAATGACAGAGGCAGGGTAACTCACTCGATTAGAGGTCCATTCCGGATTCTAACAAGTAAGTAGACTCTCTTCCTTTAACAAATTAGGCAATCTTCCTAGAAAAGCAAAAAAGATATTACCGGGAAATCAATAGGGAAAGAATAGTCTAGGCACACATGGGACGAAAAGGAAATCCCATTGCAGTAAGACTTGATGTTTTATTTGTGATGAATGTTGCAGATTGCATTAGAATCTTGCATTTGAAGAGGGGGATGAGATTCATGTCGTGCAGGACATGATAACTGGTGGCTACGGGAATCACTTAATGCGAAGGGACAATGAGTGGCATAACAAATGGTGCTTCCTTGAAGTTAATTTAACTTCATCACAACTTATGTGACTTTGACTAGATATGGGTTAAGGAAGTATGTGAATTTTAACTGAGTTTTCTCCTTATGCAGGCAGTATTAGCTAGAGAGCGTGCGAAAGCCAAATTTCAGGATTGGGAGAAAAAGGAAAAGGAGGTATTAGATAACTGAACTATTTTGGTTTTCGTATTTTAGGACTGGCCTGCTGCTTGATTTCAGATTCTCACGTGTTAAGATTTTTTCGTAAGAGTTCGTGTCCATCTTTTCTTGCTTAAATGAAATTTAATTTTGAGTTGCTAATTATTCCATCTACAGTTTAATTTTTATCAAAGCAAGATTAGGCCGGAGATTAGATTGCATGACGGGCGGGTTAAGACGATTGATATTCTCTCCAAACATCTTAGTGATTCAGATGTTTG
Organism: Papaver californicum; assembly: GCA_023531435.1. Taxonomy (NCBI): domain Eukaryota; kingdom Viridiplantae; phylum Streptophyta; class Magnoliopsida; order Ranunculales; family Papaveraceae; genus Papaver; species Papaver californicum. Next base: position 8,130,930 of record JAJJMC010006585.1, on the reverse strand, counting down.
CGAGTTTGAACTAGATGAACCATACATGGTGTTTCGGGTAGTATTTTCTCCTTTAGCTCAAATCTGTTTGTTTGACACTTGCGTCATGCATAGGAATGTGATTTATGTAGCAAGTTATGCTTATATTCCATACCATGTCAGGCATGAAGTAAGTTTTGGAAACACCACATCTTCGATGATCCGTGAAGGAATTTTGATATTCTATCATTTGGTCTTATATCTTAGGTGCAGTAAGTGTGCTCTATTAACGTAATAACTGTAGTGTGATAGTAGGTAAAAATGAAGGTGAACATATTTGAATTTTAGATTAACTTTGCCTTTTGCTAATGCCAATTGTCTTGTATGCCCTATAAATTGTTGAAGGAAAATACACGAAAGTCTTAGTCTCTCTGTCAGTCTTCCTTTGATGCCATGTTAATGTTTAAGCTGTCAAAAAGTTCTAACCATCCCATGCAGCAGGGCTACTCCGTCAAATTCCACAGATATTTATTTTTTGGTCATACCTCTGTCAAGTCAACCTATGTTTATTATATAGATACACCGTGCAATCTTATCATAACAACTGAGATTTATGTTATAGGGTTTGGCAATGAAAGATATGGAAGAGCTTCGCGAGGCCATACATATGCATCTAAATTTGGATAGGGAAAAACCTAATCATATAGGGTATTGGGAGGTATTAACCTGTTCTTATGTCTCTGGGATTTATGTTTGTTTGTTTGTTTCTTTTATCATGTAGTACTCTAAGTCTTGAATCAAGGACAAGGGTCCAGTTTATATCTACTTGAATACATCTTATTTAGTGTGATGATATGCATCATTATTCCCAACTTAGGACAGCAAGATCACTTTTACTATGGACTTGACAGTTGAATTATAAGTAACGTCTCTTTAACCTGGATAGTTATGTAAATGGTGTTGAGCAAATCTTCTTTTGATTTCTTAGAACTAAATCAACTTACTTGAAGAGTTTACATCTTTAACAAATTGAGTACAAAGAGCAAAAAAATCTCTTAGTTGGAAGTTTTGATCCTAAGGAAAAGAGTCTTGGAAAACTAGAAACTGAATTTGAGTTTGTACACTTTGAACAAAAAGTATGAACCTGTAACATGTTATCTGTTAATTTGATATCTACTTAATATTTCTTAAAATTTGTTATCATTCCATAATGGACTTTGGTTGCAGCAAATATGTTCTGAACTTGCCGAGCTAATTTAATATATGTAGTTTATCTATTTCACTGCAAATCCTTTGTTGTATATTAAGTGATGGTGAAAACAAAGGCACTAAAAGTGATGACGAAACGCTACCTTTTGTCGACATAAGTGAAAATGAAGACGAGGGTGAGGTGACTGATGGCGTAATGCCACCGTTTATCGAAGATAGTGATGACGAAAACAAAAGTGACGAGGAATGAATAAGGATCAAGAGACGGAGATTGAACACCACAGTACTCAGAAAGCGCTGATTTCTCATAGGATTTTAACTATTTTATAATTTTTCTGATAATAACTTTGTATTTGTTGTTAGATTTGGATTTTACTGAATGTGGATCATATTTTTTTAGCCTTAGAGAACTATTTAAGTATTCCAAAATTTTGTTTTATGAAGTTCCAATAATGTTTTCTACAGCTTTTATAGTACTTGCTTGAAATAAATTCTCGAATGATAACTGCTTACAGGAAAAAATCGAACATATATAAGCAACAATTATTCTTCGGTCTTCTGATGATTGCATGAACATGATTCAGTGATGACCTCTTTTCTGTTGACGTTTATAAGCTTATAAAAATGTGGTACAAACAATGGTTCGGCCCATACCAAGTTGTGCCCATGTCAAGCAGAAATGCAACAAATGATGAACTTAAGCCCGTGCAAAGCACGGGCGAGACTCTAGTAAAAATAAAAACAGTAATTTATCATTTTGTCCTCGTTTTGTTTTGTGAAGTGCATTATGCAGTCACTGCACTAACTGATGATTGTTGGATGTGCTTCTGGTTGTTGCCGGCAGACTATTATTTCTTACCAATAAAAATTTTGTTGTTCGAGGTTCGATGAATACTGAATACTAAATAAGGTGGCTATCAGGCTATGGCTTATTGGCTTTTGTGCTGTAGCTTTGATGCTTTTCCAGAATACTTCAGCAAGTACTCACATTTAAAGATAGCCATTTGCATTCAGAAGAACATTACACTTGAAAATTGTAAAGATTACCATAGTGCTGCTTACCTCATCCTCATAGATTAATTTGTATCTCTCATTAGTGGTGTTCCTAAATGACAACAATTCCTTAAACATTTCACTAATAGATGATCTATTAAGTTAAATTCTTAAGGAGATTTGTTCCTTTGCTGCAAGCATTATTAACCACCTGGACATTTCATTCTCAATCGAGAACTTTGAGCTGTAGTACAAAACTCCCTATGTTTGGAATGCATGAACCAGGTAGTGTGCTGTGTACTTTACAAGAGTATAGAAAGCATCATAAGCATGGAGTATGGACAATATATAAACGATGGTGACCATATGCTGCTTATGCATTCTGTTGGGAAGGGTTCGGCGAAAATATGCCGCTTATTTGCTCTGTCAAAGTTGAGACTGGAACAAAAATAACCTGGTGTAATCAGCTTGGATTAAATAACCTGGTGTAATCAGCTTGAACTTTGAGACAGTCGATATGATCACCAAAGATCGAAAGACCTTTGAATGTTAACACTGTTACATTAATCCTTATTTTTCAAAGAAAATAAAATACTGTAACATATTATAATATTAATCTGGACATATGCTTTAAAAAAGAAAGTCTAGATATCATCGATGGAGATTCAATTAATTTATAAGAGGGGAACTTTTGATAATAATAATAATAAAAAAAGCATGGTTATCTGATTGTTTCACAGTAAATACGAGATACTCTGATGGTTCTGGATGAAAAACGAGGGAAAAGGAAAGAAAAGGGAAAAAAAGTTTCTTTCTGGGAACGAAGGAGAAACGAAAAAAATCGTTAATCCATATTTATTTTTTAATTAAATCTATTTTTAAATTAAAAAACTGATTAGGATCGATACAAATCCTTTTGGTGAACTTCTGAAACAAGAGGTTGAACTAGAGAATGTCTATATAAAAGTATGTCATGTCATCTCCATATTAGTTGAAGAGGTTAGAATTGGAGAGAGATTTTAGGAAATATGGATGTGTATCCAACGTGAGTTTAGATTTTTTCCCTCACACACGTTCTATTGGAGAATCTCTAAGCCTCTATTTATCTGATAACGGAAAGGTCCGTCAAAAATGAAGAACCATAAAACCCAAAAATAAATCAAACCACGTCAACGATGTGTTTGACCGTGGGATTGACTAGTGGGACGAATAGCACGCTAAATCAACAAAACTGATTACCAGATCAATAAAATTGATGATTTCAACATCAAGGTTTGTACAATCGAGACGCAATATCTGTCGCACAACAAATACTGGGTCGACATCTAACCATTGTACAGCCGTGCAATAAAATATATGTCGCTTAACGATTAGATCCAACGCACTAATGGACCCAAGAAGGTTTAAAAAACTAACGAAACCGGGAATCACATACTAAACTACCCTAAAAAAATTATTACAATATATGTCGCTCAACGTTTAGATCCAACGCATTAACGGACCCAAAAGGGATTAAAAACTAACGAGACCAGGGCTAATATACTAAATCACCCTAAAAAATTCTAAATACAACATTTAGGTAGTGGACTTGAAGGGCTTACCCGAACTTAATCCCATGTTAGCCCCCTCATGAGTCTGTCACTGATCCAACAGTTCTTTTTGAATTTTATATAAATACTAACCATTTCACCCATTTCAAATTGTATTTTCTCCACACCTTTTCAAATTTTCTCTAAAAAAAATCTAGCAAAAATGACATTGAATTCCCAATAAAAGTTATCTCAAGCTTCTAGTAAAATTCATGGTCCAAAATATATTTAATGGGTGTTTATAATGGGGTGATATGAAAGTATTTACGTAATCTCTCATAGACTCTATGCTTTTGTAGAAATTACATACATGTTACACAAGATGCTATCAATAGTGCCCAACAATAAGGTATAACATTTTGGTAAAAGAATTTTAGAAATTTTCTGTGAAGATGTTGGTAACTGTTAGAATTAAAAAAATGATTTGTTAATATTTTGTCTTGATGGGAATTGATCCTGGGATCAAAGGGTCGCTAGCCATTAGGTGGGTGGAAATAACAAATCCACCTTTTCATTTCTTAGTGAATGAGAAACCCTTGGTTAGTCCCACATTGGACAAACCAAGGATGAGGTATATCCATATTAACACTAATGCTGCCATCTAAGGGAAAGAACTTGTGGATTGGATATGGACTAAGGGAATGGGCTAGTGGGAAAATTAACACATGTGCGGTGCTTCGCACCGAAGAACGCAAGCGGGCCGCGGGACGCGAGCTTGCGTGTATTTTTGCGTGAGCCGGCGTATGCTCGGCGTGAGCTCCGCGTGCGCCTGCGTGTGCCTATCAAGACTCAACGGTTTTATCTTTTAAATTCCAATAATAAATATTTTACCATTTTATTATTTATGGGAATTTATGGGAATTTATTCGAATTAAATAAAAAGATTTTTCATAAATACAATTTAATTCTCTTCTCTCAAATTTGCCTATAAAAGAAAAAAGAAAATTTCATTTTTTGGTTACCCCAGTCACAGCTACTATCCTGATGACTTTTCCCCTCTTCCTGCTTTGTTTTGTGCACGTAGAGTAATTCTTATTTTCTTCTTCTTCTTCATTTTTATGTTTGTTATTAAGTTCACAAAGGGCCAAAAAAGTATTGCTAACTGAGTTGGTATCGGGTAGTTCTATCCTGGACTTGTTTTGTCAGTAGGGGTATAGCAACTCTCAATCTTGAGGTGTACCCGATAAATATCAAGTTAAGGGCAGTTTGTTGAACAGGCGGCTCTACCCATTTGTGTGATTAAAATATTGTCTGAGTGCTTCTGTCTGTTCTAACTTTAACATCATTGTCAAGTTTCTGTTCAGTTTGTTCTTTGTTACAGGAATTGCTCCAACAGTAACATCAATCATTGTGATAGAGACGAATTGTCAAATCATTTTGATACTATCAACAAAGAAGTAGGTGAATACCAACGTAATTTCAATAAATATTTAATTTCGTTATCTTTAGGATTGACGAAATATTAGTTTACAAGTTTATGCATAGACATATTTTGTTATGACAAGAATTGTCATAATATCCATACCCGGTTACTTCATGAATCGTTGATATATGCTGGTTAGCATTTTGTTTTACAGATCACTTCAGGAACCGATCCACTAATTGAGTAAGCATAGTTTTTCCATATCATGTCACACCGAGTTCCAACTTCAGGTAGAATGGTTTTAAATTCAGGAGATTATTACTGTGGAGGAAAAGTTAAAGTTGCGATATCCTTCAAGGATACAACCATTTCTTGCTTTAATGATGCAATCAACAACATTTAGTACCATAATAAAGATACAAAACAAATGTTATAAGCTTGTAGATTCATAGTTCTTTACTTTTACATCGATATAAAATAAAAATAAAATAAATGGATAATGATCCATCGGAAAAATAAATTGTCCATACGTATGAATATAATTTATAAATCTGCAAAATATAACTTATCTATGACATGTATACGTGTCTGTGTGTATGTATATATATGTTGTTATGCATGGATTTATTATTTGTCTAAACAAATGCAAATTATAAATTATCATATGAAAATGCTAGAAATTTTACGATCAAAATAATCCAAAAATAAAAAAATACAAACGATGTAAGGTATCAAACCCGATTCATAGAGTAAATTACTACAATCAACTAAATTTTCATTTTATAGAAACTAAAAGTTTATCAAAGTATAGATATCTTTTAGATAAAACATTTTGATTTGATTTTTTATTAAGACGGAAGATAGTATCTTACCTTATTATGTAAAATTCATCACAAAAAGAATACTTAATCAATATCATGGACTTAATCATTATCATGGACTAATTGACGACCTTTAAAAATAAAAAATGGTTAAAGGAATTAGGATCTTAATAGATCATTGGAATAAAAAAAATAGTTGAATGATAGATTGTGCTGATAAATAATTTGTTAGAAATTAAATTAGTAGATAAATAATTGCACAAGAAAATAAGAAAAAAAGAAAAAAAAGAGTCAAAATTTGTGTACCCCTTAAAAACCGGGGTGCACATTCCGACCTCTTTCATTGGCCTATATTTACTTGTCTGGTATCGTTTTTTTTTTTCTTTTTTTTTTTAAACTATATTGAAAATAAGCGAGAATAAAATTGTGTCATATTTTCTCTATTTCCTATGTCTTTTTTATCTATTATCTCTTCCCAACAAAAAATGTTCATATAGAAGAGCTTAGTCTCATAGTAGGAATTAACACAACAAAACGGTGGGAGGACGGATGATGTGATCATGAACTGATCAAACAATAAAAACATCAATTATCCATCAACAGTTAGTTACTAGTGAAGAAAAAATTCAATTTTTAATAATTCTTTATGTCTATGGCTATGCAACTGTTGTTTAATGGATATGAATTGGATACTGTTTAAGTAAGTTATTTCCGTGAACTGATCGTGAAAAGAGAGCGAAGAATGAACATGTAACTATACAATAAGGATTGGAAAAAACATAAAATTTCACCCAATCAAACATGTAAATGTAAATATACAACAAAGTCTTGCATACATTAAATAGACATAATTATGGAGTTTATGTTAATACGGTTAAGTTTAAAGAATTAAGCAAGAACTCAAAGAAAAAAACAAAAGAGTTGCAGCTGGTGGGTGTTCTTTCTACGAACAGATGATGGGTATAATAATTGGTAGTGACTATTGATGTAGTTTTTAATAGTGGTAAAATAGGTTCGATTCTCGGACTTGTGAAGATTTAATTTCTAGACCTAATTTTTAATAACAGAAAATTTGATTTTAAAATGGATGAAGAAAAACTAGGGCTTAAGATTCCACCATTAACCAATACTTTAGTGATAACATCTAACAATTTTTATATTCAATTTAATCTAAATATGCCAAAGATAGGTTTTTGAAAGAATAATTGTTAATCAAGAGCATGAGACATCAAGAGTTTAAAAACCAAGTATGACCCATCAGAAGAAAACACAATTATTTGAGAAAAACCATTTTTTCAATTTTAATTCAAGCAATTAATAATAAAAGAATTGTAGAATAAATATAATTAAAATAGAAGTTACCACAACCATTGGATGAACGACTTCCTCCGTCGCCCCAGTGATGGTGATTAGCTCATTGTAATGGAAACACACTCAAAATAGACTTTCATTGTTCAAAATGTGCTTACAATGGTGAAAAAGGAGTAACACAGAAGTTTTGAGACGTATGTAAACGTTACAGTGAAATGATCTCAGTGTTACAAAAGAAATAAAAGGAAACAGGAAAGAAAGACGGACTCCAGGCGCTGTTGAAATATGACTGTATAAGTGACAGCTTCAGCGACAGTTTATGCACGTCTTGTGTTCTTCTTCTTCTCTACAGCAGCAGAAAACTTTTTTTCTTCCTAATTTTTTTCCGGTGGCTTTGCCTCTATTTTCTTTGCTTCTCTTTGCTTTATATATGATTAAAAAACCCTAGTAACTCATGTGAACCGATAAGGACTCAAAAACAGATCCAAAATCAACTCTAAATCATTGTAAATCCGAATCAAAGTGTGTTCCCTTTTCCGGCTCCCAAATGGATTTTTCACCCATTTTCCAGCGTGAAACTCTCTGGATTGCGTGTGTACAAGCTAGTATAGATTGTATCTTGATTCTGGTTACTTGAAATCACCTAAAAATCCCTTAAAACACGGTTGCCAACTAATCCAGGTGACTTTCTCACGTAAACTTAATTTCCCGCCCTTTTCGGTTTTGAATTCAAAAGGGAGGGTGCCTTTAACAACTGTATGGGTGCCTTTAGTAATTTTCATGGGTGCCTTTATCACTTTTTGAGCCGATTTTTCCACAAATCTTCATTTCTCGAAAATACCTACAAAGACATAAAAAACCAATAAAAGTACAAAATCGAACACTAACAAAATAGATAATCGAGCGCAATTTAGACATAAAAATGTATCTATCAAATACCCCCAAACCTACTATTTGCTAGTCCTCGAGCAAACCTAATCTAGAAAATAAAATCCTAACTCACTTTCGTAGGAATCGCGACTACATTTAGCATATGTAATACGCCTTTAAACCCCTAGGTGTCCCTAGTGGACGAGTTTTGTCTTGTGAGGGTTTACAAGAGGTATGCCCACAAATTACTCCAGATTTTAGCGACTCGTGAACGATTAAGGATAGACACTAAACAAGCTATTTAGTTGGCTTACTCAATTCTTCGGCTATGAGAATCATTACCCTATATGAGTCCAATTGATGTACACGAGTGTTTACTCAAGCATACTAAAATTCATATATAAGACAACAGAGCTCTACTCAGATAATCGTTCAACCACAAGACTCAGAATCTATCATAATTCAATCACATGAAAAGATTTAGAAGATGGACATGGAAAATATGAAGGTTGCACGTGTTGACTAAGGTGAACGGTGTTTCCAATATCTGTCTGGAGGTCAGTGCCAGGATGAAACCTAATGAATTGAGATACACACCCACTGGTCTTAAACCTAATACTAATATTGATTCAACTGGTATATACACGGGTTCCATCGATCGACTTATTGAAAATAAAACAATAAATGTATTGACAACATGATTGGATCACATTGAATCCAAGCGCATGGTTCTTATCAGCATCTTAATGATAGTTCCCATCAATCTTGCGTTCCACGCTTGCTTAGGCGACGGAGACAGGGAGAACACACACATATTGCTATCAAAGTGTCAATATTCTATTTTTTTTATTTTAAATTAAAATGCAATAATGGGGCTTGAACTCAAAACACTCTATATTCATCCTGACGGCGATAACAATTTGATACTGGCCCCACCAAATCACTTAGAGAAACATAAAATTACAAAAGTAAAAACAGAAAGTGATATGTTCAAGATAGACTCTGAGATGTGGTGACGAATATCATGTTATTTCTAACACCTGAACTTTGTCCTTTTATGAATAAGCAATTTAACTGGGCACACCAATTCCTATAGAAAAAAACCTAAGTTTCCATCTACCTAGAATGGTTAGTGTCACCCTGAAGTGTTCATAAGCTTCTAGCTTCTAGAATTTGGAGTTTTATATTTCATTAAAAGTTTCTCCCTTACCCCCAAACTTAAATCTAACATTGTCCTCAATGTTCTAAAGATGAATGATTAAAAATATGAACAAGGAGAAACTGTTACCAATCGAAAGAAATGAGTTAAGGAAAGATATTACTGTGTCGCATGAGCATGGGTTACCTCCCAAGAAGTTAAAGTCTTCAGCCAAAATTAGAAAGAATTAGTCACCTCATAAAATCATATAACAATAGTCGGAACAACTGTGGGTCATCTGAATCAAATAGTGCTATCACAAATAAGAGGAAACTACAACAGGCCAAGAAAATGAACAAACCGAGCACACCCTTATTTAGTTTTCTGTTTAAGACAACTACTTCTAGTTGTGGTTCAGGTTCAGGCTCTATAAAAGGGTCTAGATAAAATAATTTCATGGGATGGATTTCATCGTAGGAGGATCAAAAGAATCAGGTTGTAGAGTCTGGAATAACTCAAATAAGAACTTAGAAGCACATAATAATAACCTGAATAATTATGGATCCTCAAAGTCAATCAGATTTGACTCACACAATTGACTACTATGAAGGTGGTCATTCTTAAGCAAATGTGTCGATTCTAATTCCCTAAAGTAATTAGGTTTAGTCTTAAAAATTAATAAATGGCATATTTGAAATTCTAACGTTCCCACATATGGAAGAAAATATTTTGGTGGGAAAACAAAGTCAATCTTGGTATTATCGCCTAGGTAAACCACATCGACCAGAGGATGAGTTTCTAACAACTGAACTTCTTTCTGGACATGATTAGGTTCGGGAAACAGTTCTTGAAGATAGTCTCTTAATATGGTAGAGGCACAAACATCAAGCCCAAGCGAGGGACTTTTAAAAGAGTCAAAGGTAAAGCACAGGGAAAATGATAATCACCCCAAAACTTAGAATTTTGGGTGTCCCTAGATAGACTAGTGATAATTTTCCTAATTTCTAGATCATCAGATTCCTGAAAATGGTCAATTTCTTCTTCTGAGTTATAATCAAGTGGTCCTCTTTGGATTTCTAAAAAGTAGTGGAAAATAAAAAAAGGGGGGTGGATTCGCTCGTTGAGTAACTCGAACTTCTTTGATGAACTAAAAAAAAAAATATCATTGTTAGAATTTTTGTGGGTTCTCCCTGTCTCCGTCGCCTAAGCAAGCGTGGAATGCAGGATCCATGAGAATCGAGTATAGACCAGTTGAATTGATATTAGTATAAGATTTAAGAACAGTGGGTGCGTATCTCAAATTCATTAGGTGTCATCCTGGTAATGACCTTCAGACAGATATGGGAAACACCGTTCACCTTAGTCAACATGTGCAACCTTCATATTTTCCATGTCCATCTTCTAAATTTTTTCATGTGATTGAACTGTGATAGATTCTGAGCCTTGAGGTCGAACGATTATCTGAGTAGATCTCTGTTGTCTTATATATGAATTTTAGTATGCTTGAGTAAACACTCGCATACAGCAATTGGACTCATATACGGTAATGATTCCCATAGCGAAGAATTAAGTAAGCCAACTAAATAGCTTGTTTAGTGTCTATCCTTAATCGCTCACGAGTCGCTAAATTCTGGAGTAAAGGTTTTGTGGGTATACCTCTTGTAAACCCTCACGAGACAAAACTCGTCCACTAGGGACACCTAGGGGTTTAACGGCTTATTACATATGCTAAATGTAGTCGCAATTCCTGCGAAAGTGAGTTAGGATTTTATTTTCTAGATTAGATTTGCTCGAGGACTAGCAAATAATAAGATTGGGGGTATTTGATAGATACATTTTTGTGCCTGATTTGATCTCAATTATATGTATTGTTGGTACTCTATTTTGTATTTATTATGGTTTTTTATTTCTTTGTAGGTGTTTTTGGAGAAATGTTAAAGGCACCTTCACATTGGATAAAGGCACCCACTCTTTGGATAAAGGCACCCAAGTTAAAGGCACCCAACATTTTGAATGCACGTTTTGGGCGGGAAGAATTTTTTTTTTTCACGTAACAACAAATTAGGAAACTTCACGGGAATTTGGAAACAAGCTTTAAATTTGGAAATTCCTTAACTTTGGAAGCTAGAATTATTGGGAAAGAACTATAAAAGAGAAGGAGATCAAGTTGATTCCTCTTATAGCAATCAAGAATCAAAATCAATCGAAATCAGGAAAGAAAATTGCTTTTCACGGGAAGAATTTTGCCAAGAATTTAAGGAAGTTCTGGACGTAATTTGGGGTTGTTTTGTGGTCGTACTCAATATATAAGTCCATAGAGGTCCAGGGAAGAGGAGAGGAGATTGGGGAAGCTTAGAATTGCTCGGAATCAAGAGAACAGCGTGAAAAAAGTGAACAGTTGAAACTGCTGCTGTTGTCCGCCATTGGAGAAGCTTGAAGAACACATAACATTTTGCAACGGCCGTTACAGCAACGAATCTTCAATTTCTGTTGCGTATTCATTTTAAATACCTTCTGTAACGGTGCGAAGTGTTCACAGCAACACCTATAAACGTATCAGAGTGTCTGTGAGCATTTATATCCTTATTGTAAGCAATTTTTGAGTTATAAAAATGATTTTTGAGGATTTTGCCATTACAATGAGGATCTAAACTTCATCTTTGAGGCTATGGAGGAAGCTAATTTTCCAACAATTATGTGGTAAGTATTTAATTACTTTATGCAATTTATTTATGATTAATTGCCTTGGTTAAAAATTGATTTAAAAGATTTTTGTTAAGCAATTGTGATTCCGTTAGATGGTGCATGCCTCGGCTTAGGCCCTAGATGCTCCATGCTTCTGTTATACAGTTGTTTTGAAAATCTATTTTTGCAATGATTTAGAATCAAATTAAAATGTTAAAATTGCATGATTAAAATTATTATCACTTTGAAATTGGAAAATAGTGGAATCCTAGTCTCAGTTTTCTCCCAACTTTATAAAAAATATTTGAGTTTTCATACTTTTAGTTTTAGAAATTAAATTTAAAATCAATCTTCACAAGTCTGAGTAACGAATCTTTATTTACCACTTTAAAATTACATCAATTTTTGGCGGCGCCGATGCAGACTTTTTTTTAGAATTGTTTTTAGATTTTTTTTTAGGTTAATTAGTTTAGTTAGATTTTTTTTATTATTTTTTTTTTACTTTGTTCTATTTTACGTTTCTTTTGGTATTTCTCTTTTTGCTGCAGGTTTTGGATTTTGAATCGAAAGGAAAGTGAGCCAAAGTTTTGGAATTAAAGTTAAAGACTTGGAGTTAAAAGTTAAAGCTTAAAAGAACGAAAAAGAAGACGAAGATTTTTTTTCTTAAATTAGATTTTAATTAGATTTTTTTTTATTTTTAGAAAACTGTATTAGGATTTTAATTGTTTCTGTATTTATTTTTTTATTTCGGACACTTCTCTTCGGACTTTGAACTTTTTGGACTTTATTATTATTTTTAACCCTACGGAAGGGTAGTATTAAATATTAATTGCACAGGGAAGGACGACAATTAGGATATTGTCTCGGCCCCTCGGGTTCGCACACTGACACAGGAGTTGGTGGCCCGAGTCGACATCAACTGATTCATCGCCCGTCTGGTACGGGAGGTAAGACTCGATCAACCCACGAATCCCCTGCAAGTGGGTTTACTGTATTCCTTCGTATGCATATATGCTGAGGAACTGAAAACGGACTTACTTTTCTAGTAAAGGGCAAGAACGGGCCATACAAGATAAGGACTCGGATTTCATCACCGTTTCCTTCTTGCCCGCCTTAGGAACACGTTACCTAACGCGAACCTAATCCTTAAAATTTGACTAGAAAGAAGACCGATAGGGTATCGAGCTTATACGAAACTCGTTCAAAAGGACTGTACTGGTTACTTTATTAGACTAACTCGAAGTTGAGGAAGATTATTTTAAGTTGATTAGAGACGCCTTGTAACCCAGGGAAAAGTGCCAAAGAGATAGGGTTATCAAAGCTCCTTAGATCTTATCATGTTTCTCTTCGACTTAATCTAATTCGGATCGTTCTAATAGGTTTGCTAAAATTATAACTAGTTTCCTTTCGAAAGAATAGAAGCTGGTCTAGAAACAATCTAAGTGGAGCCATCATGATTTTTGTTTGCTAGATTCAATAGGTTTAATTTGGTTGAGTCGGCCTTGTTTGTGTATGTTTAGAACCCCTTCATGTTAGGATTTATTTTCTTAGATTTTTGTAAATTTATTAGGAACTTTTTGTTAGAAAATGTCGAACTGGTATTATGAGGACCAATACAATGAATATCATACTAAATTTCAAAATAGACATTATCAGTACTATCAACATGGTGCGGATAGTAATCGGGACCATCATCAACCTTTTAGAGGTTATTACTCATACCAGGGTGATCCCAATTACTATTCATACATACACCCGTCTTATGAACATGAAAATGAGCAAAATTCGAGATATTTGTCTTGGAGAGATACCTTAGAGAAAATGCAACCTAGCACTCATCATGAACCTATTACACCTTTACAAAAAGCCCTCAAGCAGCTAGCTGAAAGTACAAAGCAATTCGATGAGGATAGCAAGAAGAGGAGAGAAGAGTATGAGATAATCCGATTAAGATCGAAAGAAATGGCTGCGAAGAACCAGATTGAACTAAATAATCTTATGTCCCAATATAGTGCTACCCCTGATAGTTATTCACCAGGTCAAGAGGACGAGGATAAAATTGGTAACACTACTTATTTAGACGAGGTTCAAACATCTTCATATTATTATGATGATGAAGATAGTATTGGTGAAGAACTTGAAATATACGGGCAGAGTGATCAAGAAATTGTCACTCCAGTTGTGTTTCACGATGAGAGTGTTATTTATAGTTCAAAGTCAAATAATTTTAATGATTATTCACCTATTCAAAAGGAAGAGGATTTGACTAGAGATACCACTGGTCTAGACAATGTAGAAATTTCTTGTTTTGAAATCAATAATGGTTTAGAGGAACGAGTTTATCCTAAGACTAGTGATTTGGAGTCTGACGACTCGAAGACAATAGTCTCTGATGAAGACGATAGACTCGTAGAGATTTCAAATATGAGTGAGGATGCACCAACGGATTATAACCTAGAAGAAGAAATTGACCATTTTCGGGAATCTGACGATCTAGAAATTAGGGAAATTGTGATTGGTCTATCTAGAGACACCAAAAACTTTAAGTTTGGGGGGTGACTATCATTCTCCATGTGCTTTACCTTTATCTCTTAGAAAGGTCCCTAACTTGGGACTTGATATATGTACCTCTACCGTTTTACAAGATAATCTTCAAACTAGATTCCCTGAGCCTGTTGATGTCCAGAAAGAAGTTCAGTTGATAGAAACCCATCCTCTGGTCGATGTGGTTTACCTAGGCAGTAGTACCAAGATTGAATTTGTTTTCCCACCAAAATGTTTTCATCCATATGTGGGAACGTTAGAATTTCAAATGTGTCAGTTATTAAGTTTTGAGACTAAGCCTAATTATTTTAGGAGATTAGAATCGACACATTTGTTTAAAAATGACCACCTTCATAGTAGTCAACTGTGTGAGTCAAATTTGATTGACTTTAAGGATCCACAATTATTCAGGTTATTATTATGTGCTTCTAAGTTCTTAGTTGAGTTATTCCAGACTCTACAACTTGATTCTTTTGATCCTGTCTACGAGGAGATCCAGCCCATGAAAATATTTTATCTAGACCCTATTATAGAGCCTGAACCTGAACCACAACTAGAAGTAGTTGTCGTAAACATAAAACTAAATAAGGGTGTGCTTGGTTTGTTCATTTTCTTGGTTTGTTGTTGTTTTCTCTTATTTGTGATAGCCCTATTCGATTCAGATGACCCACAATTGTTCCGACTATTACTATATGATTTTATGAGGTGACTAATTCTTTCTAAGTCTGGATGAAGACTTTAAACTTAGCACTTCCTGGGAGGTAACCCATGTTCATGCAACACGGTAATATCTTTCCTTAGCTCTTTTTCCTTCGATTGGTAACAATTTCTCCTTGTTCATGCTCTTAATCATTCATCTTTAGAAACATTGAGGACACTGTTTGATTTAAGTTTGGGGGTAAGGGAGAAACTTTTTAGTCGAATAATAAAGCTCTAGAATTTAGAAACTTGTGAACACTTCAGGGTGACACTAACCATTCTAGGTAGATGGAAACTTAGCTCTTTTTCTATAGGAATTGGTGTACCCAGTGAAAGGGTCTATTCATAAAAGGACAGAGTACAGGTGTTAGAAATAACATGATAGTTTTCACCACATCTCGGAGTCTATCACTACCATATCACTTTCTGTTTTTACTTTTGCAAATTTGTGTTTCTCTAAGGTGATTTGGTGGGGCCCAACATCAAATTGTTATCGGCGTCGGGATGAAATAGAGTGTTTTCAGATCAAGCCCCATTATTATGAAAATATATATATATATATATATGAAAAAAAAATAGTAGAAGAAAAAAAAATAATATAAAAAAATCATTGTTAGAAATTTTTGTGGGTTCTCCCTGTCTTCGTCGCCTAAGAAAGCGTGGAATGCAGGATCCATGGGAACTCGAGTATAGACCAGTTGAATTGATATTAGTATAAGATTTAAGAACAGTGGGTGCGTATCTCAAATTCATTAGGTGTCATCCTGGTAATGACCTTCAGACAGATATGGGAAACACCGTTCACCTTAGTCAACATGTGCAACCTTCATATTTTCCATGTTCATCTTCTAAATCTTTTCATGTGATTGAACTGTGATAGATTCTGAGCCTTGAGGTCGAACGATTATCTGAGTAGAGCTCTGTTGTCTTATATATGAATTTTAGTATGCTTGAGTAAACACTCGCATACAGCAGTTGGACTCATATAGGGTAATGATTCCCATAGCGAAGAATTGAGTAAACCAACTAAATAGCTTGTTTAGTGTCTATCCTTAATCGCTCACGAGTCGCTAAAATCTGGAGTAAAGGTTTTGTGGGTATACCTCTTGTAAACCCTCACGAGACAAAACTCGTCCACTAGGGACACCTAGGGGTTTAACGGCTTATTACATATGCTAAATGTAGTCGCGATTCCTGCGAAAGTGAGTTAGAATTTTATTTTCTAGATTAGATTTGCTCGAGGACTAGCAAATAATAAGTTTGGGGGTATTTGATAGACACATTTTTGTGTCTGATTTGATCTCAATTATATGTATTGTTGGTACTCTATTTTGTATTTATTATGGTTTTTTATTTCTTTGTAGGTGTTTTTGGAGAAATGTTAAAGGCACCTTCACATTGGATAAAGGCACCCATTCTTTGGATAAAGGCACCCAAGTTAAAGGCACCCAACATTTTGAATGCACGTTTTGGGCGGGAAGAATTTTTTTTTTTTCACATAACAGCAAATTAGGAAACTTCACGGGAATTTGGAAACAAGCTTTAAATTTGGAAATTCCTTAACTTTGGAAGCTAGAATTATTGGGAAAGAACTATAAAAGAGAAGGAGATCAAGTTGATTCCTCTTATAGCAATCAAGAATCAAAATCAATCGAAATCAGGAAAGAAAATTGCTTTTCACGGGAAGAATTTTGCCAAGAATTTAAGGAAGTTCTAGACGTAATTTGGGGTTGTTTTGTGGTTGTACTCTATATATAAGAGTCCATAGAGGTCCGGGGAAGAGGAGAGGAGATTGGGGAAGCTTAGAATTGCTCGGAATCAGGAGAACAGCGTGAAAAAAGTGAACCGTTGAAACTGCTGCTGCTGTCCGTCATTGAAGAAGCTTGAAGAACACAGAACATTTTGCATCGGCCGTTACAGCAACGAATCTTCAATTTATGTTGCATATTCATTCTAAATACCTTCTGTAACGGTGCGAAGTGTTCACAGCAACACCTATAAATGTGTGTCAGAGTGTTTGTGAGCATTTATATCCTTATTGTAAGCAATTTTTGAGTTATAAAAATGATTTTTGAGGATTTTACCATTACAATGAGGAGATAAACTTCATCTTTGAGGCTATGGAGGAAGCTAATTTTCCAACAATTATGTGGTAAGTATTTAATTAATTTATGCAATTTATTTATGATTAATTGCCTTGGTTAAAAATTGATTTCAAAGATTTTTGTTAAGCAATTGTGATTCCGTTAGATGATGCATGCCTCGGCTTAAGCCCTAGATGCTCCATGCTTCTGTTATACAGTTGTTGTTTTGAAAATCTATTTTTGCAATGATTTAGAATCAAATTAAAATGTTAAAATTGCATGATTAAAATTATTATCACTTTGAAATTGGAAAATAGTGGAATCCTAGTATCAGTTTTCTCCCAACTTTATAAAAAAATATTTGATTTTTCATACTTTTAGTTTTAGAAATTAAATTTAAAATCAATCTTCACAAGTCTGAGTAACGAATCTTTATTTACCACTTTAAAATTACATCAATTTTTTTTTTGAAACCTCGTCTACATAAGTAGTGTTACCAATTCTATCCTCGTCCTCTTGGCTAGGTGAATAATTATCAAGGGTAGCACTATATTTGCAATTAAGATCATTTTGAGCAATATTATTCTTTGCAGAAATTTCATTCACACTTAATCCAAACCTTTTTGTACTCTCACTCAACTCCCTGAGGGATTCTTTTTTGAAAATCAAATGGATCATAAGGGGTATTGGTTTGCAACTGCTCATGTGATTCTTCTATAGGCATAATAGGTTCATGGGGAGTACTAGATTGCATTTGCTTTAGGGCATCCCTCCAAGACAAATAACTCAAATCGTCATAGGAAGTACTAGATTGCATCTGTTTTAGGGTATCCCTCCAAGACAAAGAACTAGAATTTTGCTCACTTTAATGTTGTAAGACGGGTGTATGTACGAATAGTAACTGGGATCACCCTGGTATGAGTAATAACCTCCAAAAGGTTGTGGTGATCCCGACTACTATCCACATAATGTTGATAATATGGATAATGTCTATTTTGAAATTCAGTCGGATATTCATTGTATTGGTCCTCATAATACCAGTTCGACATTTTCTAAAAACTTCCTAATATATTTAAAAAAAATCTAAGAAAATAAATCCTAACATGAAGAGGGTTCTAAACATTCACAAACAAGGCCGACTCAACCAAATTAAACCTATTGAATCTAGCAAACAAAAAGCATGATGGCTCCACTTAGATTGTTTCTAGACCAGCTTCTATTCTTTCGAAAGGAAACTAGTTATAATTTTAGCAAACCTATTAGAACGATCCGAATTAGATTAAGTCGACGAGAAACAGGATAAGATCTAAGGAGCTTTGATAACCCTATCTCTTTGGCACTTTTCCCTGGGTTACAAGGAGTCTCTAATCAACTTAAAATAATCTTCCTCAACTTCGAGTTAGGCTAATAAAGTAACCAGTACAGTCCTTTTGAACGAGTTTCCTATAAGCTCATTACCCTATCTGTCTCTTTCTAGTCAAATTTTTAAGGTTTAGGTTCGCGTTTGGTAGCATGTTCCTAAAGCGGGAAAGAAGGAAACGTTGATGAAATCTGAGTCCTTATCTTGTATGGCCAATTCTTGCCCTTTACCAGAAAAGTAAAACCGTATTCAATTCCTCAACATATATGCATACGAAGGAATACAGTAAACCCACTTGCAGGGGATTTGTGGGTTGATCGAGTCTTACCTCCCGTACCAGACGGGGGATGAATCGATTGTAGTCGACTCGGGCCACCGACTCCTGTGTCAGTGTGCGAACCCGAGGGGCCGAGACAATATCGTAATTGTCGTCCTTCCCTGTAGCAGTTTATATTTAATAATACCCTTCCGTAGGGTTTAAAAATAAATAAAGTGTCCAAATGTCCAGAAGAAAGTCCAAAAAGAAGTGTCCAAAATAATAATTTTTTTTTACAGAAACAATTAAAATCCTAATACACTTTTCTAAAAAAAAAAAAAACAAATAAAATCTAATTAAAAAAAATATTCGTCTTCTTTTTCGTTCTTTAAGCTTTAACTTTTAACTCCAAGTCTTTAGCTTTAATTCCAAGTCTTTGGCTCACTTTCTTTTCGATCCAAAATCTAAAACCTGTAGCAAAAAGATAAATACCAAAAGAAACGTAAAATAAAACAAAGTAAAATAAACCCTAGTAACTCATGTGAACCGATAAAGACTCAAAAACAGATCCAAAATCAACTCTAAATCATTGTAAATCCGAATCAAAGTGTGTTCCCTTTTCCGGCTCCCAAACGGATTTTTTACCCATTTTCCGGCATGAAACTCTCTGGATTGTGTGTGTACAAGCTAGTATAGATTGTATCTTGATTCTGGTGACTTTAAATCACCTAAAAATCCCTTAAAACACGGTTGCCAACTAATCCAAGTGAATTTCTCACGTAAACTTAATTTCCTGCCCTTTTCGGTTTTGAATTCAAAAGGGAGGGTGCCTTTAACAACTGTATGGGTGCCTTTACTAATTTTTCATGGGGGTGCCTTTATCACTTTTTGAGCCGATTTTTCCACAAATCTTCATTTCTTGAAAATACCTACAAAGACATAAAAAACCAATAAAAGTACAAAATCGAACACTAACAAAATAGATAATCGAGCGCAATTTAGACATAAAAATGTGTCTACCAATTATTCCCTTTTACAACTCCAATTCTTTCACCCAATTCAAGTTTGAGTATAACCCAACACTCCTAAATCTTTTGTAAAATCAGAAACACTCGTCAATCAGTAACCATTCTTCTATAATTTCAACGACAAAAGAACTTGTCATTCACTGATTTCCCGACAAAAGCCTTTGTCCAAAACTTGTATAACTTTGAAAATCACTCATAATCCTTCGTACACGAGCACAAAATCCATGACAACAACCATTCTTCCACTAATTTTTCATCTTAAACTATTAACCTAATTCTTCTAGTCATTTCCTTTGAAATTATATCATTAAACTCTTCTTACATAACCAATTGGACCATGGCTTTGCCGACAGCAGGTCTTGGTTCAATGAAGACAAAGCTTAGGTTTATTGATAAGAGGGGATAATATCGAGCAGAAGAAAAGTTTTTAGGAAGAGATTAAAGAGAAGGAAAGAGGCCATTATTCTCGCCTATTTTCAATGCAATTTCAAAAGAAAAAAGAAAAAATAAATTAAGGAAAACCATATAAGTAAATATAGGCCAATAGGAGAGGCCGGAATGTGCATCCCGGTTTTCAAGGGGTGCACAAATTTGGACTCGAAAAAGGATATTTCTTATTACTAGAAATTGATGTGTCTTACAAAGAGCATGAACCTCAATTTATAGGCTAACACAATAGAAATGTTGGAAAATAGGGTTAAACAGAGGATGAGAAACATACAGATATTGTTATACTTCCGACTTCAGGGCTCTAAAAGATTTCTTTTAGACAATTATTTTTATCCTCCCAATTAACTTGGCGATTACAATGGGTATACGGAATACTGCTTTCAGGGTACAATAAAGCCTTATACAAGGAAATTGGATTCAAGGTTTGTACCCATTGATCCAACCAAGAACACAAGATGTTTTTGATGATGCTTTGTTAGAGAGAAAACATACAAATTTGATGTGTACGAATGGGATAATATATTCACTACTTATAGGGAGATTCATGTCTACTGGAGATACCTTCATCTCCAACAGACACTTCCAAAAGCCACTAATGATGGCTTATGAGCAATGCCCCCCCGTCGTAGCGGCAAACAATATTAAAATATCAAACAAGAAAGTAGTAAAGATAACATTAACACTAGAGGAGTAATGGAATGAACATCATATAAGGCTACTCGTTTATTGATTTTTTGATGCGACCTGACAACCCATCCTTATCAAGAGTATGGATGTTCATTGTTTCATCTTTAAATTTATACGATATATCGTTCCACAAGGTGTTACCTGCTTGAGATGCAGTATTGATACTATCTTCTATGAAATGAACACAATCTTTACGAATACTTTCATATTCGACTACTGTAATCTTGAACCACGAACTCCGGGTTTAACACTAATTTCCTGATTTTGAGAATTTAATAACCATTTTACAGAAAAAATAAGATAATTTTGTTTAAGATTAACACAAATACGTGTGAGAGATTGAGGTGCAAAGAAGGTGAGAGTTGAACTGAGTTTGAAATTGGATATTTATACGGGGATTCAGTCAGGACCTTTTGATGAGATAACGGTTTGACGATAGAATCTATACCGCACAATAAACTTTATATCGCCAGTAATATAGTCTATGTCGCGCGACATAGACTCTATCAAGCGAAAAGTCTCTATCGCTAGATAGAGATTCTGCCACACTGGACAAATATATAAATATAACGATTTGCCCAACTAATTTGTCCATTTAACCCGTCCACAATGGTTCAAAATGGATAAACTAAATAATTTAATATAAGCATAAGACTCGACCTACAGATATCAAACCTAAGTTATCACACGAATTATGGGGTTACAAGGACATCCAACGTAAACTTATTTTTGTTTTTTATTTATTTTGAAGCATTCGTAAACTTATTTGATAACAAGAGCAAACAAAATTCGTATTTAAACTTGAGCTTTTATTTTTCCAACGTCCGTAAAGGGTATAAGACTTGCCATGGTCAGGTGTGGGTATATATGTGTCCGATGCTCGTCTAATCAGCTGCTGCAGCTGCACTGCAAAGCTTGAGCGGCCCACGCAGAATTTCACTCCCATCTGGAAACTCCCTTGAACTTATCACTTCAAAACCCAGAACAAACCGGATAATTCCATCTGTCTCCTTGTAAAGCTCCGAGCAACTGAAGTTTGAGGTTCCGCATCCTATTTCTTTGGCTCTGTTATTCGTTCCTGAGTCAATGGGTTTCTGATTTACAGGATGAGTTGTGGGTTTGCTCATTCCCCAGCTGCAATTACTGCTTCGATCAATCCTTCCAAACTTGAATCTGTAAGGGTTTCCTACCATACAAAATGTAAATCTCTAAAATGGAAGCTGTACCCAAATCTTGCTTCTCTTGGTTCATTTAAGGTATGTTTATATCCATGCTCTATTTTAGTATAGTGGTATTTTTTGTTGGCCTGGCATTTAGTTAGTGTATTTAGGTAAAGCAAAGAACTATCTCCTTTAGAAAATGTGTTGGTTTTGTGTAACTATTGAATGGATGCATATATCTGAAATTTCTGGTCAATTTGCTCATGCCCTTGATTTATAATATTTGGATGATTAGTCCATTAGTGAAATTGGCCAACTAATCATCATCATTTTAAGGCGTCAGTTTGCGAGTGTAAGAGGTTATATTCTGTTTTTGTGATCGAAACATCAGTCTAGTATCTATAGATTGTCTACTTACCTAACCACATTTAGGTGCTCCAAAATACCCATTGCTCCTGAAACTGGCCTGAAGAAGAGAAAAGGCCTTTTCATTGAATATACCTATCCTGCCTATCGTTTCTCCAGGTAATCCTTTGTGTCTAGGACCTGTAGTTAATAGTTATCATCGTCACATTGTACAAAGATAGAAAAGTTATTACAGTTCAATATTGATTGGTTTGGCCCAGCAATGTGTGGTTTGCAACCCTTTCTGTTACTCAAGCAGCCTAAGAGTTGAACTTACTTAGCGCTAATCTTTTTTGCTGCTTTTGGTCACAGTTCAATGTCTGTGAAGTAAAACTTTCACCTCAGGTTTCATTTCGACCTCACTCAAATGTATATCTGATCAAAGGCAATTATCCGCAAAATGCGGATTTTCCTCGATACTACTCAAAGAAAGAGAAGAAGCCCTTCCCAATACCTGTTCTGGAGCTAAGACGAGCTGCCAGGGAGAGACAAAAGAACAGAAAGGGGAAGCCAAGGAAACCAGTAGCACCTCCAAGAAATGGCATGCTAATACGAAGACTAATACCGGTCGCATATGAAGTATTCAACGCCAGGGTCAAACTGATTAACAATCTTAAAAAGCTCTTGAAAGTGGTGCCGGTTCATGCATGCAAGTAAGTATCTATCTGGCTCAACTTCTGTGGTTATCTTTATCTTGACGGGTATGCCTGTGATAAAAGTAATTATCACAAGACACTATTGCATACGAAAAAAATTGCTGATATTTACTGTTCATACTGTTGGTGATGTGCCAAACCTTGTTTGACAAATGAGGCCCTTGTTAAGCCTCTCTCTAAGAGTTTATTCATTATGTGACTTTGAGTATCCAGTGTTACAAATGGGTAAAGATGTTAAGTGGTGGCTTTTTCTTAGATCAACGACCCCTGTTGATGTTGCACTTGTATGTTGTTTTCTAAACACAACCATATCTTTGGTCTAATAAGTTGTAACTCCGTTTAGTGGGTTTAAATGCATATCTATGTGCACCTCATGCCTGGAACAACCCCAGTCCCCAAACGATTCAATTTACTTGCTTGACAATGAAGGCCTGAAAAACCCTATCACAGCTGAAGTCATATAAATGCACATTAGGACCCATGTATGTTTGGTGATTTATTATATTAGTGAAATGTATGCAATATTCGGTTAGAAGTATCACATGGCAAATTGTGCACCTTGTAGTGGTAGTTATATAAATGCATACAGACGATGTAGGATGAGCTTTTTTGGTATCTGACAGAATGAAATTATTTAGTAACAATTTTTTTTTTGCCGAGTGGCTCAAAGGGGATATCGAATACCTATTAGTCAATCGTATATTTTCTACTGTCAACTCGTAGTTGTAATAGTTGGGGTATGAAAGATGTGAGAGTGGTGAACAAGCCCCTCGTAAGTAGGGCTATGCTGTCCAGATGGTGTATGTGGCTAGTTATAACTTTGAATGGCTTACATATAGCCTCTATTCAAATACCCTACTGCAATTGATTCCTCATGACCAGCCAGACACTGGTGCCTTACTTAGTAGTTCAATTCAAAGTTGTAAACTCAGTATTGAAAGTTTCCATAGTATCTTCAAATATTAACATAATTTAAATCTTGCTACTGACTTTATGTAGATGGTGTAATGAAATTCATGTGGGACCTGTTGGCCATCCGTTCAAGTCATGCAGAGGACAGCAAACCGAGCGCCGTAAGGGACAGCACGAGTGGGTACAGGCGACAATGGAGGACATATTCTTGCCAGTTGACGCCTTTCACCTCTTCGATCGTCTTGGGCCACGTATTCCTCATGAAGAAAGATTTTCTACCCCTAGAGTACCAGCACTAGTTGAACTTTGTGTCCAAGCAGGGGTTGATCTACCTGACCTTCCTACAAAGAGGAGAAGAAAACCAGTAATTCGCTTAGGGAAGAGTGAAATAATTGATGCTAATGAAGATGACTTGGTGAAAGAATATATCACACCAGAATTGAGTGAGATAATTGATGCCAGTGAAGATTACTTGGTGGATGAAGATATCACGCCGGTAGTTCCTGAAAAACTCACCTTGCATGATATCTTACCTGATTCAGAATTACATTCTCCATCAAATGCTGAAGAACTAGCCTTACTCTCTGAGGAGACACTTGAAGCATGGGATAAGATGAGACAAGGGGCGAAGAAGTTGATGAGGAAATATTTAGTGAGAGTGTGCGGATACTGCCCGGAGGTGCACGTGGGACCCAGTGGACACAAGGCACAAAATTGTGGGGCATTTAAGCACCAGCAACGAAATGGGCAACATGGGTGGCAATCAGCGAGCCTTGATGATTTGATTCCCCAAAGGTATGTGTGGCATGTTCCAGATGTGAGAGGTCCTCCTCTGCAAAGGGAGCTGCGGAGCTTTTATGGGCAAGCTCCGGCTGTGGTGGAGATTTGTGTGCAAGGGGGTGCTGTTGCACCAGAAGAGTATAGGTCAACAATGAGGCTGGATGTTGGGATTCCAATCGATATTAAAGAAGCTGAGATGGTAGTTTGAAACTTTGACGTGTTAGGATCGATGCTACAAAGAAAAAAAAACAAAACACAATTTATTTGGTTCATCTAAAATTGGGCTACGTTTAAAAAGCGGCTGCGGTTTTTACTATAATCACAAAAATCCAAAAAATACAACGATACAACTCAAAATATATATAGAGACTACTTAAAAGTTTGGGCCCCCAGTCGGATAGGGTCGAGTGCGAACCGGGTCGTGCACTACCAGGCTCCACACAAACATAACAATCTTCCACTTGTGGACTTGTCACATCATAACTCGCCCTAACTCCACTCTGAACAAACTTCAAAACATACCAATCACCGCAGCAACTCTCTTAACCAATCATCAAGCTCGAAGACCCGTTAAAGCTGCACACAGTTTTAGTTTCTCAAAGTTCACTGGTTTTGTCAACATGTCTGTTGGATTCTTTGCTCCATCAATCTTCTCAAGTGTCAACTGACCATTTTCTATCAAAGATCGAATGAAATGATATTTAATATCCACGTGCTTGATTCTGGAATGGTATGCCGAATTTTTCGCTAAGAAAATAGCACTCTGACTATCACTATGCAAAACTCCATTTCCTTTCTTCATACCCAATTCACCCAAGACACGTTGTAACCGCATCATCTCCTTGCTCGCCTCAGTAAAAGCAACATATTCTGACTCAGTAGTAGATAAGGCAACTACCTTCTGCAAATTAGAACCCCAACTCACAGCAGTACCACCCAAAGTATACACATACCCAGTAGTACTCTTTCTACTATCAACATCTCCAGCCAAGTCAGCATCAACATAACCCTACAACTTCATACTAGAACCTGTGGAGCAAAGTGATGTATCTGCAGTACCCTTCAAATACCGAAGTAGCCACTTGACTGCCTCCCAGTGTTACTTTCCTGGATTATTCATGTACCTGCTCACAGCTCCCACTGCATGTGCAATATCTGGTATAGTGCAAACCATGGCATACATAAGGCTCCCAATCGCCGATGCATAAGGAATCTTCTTCATATAAGCCTCATCTTCTACTGTCTTAGGTGACTGGTCTTTGGTTAGCTTAAAGTGGCTACCCAAAGGCGTGCACACTGGTTTGACACTCTCCATGTTAAACCTCTTCAGAATCTTGTTCACATATTCTGACTGCGACAGCTTCAAGGTACCATGATTGCTATCTCTCGTGATCCTCATACCAAGAATTTGCTTTGCAGCTCCCAAATCTTTCATTGCAAACTGCTTTGACAGTTTCTTCTTTAGATCATTTATTTCCTCACTGCTAGGCCCTGCAATAAGCATATCATCCACATATAGAAGCAAAATCATAAAAGTGTTTTCAGACCTCTTTATATAGCAACAATGATCTGATTCACATTTAGTGAAGCCGGTGGTACCCATAAAACTGTCAAACTTCATATACCACTGCCTTGGAGCTTGTTTCAAACCATACAAGCTTTTATTCAATTTGCAAACCAGATTCTCCTTTCCCTGTGTTGCAAAGCCCTGTGGTGCACTATATAAATGTCTTCCTTCAGATCACCGTGAAGGAATGCAGTTTTCACATCTAACTGCTCAAGATATAAGTTTTGTGCAACCACAATTCCACAACTGGAGAAAAATATCAGTGTAGTCTACACCTTCCTTTTGCTGAAAACCCTTCACAACAAGCCTGGCCTTGTAACGTGTACTCCCATCATGCTCTTCTTTTACTCTGCACACCCATTTGTTATGCAAAGCCTTCTTCACTTCTGGTAGCACGGTTAGCTTCCAATTCTGATTCTTGAGCAAAGAGTCAATCTTATCTTTCATAGCTAACTCCCACTTGCTCGAATTCTCAACTTGTAAAGCTTCAGCATACTTTTCAGGCTCACCTTGATCTGATAACAAGATATGCTGAAGAGAGGGTGAATAACGATCCAATGCCTTGGGTACCCTATTGTTTCTCCTAAGAGTGGGAACCGGAGTACTGGGGTTTGGAGAAGCTTGACTACCCTGCTCTATCTCAGGCACTTCATTTTCCTGGTTATGGACAACCTTTCCCTGCACACTGATTTTAGAAATCTCACCCAAATCAACATAAGCAGAATCTTTTAACTCTGGTGCCTCTGGTTCTTCAACTGCATTTGATTTTTCCTTGTACATAACCTTCTCATTGAAGATGACATTCCTGCTTCTGATAATTTTTCGATTTTTTGCATCCCAAAATTTATAACCAAAAACATCATCTACATAGCCAATAAAGAAACATTTCTTGGATTTGGGTTCAAGTTTGTTTCTAGCATTGGCATCAACATGTACATATGACAAGCAGCTAAATACTTTCAAAAAAAAAAAGATTTGCCTCCTTACCACTCCATACCTCCTCTGGCAATTTGAAATTCAACGGAACTGATGGTCCTCTATTGATCAGATAAGCTGCAGTGTCGATTGCATCAGCCAAAAAACATTTGGCAACCCAGCATGCAACCTCATGCTTCTAGCACGCTCATTTAGGGTCTGGTTCATGCGCTCAGCTACACCATTATGTTGTAATGTCCTTGGAATGATCCTCTCCATTCTGATTCCATTTGTAGCACAATACTCTCTGAATCCACCATCAACATACTCACCCCCATTATCTGATCTTAGGCACTTCAGTTTCAAACCTGTCTCATTTTCTACCAAAGTCTTCTATTTCTTAAAGATATCAAATACATCACTTTTATTTTTCAGAAAATAAGCCCATACCTTTCTGGTCGAGTCATCAATAAATGTGATGTAGTATAATGAGCCACCAAGTGATGGAACTGGAGATGGTCCCCACAAATCAGTATGCACCAACTCTAACTTTTCTGGTTTTGGAGATCTACCGCATTTGACGAAGCTTACTTTCTTCTGCTTCCAAAGGATGCAGCTCTCACACATACCAACATCAATGGTCTTCAATTTTAGTAGTTTCTCGTTCGACTGAAGTACCTTCATGCCCTTCTCACTTATATGCCCAAGCCTTTGGTGCCATAGAGTATTACTAGAGTCAGCAACTGCAACTGTATCTACTGCACATGTATCTACTGCTGCCATGCCAACAATAGACAAGTCTCTCGGACTTGAATACATATAAAGAGTACCCGTCTTGTAACCACGAGACACTACCATAGCTCCCCTAGTCACCTTCCATCTACCACTACCAAAATAAACACCATGCCCTTTGTCATCAAGCTGCCCAATATAGATCAGATTCCTCTTTAACTGTGGAACATGTCTAACCTTGTGGTTTTCCCATACTGATCCATTTTCCTTCTTAAGCTTGATCTCTCCAATACCTACTATCTGAAGTGGTCTATTATCAACTAAATAGACTGTCCCGAAGTAACCTGTAGTATAGTTAACAAAGAGTTCTCGTCTTGAAGTGGTATACCAAGAAGCTCCTGAGTCGAGAACCCAAGAGTCCATGGGACTTTCAACAGAAAGCAATAACGCATCTTGCACGGTTTCTGTAACAACATTTGCACTTTTTTTCTCGTTCTTCTTAGGTTCTTTGCACCACCTTTGTATGTGGCCCGTCTGGCCGCAGTTCCAGCATCCAGCCGGACCCCGTGGACCTCTAGATTGGCCCCTGCTTCACCCTCTTCTTGATTTAGATCTTCCTATGTTCTTATTTTTCTGAGATGATCTGCCTCTTGACTCGACGTTAAAGACAACATCATTATTCGAATACTCACCAGAATCCTTCCTTCGAACTTCTTCACCCAGAATCAGATCGCGTTTATCATTATACTTTAGCTTCTTTTTGCCGGCGGAATTACTTACGGCAGTTCTCACAACTTTCCAACTGTTGGGTAGAGAAGCCAAAAGGATTAGTGCACGAACTTCATCATCAAGTCGATCTCGACAGATAATATAGCATTCACGATTTCACTGAACTAATTCAAGTGCTTTGTAACTGAAGCGCCCTCTGCCATGTTCAATCTGAACAACTTCTTCATCAGATGCACCTTATTGTTCGCCGACGTCTTTTCATACATACTCGTCAAGGCCGTCATCAGACCAGCAGTGGTCTTTTCTTTCACAACATTGTGTGCAACTGACTTGGCTAAGGTTAATCGAACAACCCCTAGAACCTGTCGATCCAGGAGTTTCCAATCTGCCTCGGACATCCCATCTGGCTTCGTTGAATCTAATAGAGGTTGCTGCAAATTTCTTCCATAGAGATAATCTTCAATCTGCATTCCCCAGTACCCGAAATCTGACCCATCAAAATTTTCGATTACGTTTGCAGATCCGGTTGCAACACTCCAGATCCGACCCCTATCGCAGATGATGTCGACGCCCCTTTCTCTGTCGTTCTGCTGTCTTCTCCTCCTGCCATCGATTCTTCCCAAATTCTTCACGAATCTGGCTCTGATACCAGTTGTTAGGATCAATGCTATAAAGAAAACAAAACAAAAACAAAAACAAAAAAAAATACAAGATTTATTTGGTTCACCAAAATTGTGCTACGTCCAAGGAGCGGCTGCGGTTTTCACTATAATCACAAAAGCAGTGTTCCAAAAATACAACGATACAACTCGAAATATATATAGAGACTACTCAAAAATTTGGACCGCCAGTCGGATCGGGTTGAGTGCGAACTGGGTCGTGCACTACCAGGCTCCACACAAACATAACATGACGCAAGACCTTTTCCTATGTAAAACATAATTAATGTATTTAATCTGAAGTTTTAACGCATTAAATGTTTTTGCGGATACCAATTTGTGTTGCGCTTGTGATTTCACCTGCTCCTGATCTGGCCGAAAATATCAGTGAGGACTAAAGAAATGTTCCCAAATTCATGGTAAATTAGTAAGAGAAAGAATGTATTGTCCCAATATATGAACTGTTGCTCTCAGAGATCGCTTCAGAGTATCAACCGGTATAGAAGGCTTAAAAAGAGGTGGCAATTAAGGAATCTGTGGATTTGTCAGTTGTTATGGAACAAAATGGTAATATTTGGCAAAGCTGATAACGATTGTAGTTGAAATGTAGATTTTTGTTCTGTTAATTTGTGTTATGCATGAATGGTTATATCATGAAAGAGATTTACTACCTTCAAGAATGTCTCTTTCAACTTTTGTTTGGAGCAAAGTTATTCCACCCAAGTTCATTTGTAGATTCTGCGACAACTGTTTATTGTAATCTTCTGTTATGCAAATGGATATGATTGTGGTGTATGTGTCTGTATGTCTAATCTGGATGATGCTAGACCTGCTAATCACTTGTTTTCCCATTGCAAATTCATCTAGCAGGTCTAGGCTCACTTCATCACACCATTAAGCATTGAGTGGATCCGTCAGTTTAGTAATTTTTTTAAGTTTCCAAATAGCATGGAACTATTCTTTTTCCATTCTGCCTAGGATGTTTCTTCACTGTTATTGTTATGTTCCCTTCCAGTATAGTAGTATTGTTACTACAAGGTCTGACACCCTTGCACATTGCTATTCGAGATTCTCATATGAAGCTTGTCAAGTATTTAGAGAGGAAAGGTTGGATTTTGACTGCCCAAACTAAACACCAGAAAGAACCTCTCATTTATTGTTTTTTTTTCTTCTAGTAAGTAAAATCCTGTCATTTGTCAAGCAGCGAATAAATCTGCTAGTCTTGTATTATCATAACCGGAGAAATTTGAATAGACTGTGTCACAGGTTTCCGAAGCAGTTTCATGATCGGCAGCATTTACCACTAAACAACCATATTGTTAGGACTCTTATTGCTGATGTGGTCCAAGGCTATTCAAAATTAAAGCAAAGGACTGATGCCAACCATAGCAAAATATTGGATTCCAAACAAGAAGCAGGTGACAAAGATGGGCAATAAACCATGTACGCCATATTGTCGATTAAAAGACTTTATAGATTCAACCCCACTAACCTAAAATATCAGAAGAAAGGTGAATTGTCAAAAAAGAAAAAGAACAAAGGGGAATTCATAAACAAATGCACGAGAAAGAGAAGGGAAATGGCGAAAATGAATTTGTTACCTTGTATATAAATCACATGAACCATGGAGGCCATATTATTGGATATATATGATCAACAATCCAAATCCAGTCTTCATCTATTTTGGACTATTTTAAAAAATTCTTGTCCAAATATTCACTAATGCAGTAGTATTCAAGCAGTTGTCACTAATGTCGGATTGTCTTCCCAATCAGAGGAAAAAATCAAGGTGATCCGTGGTACTTTTAGATCGGAAACAAGTGCATATAATCATCAACCAGCAATTTCATAGTGTATCCACATGTTCAGTGTTCTATATAGCTTCAAGCTCTAGATTGGACAGCAGGACCCTGAATTTCGTTAGATAGGGAAAAGAAAACTGTATTTTACATGAATAGAATCAAAATCTCTTCCTTGTTTATAATACAAATTAACCAACATGGAAAATTAGGCATTTTCACATGAACAACAATCATTTCATCACCATAGATGAGAAATGGACGAGGAAAGAAGTTAATAAGATTTACAGGTTATTCTACATCTGTTTTAGCTCTTCTCCTGGATCTGCTGAAGTATTTGGAAGGTGGAGAAGGGGACAATTCAAATGGGACCCCTTGGAGATCCATTTCACCTTTTAGGATTTTTACAATCTCACTAATATCTGGCCGTAATTCTGGCATCTTCTTTAAACACAGCCAAATTGATGGAAAGACTTGCTTGATCTTTATTATACGAGTCTCTTAATTTCTCATCAACTAACTGCAATATGTTACCACCTTTAGCTAACTGCCTACACCAGTGAACCAAGTTGGCTTTCCCAAGTTTCATTGGCGAATTTAAAACATGCAAAGGTCTTCGCCCGGACACGATCACGAGAATTAAAACTCCTAAACTGCATATATCAGCCTTCTCCATCAAATACCCACATCCACCATATTCAGGAGCAAAATAACACACAGTTCCTCTCATGCTTGTTGTGCTACTCAATTCCCGACTGAAAAGATCCCCGCTCCACATATCACTAGCAGCTGAATGAGAATTTTTCTTCCTCCAACCCTTTCTAAAACTAAAATCTCCGCTAGAGTTGGATTCATTTTGAATCTGTTCACCAAATTTAATCCTCTTCCGAGAAAGAAACCTTCGACCTATATTGAATGACTGAATTTTGAGGCCTTTCTTCACCTTAGATTCAATCTTCTTTAACTTACTATGCTTCTTGCTAACCTCCGCGAGGTTCTCTTCTTTCCACCATTCTTGCATCTTCCTCTGCTTCTTATTACAATTTTTTATACCCTTCTCTTCTTTTTTGTTAGACCTCTTTTTGGACTGTTTAAACTCGGGTTTGCTTGAACTTTCTAACTTATCTAACTGTGTTGAAGTATCCAAATGGGATTTCTCATGATTATCACCTTTCTCTTCATCCCAATCAGGGTTAGTTGATGGACAAATCTGACTGCCAATCCACTCTGTAACATAATCTTTACTACACAATTCACCACTTCCATCTTGTCTCCACCACCAATCTTGTCCCCATTGCATTGTATCATCTATCGTATCATCCATAATAGGCGACGATGAAGAAATAAAATTCAATTCCTTGCTATGATCAAAACTGCAAAGATCTTCTTCACCAGGAACAAATTTACTCCAGTCTTCCCTAACATTATCATCATTTCTACAAATCTCCTTCCCTTTTCCATTTCTATACTTTTTCAGATCATCCTGGTCATTCAAACTCATGTTTGGTGATGTTTTAACATTATAATCAACTAATCTGTCATCCTTATTGTAATAATTCTTAGAACAAGAAGCTTGTAAAGCAAGAGAAAAATCAACTTTCAATACTACTACTATTTACCTGATTCCCGTTGATTTTTGTTTCTTGATTTGAAGAAAGATCTTGACTTCTCAAAAGCTCTTCGCTTCGACCAAAATCTTGACTAAACAAATCAATACCAAATCCACCTTCAGTTTTAATTCTCGACAAACCAAAATCAGAAATCTTAGCTCGATAATCAAACCCTAGTAAAACATTACTAGGTTTCACATCGCCATGAATAATAGGAGGATCGCATTCAAGATGTAAAAATGAAAGAGCTTTAGTAATATCAAGTATAATCTCGAACCTTTTCTCCCAATTCAAACAAGAAACCTCTTCATTAAACAATGATTCTTGTAAACTTTTATTAGGCATGAATTCATAAACTAAAATCTCTTTGTTTTCTCAACACAATAACCTAATAAAGAAACTACAAATTGTGATCTTAAACCACCAAGGATTTGCAATTCATTTTGAAATTCTCTATCAGCTTGTAATGAAGAGGAATCAAGTTTTTTAACAGCAATTGATTTACCATCACGTAGTATACCATGATAAACAGTACCGGAACCACCTTTTCCTATATGATTCGATTCATTAAATGCGTTAGTAGTTGATTTGAGTTCTCTGTATGAGAATATCTGTAACTTTAATAATGGTGTGTTTGAATCAAAAGGGTTAGTTTTAGAACGATTGATTAGAGTGTAATAAATATAGAAGAGAAAGAAGATAAGTGCGATGAGAAATAGAAATGAAGCTGTGGATGTAATAGAGAGAAGTAAAATCTTAGAATGAATTAGTAGGATTGTTTTGTGTTGAAAGGAGAGTTCTTGAAGGCATAGTTTTACGAGGGTTTCTGTTTTGTGGGAGGAAATAGAGATAGAAGAAGAAGTATTGGAATTGGGTAATGGTGGTGGGAGTGAGTAATCATTTTCCGGTATACGAGGTGGTGGTGGTGGTGATGGTGGAGGGACCCGCGATTGTGATGAAAATGGAGAAACCTTTTGCTTTTTTCTCATTCTTTCGTTTGCTTTGCTTTACAGTTGTTATCAAGATATTATTACTTTACAAGATTAACAAATAGTCTTAGTCCATAAAAGAAAATTTAATTTAAAAAACAAATAATGAAAACTCGAAATTTAACATTCAGGAAAGCAAAAGTGGGAATCAAGTACTTTTGGATCGAGGAGTTGAATCTTTTGACCTTCTCAGAGATAAGAGATTAACAAATATTTTCTTTCTCTTGCTTTTTTTAAGTTACTCTCAAGTCTCAACTCACTATCTTTCTAGGGAGATCTCCGGAGGGAGGAAGTTTTCTTATATTTCCTTCCTTTTCTTTGTTTTTCCAAACATAATATATGGGCTAGTGAATTTATCAGAGGGGTTTTTCTTAAATCGTAAAAGTCTAGATTAATAGTTACGAGATGTTTTATACTATGAAAAATATCTAAGTTACTTTTCCATCGATTGAACATAAAAAATTAAAAAAACTATTTCTATGTAGAAACTGAGAATATATAGATAAAAATTTTAAACTTTTTCATAGTAAAATTAAAAAGGAATTGAATTCTATAAATGTATTTTTTTACATATTCGTCGTGTTCAGATCCGGCAGGATTGACTCTATCAAACTAGGATTCTAAAACAATGATTTTTAAGGTCGGGGCTATGAAACGAATAACATCCTTTTTTAATTTTCTTTATCTAAGTTCTTTTTTGTTTAAATTTTAAGTTGTTTTTCTACCTTTTAACTTTTTAAATATCTTTTTTTTTCTTCATTTGTTCTTTTAATTCTTCATAAATTTTAATATGTTCTTTTGTTAAAATGCAACACTAAGTTTTATTGCAGATCCTCTTGTTTGAATAATGGAAGGATTTCAGTATTGGACCTTTGAAATTAGTTTACTCCTTGTAGTGACAGTTTTGTCAATTTCAGCAATTTCGCTAACCATCAATCATGTGATGGTTTCAAACAATATGATACTTTATTATTCTATTGGACATGTTTATGCTTTATCTTGTGATGCTATCTTTGATCATCATATTGGTTTTCCTTATCGGATTCATGAGTTGATACCTAGAAATCTGAAAATTCAAAAAAAAAAAACCCCCCCCCCCCCCCCCATTCAAGTCCCATAATTCCAGCTTTCCTATCGTATCTCAGTTGACCCGTAACAACCTCAATACTATTTATAGCTCTTTTCATATTTTAAAAACCCCTATCCCTTCCTTAAAGGTAGAATATATATCTTATATAACTAATTTTATACTTTACCATTTAAGGAGGTAAACCACGAACTGCACTTTCAATCATAAACAAAAATATTGTAAGCAAAAAACAGTAAAGTCCATTATGGCCTCAAGTTCAAACAACCAAATCACTGGTATTACAAATCAAATGAAGCAAGCAAATATAAGAGATGTTGTTGCTAAGCAACTCAAGAAAACGGTTGGTTCATCTAGAGCTATAACTGATTCTACTGAAAAATGGTCCAACTGTTTAATAGGAAAACTCTTCACTACAGATAAGATTGAAAAGGAGAAATAAAGAAGGAAATCAACATTCTTTGGAAGAAATATAAAACTAAGGAAATAAGAGTTTTAGATCAGGCTGGTCTAGTAACTGGGCTTTATCGGCTTGATGAGTCTTCTTGTCTGTCCCTTATCGAGTTAAGAACTTTTCTTTTGTTAGTCTGGGCATGAACCTTTATATATTCAAACTCAATACCTCAAAAGATAGGGATGAAATCCTCAAAAAGTACCCATGGAATATTCAAAGATGTCATCTGAACCGCAAAAAGTATACTGCTAATATCCCTATTGAAGATTGGACTTTTACTCATCAAGAATGGAACGTACAATTCATTTCTTATTGAACATCATTCAGAATTCATTATAAATGAGGCATTAGAAGAAATGGGGTCCAAAATTTTTGCTGAGCAAAAAAACTGCAGACTAAGGTATGGGAATATGATCACTGCCAGAGTAGAAATAGATCTTTCTAAACCTTTGCATAGAGGAGGGTGGTGGAATACTGCTGCAGGAAAAGTCCTTTGGGTTCGTTACCATTGGAAAAAATAACCGTAAAATTTGTATGACAAATGTTTAGCTATTGATCACAATGAGGACACATGTGAATCTACTGTTAATGATATACTCAGTAGGTCTTACACAAATAAGGAATATATGGAAGACTGCAA
Source organism: Papaver californicum (assembly GCA_023531435.1). Lineage (NCBI taxonomy): Eukaryota > Viridiplantae > Streptophyta > Magnoliopsida > Ranunculales > Papaveraceae > Papaver > Papaver californicum. The sequence continues at coordinate 8,094,791 of JAJJMC010006585.1, read as the reverse complement.
GGAATTACTACAATTTATGGTGTTGATTTTACTGAAGATATTGATCAAATGATACAACAAATATGTGAAGTCATCCAAAAACAGAATGAGGATATGTCATAACATGAAGTTATTAGGAACAATAAAAGATCTATAAATATTGAATTAGTGAATTTGAACCTCAAATTAATGCCCCAAACATCCAAAGCTCAGTTTCTGTCAACCATAAATTGCATAAGAATATCATACATAATAATATGGTAACTAATTGTTTGACTACCAACACGGATGAAATGGAGCTTGATATGGTTGGAGGAGGAACAACTAGTGCAAATGAGTACTTCCATGAAAATCAAGAGGATGTTGCACTCAAGGTACTTTCGAAAACTTTTGCAAATAAAAATTCAGTTTTACAATTTTGTACTTATTATTTTATCAAATTAGATTTGTTTAAATTTATCATTTATTCTGTTGATATCATTACCTCTGCATACTTCTATACGAATCCTAAAAAATGCTTCACTATGAAAATCATAGCTTGGAATTACAAGAAACTAAAATAAGAACTGATAAGGTTTTGAGCTTTTCCAGAAAACTATATTATTCCAATGCTACTTTTGAACCATCTATAGGCCTTTCTAGTTGTTTGTACTTCTCTAGAAAGATGGATTTGAATTTGAAATTGTTCATCCCTCTAAAAATATGTTTCACTGCCTAATCAGACATGACCCGTCCTCTTGTGTTTATGGCTCTTGTAAGCCGCAAGAAAAGAAAACACAATGGATTTTTATAACATATTTAGGATTAGAAGTAAACCAACCTGGGGTTTTAATTGGTGACTTAAATGTTAGCATAGACCCTGTTGATAGAACTGGTAGTAACAGTGTTTCTAGATCCACTTCCCCATCTATTGTTCAATGTATTTATGAGGCAAGTTTGTTAGATATGATCTACAATGGAAAACCATATACTTGGACTATTGTCAATGAGGATTGGCTTATACATTTTCCTGATTCAAAACTATCTCATTTAATACAACTTGAGTCAGGTCATACTCATACTCATATTCTATTTAATCTTTACTTAAATGACAAATTGTTGAGTGGAAATTGGAAGTTCTTTGCTTCCTGGTTGAAAGATGACTTGTAAAGAGCAAATCATCAAATCTTAGGGTGACAATGTTCAGGGAAGTGCACCTTACAACATGAACCGCATGCTTCACAATACTCTTAAATTTCTCAGCATATGGAATCATGATTCTTTTGGGCATATTGACACTAATATCTGAAGTCTTTGCTCTCAAATGGATAGTCTTCATCTAGATGCTGGAGTTTAAGATAATACTACGACCATAATGAAAAAAGAGTTAGGTAAAAATAAATGGGAGAACATAAAAAAGGAAATTTGGATGCAGAAAAATAAAGATCTTTTCTTCAAGGAACTGGATATGAGCATTAAGTTTCATCACGCAAATGCAAACTGAAGGAGGTCCAGAAATAGAATTGATGATTTGCAAGATAAAAATGGTGTTTGATGTACATATAGAGAGAGTTTATCTCAGCTGCTAACAAATCATTTTCATGATATTAGTTCCACCTCAAATCCTGTACCAGATGAAGATTTTCTGAAGCGTGTATCTAGTGTCATTACTTCACAAGAAAATAAGATGTTGGTTGTTATACCAACTGAAGATGAAATCCTATAAACCCAAAAGAACATGGAGCCATGGAAAGCACCAGTCCCAGATGGGTTCCCACCGGGTTTTTTTCTAACTCAATAGGATGTTGCTAAGGAGGATACTATTCGAATGATACAAGACTTCTTCAGGAGTGGCTTCATCAACAAGAAAATAAATCAAACAAGGCTTATGCTGGTACCAAAGGTGAAAACCGCGAGTTCTTCGGCTGACTATTGACCAATTACATTGTGCAACATATCTTATAAGCTTATTTCTCAACTAATATCCATAAGAATGAAAGAAATCCTAAAAAAGGTAATCTCACCTGTATAATCTGTTTATGTTCATGGTAAACTTATCTCAGATAATATTTCTCTTGCGCATGAGATTGTTCATACTTTGAAAAAGAAAAAGAAGGGGACAGTTATTTGGCACTAAAACAAGATATGTCGAAAGCATTCGACAGACTAGAATGGAGTTTTATTTTGGAAGTCATGAAGAGAATGAGTTTTTCAGACAAATGGTGTTCTCTTATTTCCCAGTGTATCTCAACCACTAAAATTTATGTTCTTCTAAATGGCCAACCATGTAAACCTTTTTATCCGACGAGAGGTATACAACAAGGGGAGCTGATTTCACCATATCTCTTTATTATAACGATATAGGCTTTTTTCAAGAGCAATGGTTGCAGCTGAGTTCTCTAAAGCTATCAATGGTATAAAAATTGCAAGGAAAGCACCACATATAAGTCATCTGCAAAAGCAGATGACTGCTTAATTTTTGTGAAAGCAAATTTGGATAACATAAGGAATTTACAAGTTATTCTTAATGCTCTTAGTTCATCTTCAGGGCAACTTTTAAACTACCAGAAGTCGAGCATTTCTTTCAGTAGTAATCTAAGTTCATCTGCAGCAGCTAATATCACCCACTTGCTCCAAGTTAAAAAGATGAACCCACATGAAATGTATCTTGGTATCCCTCTCTTTCTCAATAAAAGGAAAAAAAAGTCTCTTTCAGCTATTTTATTGACAATATGAAAAGAATAATGTCTAGATAGCGGGGTAAGACTCAATCTCAAGCAGGGAGATCAGTCATAATAAAGAATGTCATGAACATTATTATATATACATAATTTATATATATTTATCGCCTAATTTATATTTATTAGTACTTCTTTTTATACTAAAATTATTAATTTTATGTTTTCATAGGCGGTTTATTTTAAATCCGGTGTTACTGATAAAATACAGTTAAATTGCATTTTCTAATACTAAAGCACCCAATTTAATCGTTCACGGCATAAATAAAGTGGGCTATGTCAGTTGTGGGTATTGCTAATTAACTTAACTTCCTTAATCTCACGTCAAAAGGAGAAGAAGTCCACTTATGGGTTCAATGGAAATAGAATGGTGGAAGGCATGTGTTTTGGAGTGTGTTGGCTTATGGTCAATTATGCCAATAAAGTGGGAGTTATATACATGTTTGACTTTGCTTAAAGTTGGTGAAAATGAATGGTAGTGCTGCACTAAAGAGAAAGTCAATGGTGCTCGGTTTTGAGACGTGGCAGTGAAGCGAGTGACTGTTGGCTAAGAGACGTTATAAAGAAGGTGGGGTGTTGTTAGAGTTTTGGTGTGGACGTGGCATGAAGTAATAGTGAGGAGAATAAAAGAAGAAGGTGGGACATCTTGGTTGTATGGTGTGAAAAGAGTGGCTGCTGATAAAAGCGTGAAAAGCATGTGGGAGAGAGAGTTAAAGCACGAGAATGGAAGGTATATTTGTGGTTTTGTTGGTCGGTGTCTGATGCCACACAAAACAAAATAAGTTGAGCACGTGATATACGAAGAAGTCTGATATAGGGGGTTTCAACATCAATAGAGGGGTTCCAAATGGAGGCGAGGTGACCCAATTTTACAATAAGGAATGTCCTAGGGGTTTGGTTAAATATCGATTTTACTCTTATACCAATTAAAACCTAAACACTTTTAACATTATTCATAACTTTTAACAACTAAACCAAAGAAAAACCCAACCGTAATTCATCGAAATTCATCGCCGATTCGCAAAATTCATCGTCGATTAAACTCAACAATTCGAGATGAAGAAGCATACTAAAGGCGTTAAAGGTAGTAGTGATGACAATCAACCCTGCTCCTTTCAACCTAATCAAGAGATTCAAGAAGAAATCGATAGTGAAAAGCAAAATCAATCACCGAAAAGTCCAACAATGGTGTATCTAAGGTATTGAAGAAAACCCATGTATTCTTAGAACTTGTAATTGATTGATTCGCATGTTTGATTGTGTTTTTGGTTTAAAAATATTGGACACAGTTGATATTACGGTTGGGTCCTAGTGAAAACCCAACCGTAATATATCATGTTCTTGAGTATTACGGTTGGGTTGTTTTCAATACCCAACCGTAAATCAAAGGGAAGAAGATGAATAGTTAAGGATATTACGGTTGGGTTTCAAAATAGAACCAAACCGTAAACAATTTGCGCCAATTTTTAAAAACAATTTACGGTTGGGTTTTGAGCAAAACCCAACCGTAACAATAGCGCACAAATTTTTTTTGTTAGAGTATTACGGTTGGGTTTTAAGAAAAATCCAACCGTAAAAATTATATGCACATCAAGCTACATGTGAATTACGGTTGGGTTTTTGTTAAAACCTAACCGTAAA
>JAJJMC010006585.1:8062409-8090444 GCA_023531435.1 Papaver californicum | reverse complement strand
TGTGAATTACGGTTGGGTTTTTGTTAAAACCTAACCGTAAAATATGGGACAAAATTTTCTACTAAAAATTTACGGTTGGCTTTTGAGAAAAACCCAACCGTAAATAATCCTGTGTAGTCAATTTTTTTTAGTTGAAATTGAATTGCTTGGAAATTATCTAACTTGTATTGCTTGTGTGTTGTAGGAAGAATAAGAGGGGTAACAATTTAACACCAATTTCTCACACTCCAACCCCTCGCCACGGAAAGCATTTAGGGGTTCAGAAGAGAGGCGTGAGTAAGACCCATAATCCATCTTTTGAGGTAGGTGGTGGTAGTGTTCCTCAAATTGCACAAGAGGAATATAATGTGTTCCAAGGCTTGGGTGATCTACCAACACCTAGAGGTTCTCTTGTGATTAGAGAACCACCACAAGAGCAACAACACGAGGAAGAAGAGCGGGACAGAGAAAAACATGTCCCTCAAGGCAAAGGTAAAGAAATTCCAAAAGAAAAGGCAAAGAAAAGGGTTGCCAAATAAATTCTCAAAGAAAAGGCCGAACCTCAACTGTGGCCTAAGAGGAGGAATGGAGGAATATGGGGTGAGGCCCCAGACAAATCTGCAATATTATTTGGTTATCCCCATTCATGGGCTGCCAAAGTTGCTGCGACCAAGGTATTAATCTAATCACTTCTCTTATTCTGTTAAATTTTCGTTTGTTAACTTTTTTAAGTAAAACAAATTTGTTTTTATTCTTTGTAGGATCATACACAGGCGATCAAGAAATTGGTTATTCAAAGGGATCAACATTGGCCCTTAACTGATGAATGTACGGCCGTACAAATTCTCGTAAATGGTACCGGGTTAGCTCCCGGAATTACCAATTCGATGTGGGAGTATGACAGTGTCGTCTGCGCAGCCTTCAGGAAACGTTATTGGCCTGAAACCGATACGTTTCATCTCCCATTCGGCGAGATGACTATAACGCCGGATGATGTCCAATCAATTCTTGGCCTGGAGGTGGATAGTAAATCAGTGTTTGAGGGTTTTAACAACAACATTTCATGGAGTGATCTTAATGCACTTGTGAAAGATACACTTGGATGGGAGAAGACCGAAGCCGAATATGAGTTTAAATTGGTCAGTGGAGATAAATCGGGGATGCCAACGAAGAAAGGTCAAGTTATGAACAAGAAAATATTGCTGCGTTCACTAAAGGAGAAGTTTGGAGGGACCGCAAAGTTGAAAATGGCTGGGGTCGTCATAGATGACACCAGAGCTATTCGAACAGCCAGATGTTATCTGCTATATATGCTCGGCACCATCTTCTTTGCTGACAACTCGGGCAACATGGTCAACGTTCACTATCTACAGTGGTTTCAGGGTGATCTCGGGATGACGCATCAGTACTCGTGGGGAACTGCCACCCTGGCTTACCTACTTGCTAACCTTCGAAAAGCTTCGAGGGTTAGGGGAACTGAGATTGCCGGGAATACCGGTCTGCTTCAGGTAATTTATTGTTTGAATTTCAATGTTTAACTTTATTTTATTTTTTTTTCATTTTATTATATTAATATTTATTATCTTCATAGGCATGGGTATATGATCACTTTCCCAGACTGGCTCCTCAAACGAGCGGTGATGGTACTGGACCTACGGGAAAGAAATTCGTCTTCACCGGGACCCAGGCAAAATATAAAGAAGTGCCCATAGCAAAGATGTGAACTGAAATCGATGCTTTCACGGTTGAAGATGTTATTTTCGATCCTTATGTGAAGATTAGCATAGAGGGTGATGGACATGTTGAGGATTTACGTGTATTGTCGGACGTGGCAGGCTACAACGGCCCTTTGTACCATCTGTTTGGGTACGTGATGTCCAACCCCCGCCGAAATCTCCGCCAATATGGATACGTCCAAACAACGGTGACACGCGAAATGTTTAAATTGTGTGTGAATGGGTCGATGATCGAAGGCCCAAACATCGTGCTAAACTACGAGCCAACGCCTTCGGTCGCGGTTTGGAATAACCGCAATGATCCGAAATACCAAGTCGAAAGAACAGAGTTAACTCCATCTCCGGGCACAAAAGAGGCTGCAGAAGATTACTTGGATTGGTATCGCCATTTTGGTCATCCAACTATCATCAACAATGGTCCTGAGACTATGCCAAACAACACAGAAGATTACAAAACCCAACCGTAAATAATCCCTGAATAGTGACAAAAAAAAAGACAATTCCAACGGATTTTTTATTTGAAAATCTAGCCGTTGGGAATTTTTTCCCTATAAAAGGAAACCTTTCCTTGTCACTTTCTCATTATTATTCTCTATCCCTTTCATTCTCATTATAATTCTAGACTTTACAACACATTTCACCATACCCTTTCAACCATTAAAAATGGTTCGATACACGAATGATGAAGATGTTGCAATTGTTCGAGGGTGGCTTACGATGATAGAGCATGCTTACGAGAGAGCCTTCTATAACAACAATAACAACGTTGTTAGAGCTGAAAATTGGATGGATGGTCAGGAGGACGATTCTTGGTGGGAGCGTGTGTTTGAAATGTTTGTGGCATTAGAGGGGAATGGATATCGGAGGACGTGGAGAACCATCAAGAGACGCTTTGAGGCGTTGTATGAAGAATTAAAACTGGAAATGAAAATGAGAGTTGAAGCATTTCCCGACGAAACCAATGTGGAAAGAGTAAGTGTGTCAATTAATAAATCGTTCGTTAAAAAGAGTTTTAAAATTATCAAACTTATAATTGATTTATTTTTTTCAGCATGTCATGGCTATGGCGCAGTATAAAATCAAATATGGGAAGGAGTTTATGCATAAGGATTGCTATCGTATATTGGAACAAAGTTTCTATCTTGAGTTTCGCCGTTATGATTAAGTGTTTAAGTGTAATCATCTAATGATCTACTGTATTTCTTTTCCTTTAGTTCTTCCTTTAATGTTAAAAATAAAGTTTTTAACAACTCTGGTATTTGATAACAAAATGAACTTAACCCAAACATAACTAATTTTGTCTTAAAAACTCCTTCTTACGGTTGGCTTCGATGACTCAACCCAACCGTAACTACAATTCATACTAAAAAAAATCAAATTTACGGTTGGGTTCGATTACTAAACCCAACCGTAAAATAAATTGTACAAACACCACAACTAGCTTATGGTTGGGTTTCAAGGCAAAACCCAACCGTAACTATATGATAAAATATACACTAAAACTAACACTACAACTTACGGTTGGGTTCGATGACTCAACCCAACCGTAACTACAATTCCTACTAAAAACTCAATTTTACGGTTGGGTTCGATTACTAAACCCAACCGTAAAATAAATAGTACAAACACCACAAATAGATTACGGTTGGGTTTCAAGGCAAAACCCAACCGTAACTATATGATGAAATATGTACTAAAACTAACACTACAACTTACGGTTGGGTTTTAAGCCGGAACCCAACCGTAAATTCTACGGGATTCTCAAAACTCTCGGAATTTGTGTCTCCTTAAAGTAGACAATTCCAACGGATTTTTTATTTGAAAAATCTAGTCGTTGGGTATTTTTTCCCTATAAAAGGAAACCTTTCCTTGTCACTTTCTCATTATTCTCTATCCCTTTCATTCTCATTATAATTCTAGACTTTCCAACTCATTCTCACCATACCCTTTCAACCACTAAAAATGGTAACTACATACACGAATGATGAAGATGTTGCAATTGTTCGAGCGTGGCATACGGTGGTAGAGCATGCTTACGATAGAGCCTTCTATAACAATAATAACAACGTTGTTTCACAAGAAGATTGGCATGAGGATCAAGATACTGATCCTTGGTGGAAGTGTGTGTTTCGAATGTTTGCGGCATTAAAGGGGAATGTAAATCATAGGACGTGGAGAGCCATCAACAGACGGTTTGAGATGTTGTATCGACAAATGAACAACTTAAAACTGGAAATGCAAATGAGATTCGAAGCACATCCCGACGAGAACGGTGTGGAAAGAGTAAGTTTGTCGATTAATAAATCGTTAATTAAAAAGAGATTTCTAAAATTCAAACTTATAATTGATTTATTTTTTTCAGCATGTGTTGGCTATGGAGCAATACAGAATCAAACATGGAGAGGAGTTCAAGCATATAGATTGCTATCGTATTATGGAAACAAGTCGAGTGTTTGATTATCGCCATTATCTTTAAGTGTTCAAGTGTAATCATCCAATGATCTATTGTATTACATTTTCTTTGTTTTTTCCTTTAATGTACTACTTTAAATCTATTACAATAGAATGAATAAGTTAAAAAGCTGTGTTTTAAACCCAATTTGGAGTATATTGAAAATAAAAAAAAAAGTTAACATGAGAATTTACGGTTGGGTCCGATTACTAAACCCAACCGTAAGATAATTTGTACAAACACCACAACTTGTTTACGGTTGGGTTTTAAGGCAAAACCCAACCGTAATTCTGTGTTGAAATTGGAACAAAAATTAACAAAATATGTTACAGTTGGGTTATAAGCCAAAACCCAACAGTAAATTCTACTGGATAACACAAATTTGGATTATCTAATTCGTGTGTTTTTCATTTTTTTCTTTGTTTGAAACACCCAATTTACCTTCAATCTAGTTAAAATGATTGAATTACTTCAAAATTTTGATTTTTAAAACTCAAATTTAACCAAAAAAATCAATGCTCAAAAGGATGTGTTAGGGTTGGGTTTTGCCTTATAAATGGTGTTCATCATTTTTCTTCTACTTTCGGTGGGTTCTGGTTGAAAACCCAACCGTAACTATTGGAAAAAATGGTGTTCATCATTTTTCTTCTACTTTCGGTGGGTTCTGGTTGAAAACCCAACCTTAACTATGGGAAAAAATGGTGTTCATCATTTTTCTTCTACTTACGGTTGGGTCTGGTTGAAAACCCAACCATAACTATGGGAAACAAATGATGTTCTTCATTTTCTTCTACTTACGGTTGGGTTTGGTTGAAAACCCAACCGTAAAACTGGGCAACAATGGTGTTCTTCGGTGTTCTTAGGGTTACGGTTGGGTTCGACATGAAACCCAACCGTAAGTTTCTCTGAACAACAAAAAATCAATTTTTCAAATCGTGATTTCATCAAATTTGAGCCATAAAAAGATCAACAGTATAAGTTAGAGGTATACTCAATGCTACTATGGTTTATTGAATCAAAATCTAGGGTTTAAAATAAACGACAAAATTTTCTTAAATTTCATCTAGTTTTTCTTCCCACCAAACACAAATTTAAAAAAAAAAAAAATCAAATCATTTGATTAAGTAAAAGCTTATGTTTCATTAATCATGATTAGCTTAATTTTTTAATTAGTTAGTGTAATTAAGATTAACTAATTAGGGGTGGTTTAGGCATTGTGAAAATATTATGGATAATGGGTTTTTGAGTTTTACTTCATAATGTCCCTATTTCGTCTTATTATTGGAGCCCCTCTATTGATGTTGGAGCCCCTATATCAGGCTTCTATATGAAAGGAGTCTGTTGATTATAAGGCTAATGCGGACAAAAGAATGAAAGGTGGGCGTACGCCACACAAAGACGGAAATGAGTAAACACGTGGAGAGGATGTGGTCGGGTAAAATTTGACAGGAAAGGTAGGATTTAGAGCTTTCACATTTGTGGGAGTAAAAGATGACCAAACCCAAATTTAGTCTTTGGTCCGTCAAAATTTAATAATATTGGGCCGATTAAATTTGGGTTTTAGTCCGGATATTTTACAGTTTGGGATCAAATATGATCCCAAAACTGGACCAAACACCATTATAGTTGAACGTTAACGTAGTCGTGTGTCTCTTGCCAGGCGTGACGCTGGCTCTTCGTCTGGTGCTAGGCGTTTAACTAGACGAGCGTTTCATTTTTCAGACGTGAACCAGAACTCCGTCCCATCAGAGTTCATCCAAGAGCACGTCCAACGGGGCGTAACGTCAGAAGCACGCATGTTAATCAAGCGTTCGGCTGGATCAACGCATGTATTGGGAGTTTGGCTATTACAACGCCTGTAGTGGGCGTGCGCCTAAGAGAGCGCCTGTGTTGGGCGTGTTGCTAACACAACGCTGATAAAAAAGACTCAACTTACCAAGCTCAAGTGACCGACATAGGTGCATATCAGCAAAGCTTGGACTTTTGAGGAGAGCTAGCCACATTTTGCATACTTATTCACTATAACCATAAGCTTTCAGTTATAGTGAAAGAAACAATCAACCAATTATAAGACGGAAATTGAAAGAAACAAAAAACCCATATAACCGTAAGCTTTCAATTATTGATATCAAATGAAACAACAAAGATAAATAAATGACACATGGTTTTTGAGTAGAAAATAGTCCACTTATATTCAAGCGTTGCGCTAGGGAAGCGCCTGGTAATCAAGCGTAACCTTAAGACTCTTCCCGTCTTCTTTGAAACATGTACCAGCTGGCACGTGTTGCCGGGCGTGTTGCTAGGATAACACCCCATCAGGCGTTAAACACACGCCTGTCGCTGGGGAGTGCCGCTAAGCGTGCGTCTATCATCAGCTGTTCTTTTGAGTTGCGTCTCCCACCGAGCGTTCATCCAGACTCCGCCCCAACCAAGCGTTTTCACAGACGTACGCCATAAAATACAATTTCAGCAGGCGTTAGTTTAGACTTACGCCCAACGCCAGGCGCTAGCTTAAACAACCGCCCGATCAAATTTTAATCCCTCTCCGTTGCGTTTCAGGCGGAGTAAAGAGCAAAATTTTGGCTCTTTAGTCTTTTGGTCTACTTGTCCCACTGTGGATGCTCTTAGAGGCATTTAAAAGTCAGACGGTACAGAGGGAAAAAAAAGAAAGGAGGGAGCCGACACCACAACCAATAATTTTAGTTTTTTAGTTTTTTTTACTAATGATGAGCTAATCTCCAACACTGAAATGGAGGAAGACATATTTTATGATTGTGGTAAATATATTGAATTCTTTTATAACTTTTTGTATTAATTTAAATTGATTAATGATTTTTCTTAATTATTTGTGATCTTGTTTGATGGTGTATGCTTAGTCGTACGTACTTTTGATGCGCCATGCTTATAATTTACTTCTAATGATTTTAAAATCTATTTTGGAAAAGGATAAGAGTCCAGAAACATAAGCTGTAATTGTTCAGAATTTATTTACGAATCACTTGATTATGTTTATGGTGGAATCTTGAGTCTCAGTATCTCTAAATATTATTATCATCTTTTGTAAATATTTTCTAGTATTAGAAATTATGTCTAAAATTCAATCTTCACAAGTCCGAGTGAACGATACTTTCCTACCACTGTCTATAATCACATCACATTATCCCTCTTCACCAGATGAGTTTATTTAAACTGCAATAGGAAACTATTAATAAGATGAACTTTATTCAATTGCGTTTTTGGTGGAACAAACCAGATGGTAAGGGTCTTTATTTAACTGCATGGTCTAGTGTGTGTAAATCTTTTGATGATGATAGTTTAAATTTCATGGACTTAAGATGTTTTAACCATGTTTTTCTTGCAAAGACATCTTGGAGAATCTGCACTATTAATGATGGTGTATGGTCACCATCTCTTAAAGCTAAGTATTTCAGAAAAACAATTCCTCTTCATGCCCCTAAAAGGGCGGACTCTACATGGTCTTAGAAGAGTATCAGTTTTGATTTTGAATTTATAAAAAAAATCAGTGTTTGGTCTGTTGGAAATGGCAAGCAAATTCTCATATGGAGTGATAAGTGGATTCACAATATGGACAATCCACTTTAACCATCCAGTAGTGTAACCAACCCAAGTGACTTCTCTTATGTGTCAGAGCTCATCGATGAAGACAACAAAAGTTGGAAAACTGATTTGGTTAACATGCTTTTTGATCAAAATACTGTTCAAAAAATCTTAACAATAAGAATTCCTTTCAAAAACGAAGATATGTTGATGTGGACTTTAACAAAAAATGGATCCTTCACAGTCAAGTTAGCTTATCATGCTTTGTACAACTTGAAGTATCACAATGGCCCAGATAGGCAGGTCTCCTCATCCGACAATATCTGGAAACAAGTCTAGGATATGGATATTATCCCTATAGTGAAATTATTTGTTTGGAAGTGTGTCAAGGATATTATGCCATCCAAAGAAAGAATAAGCAGGAGGCTACCATATAAGATATCATCTGCAATAGGTGAAAAAGTAGTTCTGAAACAACTCTGTATATTCTTAGAGATTGTCCTTATGCGAAAGTTGTGTGGTTTTGTGCAGGTTACATATGTGCGGATAATCATATGTTATCTCCTAAAGATTGGGTTATGTCTTGGTTTACCAACTCATACAGGTCCATGATAGTTAAAATGGTTACCATAAGTTGGTTTCTCTAAAAAGAAAAATGTTGTGTGGTTTTTAGCAACAAGCTTTCATCTACCCAACAAACAATCCATGCGATAAATCATTTTCTTAACATCTCTAATTCGTTTTTCAGTTGCTCTAAAGTTTCATGTAATGCTCCTGTGAGACCTAAGTGGTCTCCCTCAAATGGAGACTATATCAAGATAAATACAGATGCTTCCTTCTGTCATGTTACTAAAGCTGGAGGGTATGAACTAATCTTCAGAAATTTTACAGATATACACTTAGCATCGAGATGTACCATCTTCAATGGAGCAATGGGTCTGAAACATTTGGAGTGTTTAGCAGTCTTAGAGTCTGTGCAACGGGTGATGCAGCTGGATTACAAGCAGATCATTATTTAATCAAACTATCTAAGTTTGGTAAAGGAAATCCAAGGGATGGATGTTGATGTACCATGAAAGCTTAGGGGAATAGTTGATGACATTGTTTTTCTTTTAAAATCTTTTGAGAACTGGTCTTGTAAGCACACAAATAGACTTGTTAATAAGTGTGCTGATGAATTAGCCAAATATGCTCGTAAAGAGAGTATCTCTAGCAGTTGGATGGTATATCCTCCAAATTTTTTGTTGAACTTTATTGAGCATGATAGTACATAGTCAATACATTCTCTTTTGCATCAAAAAAATAGAAAAAAATAAAAAAAAATTCTAAACTAACTTTGGACATCAAATTCAACTTTCGACTTGACTAAACCGTGGCCTTTTCCATTTATATAAGCTAGCATTCAAGGAATTGCTTGAACGTGATCTTGAACTAAGTTTGTTACGCCCAATGGTTCGGCGCACATGAATTTTAATTTTTGCGCCTAGTCATTGGTGCATCAAATTTGAGTTGTCAATTTGATTTTATGAGTTAAAATATAACGACTCGTCTGGTTGGGCGCATTAATCCTGAACCATCAGATTTTTTTTATAATTTAAAATCTAACGACTCATTTATTTACGCCCAACCATTGGGCGCATCAAACTTGAATTACCATAGTGGATAGAACCTGATTCAAACTGACGTGTATTGAAGTTGAAAGTTGAAATTTGACTTTTGATCGCCATGGGGGTTAGTCTAATTCACTATAATTTTCATCACCACTTCTTCCTCTTCCTATCCTCTGTTTTAGCCGTTTTCTCCCTTTTTCTTTTTCTTTTTCTTTTTTCAATTGAAAACTTTTAATCGTCTTTGATTGTTCGGCAATTTTAAAAAATTTAATCGTTGATTAAAATCTCTAGTGAAGATGCAGAAAAATAATATTAAGATAACAACATCAATGATAATCAACAACAACACAACCAACAAATCGAAAAAAACATCCAAGAGGGGATTGCAAAATTTCAAACCCCTCAACAACAAAATAATAATAAAAAATGGTTTATATTAGATAAAATTCGATTACAATTGCCCAATGCGACACATTATAAGTTATTCCCCAGAGGCAAGGATCGTCTAAATATTTGATGTGTTTTCTACATCGGTTTCTTTCAAACTTCTCCTTAACTCTGTCAATATCAAGGGGGAAGTAGTCATGCATAGCTTGGAAAACCGTAAAAAATCCACTATCACATGTATGGAGCTTCTTCTTCAACCGGTTGTGAGACGACTCCGCCGTACTTGTATCTTGGTTGTCATTGTGTTTATATTTGTTTGTGAATGCAAATACAAACTTTTATTTGTGCGGAGTCAACCAATTGCCCAAATACTTTACTACGACTGGATAACTTTGCCAATGCGCCAATGACATGCGTTCATTCTCTATATAATCTTCCCAGTGATATACCATACCAAGGTTTCCCACTCCCTTGAAAAACTAGCCCATTTAGTTTTGTCACCTTGTCATCTTTCTCAAATTATTTTCTTTATCTTTTCTTGTTGATTTACATGTAGTTTCTTTATTCTCTCCATTTTACTATTCCTTGGTGTTTGATTGCTGGGATTGCACTTAGTTTGGACATTATTCCACAAGTGGAACGTGCAAATAAGGTTAAGAGCGTCCGGGAAAACCCTAACTATTGCAATCATAATGCTACTTCCTTAACGGTAATGATCACCTTAGGAGTATAACCTTCTACATAAAATAAACTGATTTGGTTTAATACCCGCATATAAAAGAGGCCCCAATCATCTCTCACCTTTTTTTGCAGATGATTGTTTCCTTTTCAATAAAGAGGATTTAGGAGAAGTCCCTCGTATTTTTGGCATTTTCTCCACAATTGGTTCCATAACTGTCCAACCGATCTCCAGAATCCAAGAAATATTTTATTCCTTGCCTGCATCATTGTAAGATTATCTCCAAAATCTTAGAAGTTCCTCAGATGTTGATGTGATTTTAATATAGTGGTAAAAAGGGTTTGATTTCGAACTTGTGAAAATTTGTTTTTAAATCTAATTTCTAAGACTAAAAGTAGCAAAAATGAAATAAAATTTATAACAAGATTGAGAGTAAATTGAGGCTAAGATTCCACTATTTTCCAATTTTTAAAGTGATTAAATTCAATAATTATTATGCAATTCTAACATTTAATTTGATTCTAAAATATTGTAAAAAGTAGATTTTCAAAATAACAATTGTATAACAAAAGCATGAAACATCTAAAACCTAGGCCAAAGCATGTACCATCTAACGAAATCACAATTGCTTAACGA
This sequence comes from Papaver californicum, assembly GCA_023531435.1. Classification (NCBI taxonomy): domain Eukaryota; kingdom Viridiplantae; phylum Streptophyta; class Magnoliopsida; order Ranunculales; family Papaveraceae; genus Papaver; species Papaver californicum. Next base: position 8,079,407 of record JAJJMC010006585.1, on the reverse strand, counting down.
AAATCATTAAATCAACTTTTAACCAAGGCAATTAATCATAAATGAATTGCATAAATTAATTAAATAAAAAACTACCACATAATCTTTGGAAAATTAGCTTCCTCCGTCGCCTCAGAAATGAGGTTTAGCTCCTCATGTTGAAAATACTCTCAAAATACTCATTCATGGCTCAAAAAGGTGTTTACAAGAAGAAAAATAATTGACACAGAAAATTTGCTATGGATATAAATGTTACAGTGAATAAAAGATAATTGTTGCTAGTTGTTACAAAAGAGCAGAACTCAAAAGAATAGGCGACGTGATTATAGAACTACGACAATGATTATTCAAAGTTAATGGCCACGGTTCCTTCATCTCCTTCGCAACAACATATTTTCTGAACGCTTTCTTTTTCTCTCTGGCCTCCGCCAAACCCCCCGTAACTCTTTTGTAATCATTTCCATTTATAGTAGGGAACCAATAACTCGATCAAATCTTCAAGAGTATCTTCTTTTTATTGAATATGATTCTTGGCAGGAAATGAAATATTCTCTTCTCCGTCGATCATTAAAACATGATTTTTCGGTCTTTAATTCTCAAACAACTCTGTGATTTTGTTTACTCTTCAAATATATTGTTTCTTTGTTCAAAAAATATTTCAAATCAAAACCCGAGATTTTCCTGTGAGAGAATATCTCATGAGAATATTTTTAATCTTGATCGTATCACACGGGATGTTTGATGCTGTTTTCAAGTTGTATATGAATCTTCTTTAGTGAGACAAGAATATTTCTTGTCATAAACTCCCAAAATCTTGCCTAAATACTCTTGACTAATGCACGCAGTTGATATTTTGTAATAATCATTTTCTCGCCACTTTTGAATTCAAATTCAAAGAAGTGGGTGCCTTTATCAAATGAGTGGGTGCCCTAATCCAAAATGAGGGTGCCTTTAGTAATTTTTCTTGGGGGTCTAAACATCACTTTTTGAGCCAATTTTTCCATAAAAGTTTATTCTTCCAAAAACCCTAAAAGCACATAAAATCATATTATTAGTACAAAATATGAGGACTATTAATACAAGTACGAGACTAAATAAGACACATAAATGTGTCTATCAAATACCCCCAAACTTATTATTTGCTAGTCCTCGAGCAAATCTAATCTAGAAAATCCTAACTCACTTTAGCAGGCATCGCGACTACACTTAGCATATGTAATAAACATTTAAACCCATAGGTGTCCCTATCAGACGAGTTTTAGTCTCGTGAGGGTTTACAAGAGGTGTACTGATGTAATTTTAGAATAGTGGTAAAAAGGTTTGATTCTCAGACTTGTAAAGATTCGATTTCTAGACCTAATTTTTAATAACTAAAAATAAAACAGATTAAAGTAAAGTTGATTTAAAATTGATGGGAAGAACTAGGACTAACACCATTCGCCAATTTTTCAAGTGGTAAAAAGCTTGCAACTCATGTATTCAGTTTGATCAAAACATTACCAAAGTTAGGTTTTTAAAATAATAGTTGTAAATCGTAAGCATGAGACATCAAAAGCAGTAAACCCAGCATGACTCATCAGAAAAAAAACAACTAATTGATAAAAACCTTTTTTTCCAATTTTAATTCAAAGCAAATAATTATAAAAGAATTACAAAAAATAAATAAAATATAAAATTACCACTTTATTATTGGAAAAAAAGCTTCCTCCGTCGCCCCAGTGATGGTGATTAGCTCATCATGTTGGAAACACCCTCAAAATAGGTTTTCATAGCTCAAAAAGTGTTTACAATGATGAAATAATAGTAACACAAAAGAACTGATACGCTTATAAGCGTTACAGAGAGGTGTTCTCTGCGTTACAAAAGAAAAAAAGAGAACAGAAGAAAAGTACGGACTTCAGGTGGAAATAGGACCGAAACAGCGACTGCTTCAGTGACTGTTTAAACGACAGTTTTCTTCAGCCTTATGTTCTTCGTGTTCTTCCACCAGCAGAAAATTAGTTTTCTTCCTGTTTTTTTTCCGATGGTCTCTGTTATCTCACCCTGAGCTTTTCTTCGATTCTCTTTGGTATTTATTGGCTTTGGCAACCCTAATAACTCTTCATAAGTCGATAAGGATGCAAAGAAACATCCAAATCCAACTCCAATTCCATGTAAATCCGAAACAGAGTGAAACTTCTTTTCCGGCTGTGAATCGATTTTTCAAGCAATTTTTCCGGCGTGAAACACTCAGAAGTGATGTGTTTAATCTTGTTTTCGATTCTTCTTTAATTGGGTAACTCAGAATTACCCCAAACTCTTTAAAACTCGATTTTCACCAAACTCAGAAACTTTCTCACGTGAAATTTTTTTTTCCCGCCATTTTTTGATTTTTGAGTTTGAAATGAAGGTGCCCCAATCCAACTTGTGGGTGCCTTTAGTAATTTTTGAGGGTGCCTTTAACAACTTTTTGGGCCTATTTTTCCACAAATATTTATTTCTCAAAAATACCTACAAAGACATAAAAAACCCATAAATAGTATAAAATCAAGCATTAAAAAAATAGAAAATTGAGCATAATTTAGACACAAAAATGTGTCTATCAAATACCCTCAAACTTACTATTTGCTAGTCCTCGAGCAAATCTAATCTAGAAATAAAATAAAATCCTAACTCACTTTCGCAGGAATCGCGACTGCATTTAGCATATGTAATAAGCCTTTAAACCCCTAGGTGTCCCTAGTAGACGAGTTTTGTCTCGTGAGGGTTTACAAGAGGTATACCCACAAAACCTTTTACTTCAAATTTTAACTACTCGTGAACGATTGAGGATAAACACTAAACAAGCTATTTAGTTAGCATACTAAATTCTTTGGCTCTGGGAATCATTACCCTATATGAGTCCAATTGTTGTACACGAGTTTTTACTCAAGCATACTAAAAATTCATATATAAGAAAACAAAGCTCTACTCAGATTGTCGTTCAACCACGATATTCAGAATCTATCAAAGTTCAATCACATGGAAGGATTTAGAAGATGGATATAGACAAAACGAAGTTTGCGCGTGTTGACTAAGGTGAACGGTGTTTCTCATATCTGTCTGAAGGTCAGTGCCAGGATGAATCCTAATGAATTGAGATACATGGTCTTAATCGTAATACTAATATCGATTCAACTGGTATATACAAGGTTCCCAGCGATCGATTTATTGAAAATAAAATAATTATAAATGTATTGACAACATGATTGGATCAAATTGAATCCAAGCACATGGTCCTTATCATCATCATACATGATAGTTCCCATGGATCCTGCGTTCCACGCTTGCTTAGGCGACGGAGACAGGGAGAACACACACACATTGCTATCAAAGTGTCAATACTCGATATTTTTTATTTATTTATTTATTTCATTTATTTTTTTCATCATTTTTTTAATATAGTCTAAATAATCTCAAACACTCTACTCCATCCTGGCGGTGATAACAATTCGATATTGGTGCCCCACCAAATCACTTAGAGAAACACAAAAATTACAAAAATAAAAATAGAAGGTGATATGGTCGAGATAGACTCCGAGATGTGGTGACAACTATCATGTTATTTCTAACACCTGAACTTTGTCCTTTTATGAATAGACCATTTAGTTGGGCACACCGATTCCTATAGAAAAAAGAACGAGGTTTCCATCTACCTAGAATGGTTAGTGTCATCCTGAATTGTTCACAAGTTTCAAGACTTTGGAGTTTTATTATAGTTTTAGTATTGCAAAAGTTTTTCCCTTACCCCCAAACTTAATTCTGACATTTTCCTCAATGTTCTAAAGATGAATGATTAAAAATATGAACAAGGAGAAACTGTTACCACTTTAAGAAAAGGAGTTAAGGAAAGATATTACCGTGTCGCATGAGCATGGGTTACCTCCCAAGAAGTGCTAAGTTTAAAGTCTTCAGCCATACTAAGAAAGAATTAGTCACCTAATAGAATCATATAGCAATATCCGGAACAACTGTGGGTCATCTAGATCAAATAGTGTTATCACAAAAAGGAAACTGCAGAAGGCCCAGAGAGTGAATAAACAAAGTACAACCTTATCCCGATCTAGTTTCTTGTTTAAAACAACTATATCTAGTTGAGGTTCAGGTTCGGGCTCTATAAAAGGGTCTAGATAAAATATTTTCATGGGCTGGATTTCCTCATAGGAAGGATCAACATGATCAGGCTGTAAAGTCTGGAGTAACTCAACTAAGAACTTAGAAGCACATATTAATAACCTGAATAATTGTGGATCCTCAAAGTCAATCAAATTTGACTCACACAATTGACTACTATGAAGGTGGTCATTCTTAAACAAATGTGTTGATTTTAATTCCCTAAAGTAATTAGGCTTAGTCTCAAAACTTAATAACTGACACATTTGAAATTCATACGTTCCCACACATGGAAGATAATATTTTGGTGGGAAAACAATGTCAATCTTGGTATTATTTCCTAGATAAACCACATCGACCATAGGATGGGTTTCTAACAACTGAACTTCTTTCTGGATATCAACAGGCTCAGGGAATATAGTTTGAAGATGATCTTGTAAAATGGTAGAGGTGCATATATCAAGTCCCAAGTTAGGGACTTTAAGTAGGGATACTTGACAATCACAAGAATCATCGGTACCCCCAAACTTAGGGTTTTTAGTGTCTTTAGATAGACTAGTCACAATTTCCCTAATTTCTAGATCGACATATTCCTGAAAATGGTCAATTTCTTCTTCTAAATTATGATTAGGTGGTGCAAAATCTAACAAAGTATTCACCTCATTAATAACACTATCATTATCAACATCAAATCTAAAGTGGGCTAGGCATTTCTCTAATGGATCTTCTAACAAAGTGTTTGGTAATGACTCATGAACTAATATTCCTATCATGTTCGCCTCTTCAATGTACGTGTCATCTAGTTCAGGTGGTTGGTTAATAATATTAAAAATATTCATCTCAATAGTCATGTTACCAAAATATAAGTTCATAATACCATTTCGACAGTTAATGATCGCATTAGATGTAGCTAAAAACGGGCGACCTAATATCACATGTATCTGATTCTCTGGGTCAGGGACAGGTTGGGTGTCAAGGACAACAAAATCTACTGGATAAATAAACTTATTGACCTCAATGAGAACATCCTCTATGATACCACGAGGAATTTTCACAGACCTATCAGCTAACTGCAGTGTCATATGAGTAGGTTTCAAATCACCAAGTCCTAGCTGGAGGTACACATGGTACAGAAGTAAGTTCACAATGGCTCCTAAGTCAAGTAAGGCTTTCTCAACATGGTATTTACCTATTGTGCAAGAAATGGTTGGGGAACCTGGGTCCTTGTACTTAGGAGTTGTATTGTTCTGGATAATTGAACTCACATGACTAGCTAAAAAGGCTTTCTTCTGTACATTAAGCTTTCGCTTTCGCGTACAAAGATCCTTAAGGAACTTGGCATAAGTAGGAATCTGCCTAATTGCATCTAATAAAGGAAGATTGATGTTGACTTGCTTAAAAATCTCCAATATATCATTAAATTTGGATTCCTTCCTAGTTGGTACTAAAAGTTGTGGGAATGGGGCTTTGGGCACAAAATCGGGTTCAGCGGGAACCGCATTGGACTTTTTAGAGACTTTATCAGTCTCTTCAACTATAGGCTCAGAAGGGTGAACTACAGCATGTTTACTATCGGGCAAGGTTACCTTATTATCTACTACTCTACCACTCATAAGGGTTTTAATTGAATTCACATGGTCAGAAGATAACTCATGAACTCCTCTAGTGGTTGGGTTGTGGTTGACTAGGGAACTTGCCTTTTTCTCTCAAAGACTCACTCAACTGACTAAAACTGGGTTTGTAAATCGTAAATAGCCTGAGAGTTATCCTGGACCATCTTTTTATTGTCTTCAAAACTTTGTTTAACCGATTTCTGAAACTCAGCAGTGTTAAGAGATAAAAAGGTGAGAGACTCTTCTAAACTCATGATCTTCTTATCTGAAGGGCACTGAAATTGATCTGGACCAGAAAGATTCTTATTATAACCAAAACCTGGTGGAACCTGAGGGTTACTAGACTGACCTTGATTTTGGCCCTTAGACCAAGAAAAATTTGGATGGTTTCTCCAACCAGGGTTATAGGTTTCTGAATATGGATCAAACTTCTGACGGTTATCATATCCAGAGTTATTATAAAGAGCATGGGCTTCACATTCCCAATATGACTTGGGCTCTATTCCACGACTACATTGACTTAATTCTAAGGCTTCTAACCTTTTTTCTATAACTGCAAATTTGGCATCTAATTCAAGAATTCCATCTACCCGATTGACATTACCTCTGCTCGGTAGAATTTTTCTCTGGGGTTCCTTACTACATTCCCATCGATGGGTCTTTTCGGCAATTTTATGTAAAAATGTCATTGCCTCATTAATAGTTTTACTCTCTAAATTCCATGAACACAATGACTCAACCATGATCGTTGTTGGATAATCTAGCCCTTCATAAAGGATCTGGACTAGTCTTTGTTCTTCTAAACCGTGTTGGGGACATTGTGTTACTAATTCGTTGAACCTTTCCAAGTACCTATACAAAGATTCTCCTTCTTGTTGCCCAAATGTGGAAATTTCTTGCCTAGGAGATGATATTTTGTGCCTAGGGAAAAATTTAGATAAAAAGGCAGCGGTAAGTTCTTCATATGTCTCGATGGATTCAGATGGCAAACTATATAACCAAGATTTGGCTTTGTCTCTCAGGGAAAAAGGAAATAACCTAAGTTTCAAAATCTTCATCAGACATGTTGTGAATTTTTAGGGTACTACATATTTCTCCAAATTCCCTAATGTGAAAGTAAGGGTTTTCATTTTCTTTCCCTAAGAAGAGTGGGAGCATCTGTATGATCCCAGATTTCAACTCATAGTTTGCTTGAGTTTCAGCTAACTTGATACATGATGGACGAGAATTCCTAGTCGGGTTCAACAAAGCTTTTAAAGTTGTCATTGTTGGCACTATCAAAGGACTAGTAGTAACTTCTTCACAAAGTGTCAAGTTCTCAAAATCAAAAACAAGGCCCTCAAAAGAAGAGTCTTCGAGGTCCTCGTTTCTAGGGACAAAACTACTAGGCTTGTTACTAATGAAATGACCTAGAGCGTCTCTTTTCCAATATCGCATAGAAAGCGGTCTTGGCATACACTAAAAAAAACTAAAAAATTAAATCCTAATCGGAAGGAAATTCTAAAAATCACAAGCAAGGATGACTCAACCAAATCAAACCTATTGAATCTAGCAAACAAAAAGCATGATGGCTCCACTTAGATTGTTTCTAGACCAGCTTCTATTCTTTCGAAAGGCAACTAGTTACAGAGAGGTGTTCTCTACGTTACAGAAGAAAGAAAAGAGAACAGAAGAAAAGTATGAACTTCAGGTGGAAATAGGACCGAAACAGCGACTGTTTCAGCGACTGTTTAAACGACAGTTCTCTTCAACCTTATGTTCTTCGTGTTCTTCTACCAGCAGAAAATTAGTTTTTTTCCTTTTTTTTCGGTGGTCTCTGCTATCTCAGCCTGAGCTTTTCTTCGATTCTCTTTGGTATTTATAGGCTTTGACAACCCTAATAACTCTTTCTAAGTCGATAAGGATGCAAAGAAACATCCAAATCCAACTCCAATTCCATGCAAATCCGAAACAGAGTGAAACTCCTTTTCCGGATGTGAATCGATTTTTCAAGCAATTTTTCCGGCGTGAAACACTCAGAAGTGATGTGTTTAATCTTGTTTTCGATTCTTCTTTAATTGGGTAACTCAGAATTACCCCAAACTCTTTAAAACTCGATTTTCACCAAACTCAGAAACTTTCTCACGTGAAAATTTTTCTTCCCGCCATTTTTTGATTTTTGAATTTGAAATGTAGGTGCCCCAATCCAACTTGTGGGTGCCTTTAGTAATTTTCCAGGGTGCCTTTAACAACTTTTTGAGCCGATTTTTTCACAAATATTTATTTCTCAAAAATACCTACAAAGACATAAAAACCCATAAATAGTATAAAATCAAGCATTAACAAAATAGAGAATTGAGCACAATTTAGACACAAAAATGTGTCTATCATGTACCCACAAAACCTTTTACTCCAAACCCTAGTTACCTATGAATGATTAAGGAAAAACACTAAACAAGCTATTTAGTTGGCTACAAAATTCTTTGGATATTGGAATCATTACCCTATATGAGTCCAATTGATGTACACGAGTTTTCACTCAGCGTACTAAAATTCATATAAGAATGCAACTCTACTCAAATAATCATTGAACATCCAAAACTGAATAAAAATTCACATTGCTCGAAATCAATCAAATTCAAACACAGGGATAGATTATAAAATGGAAATAGAAGTAATGAATGGTGCATATGTTGACTAAGGTGCACGATGTTTCCCAAAATATAGTATAAAGTCCGGCTCGGATGCTCCTATTTTTTTATTATTTATTTACATAATTTTTTTTTATGACTACATGATTAGATCTTTTGAATCTAAGAACATGCTCCTTTTCAGCAGATTACATGATAGTTCTTATGGATCATGCATTCCACGCTTGCTTAGGCGACGGAGACAGGGAAAACACACATATTGCTATCAAAGTGTCAATTTTATTTTATTATTATTTTTTCAAATAAAATTAAAATTCTAATACATCCGAGCTAAGACCTCATGGCAATACTAGGGCCCCACCAAATCACTTAGAGAAACATAAAATTGTAAAAAAAATTAGAAAGTGATATGATTATGATGATTCCGAGATATGCTTGTTCAATGATTATCATGTTATTTCTAACACCTGAGTGCATCCAGATATGAATAGACCATTTAACTGGGCACACCAATTCTTATAGAAAAAGACTAAGTTTCCATATACCTAGAATGGTTAGTGTCATCCTGAATTGTTCACAAGTTTCTAGACTTTGGAGTTTCATATTTCACTAAAAGTTTCTCCCTTACCCCCAAACTTAAATCTAACATTGTCCTCAATTTTCTAAAGATGAATGATTAAATATATGAACAAGGAGAAACTGTTACCAATCGAAGGAAAGGAGTTAAGGAAAGATATTACCGTGTCGCACGAGAATGGGCTACCTTCCAAGAAGTGCTAAGTTTAAAGTCTTCATCCAGACTAAGAAAGAATTAATCACCTCATTAAATCATATAGCAATAGTCGGAACAATTGTGGGTCATCTGAATAAAACAATATTATCCAAAATAGAAGGAAATTGCAGCAGAACCAGAAAGTGAACAAGCTAGTGGTTTTTTATGACAACTACATCTAGTTGAGGTTCAGGTTCGGGCTCTATGAAAGGGTCTAGAAAAATCTCTTTTTACTGAATTTCCTCATAGGAAGGATCCGGAGGATCGGATTGTAGAGTCTGGAAAAACTCAAATAATATATTTAAGGCACATAATAATAACCTGAATAATTATGGATCCTCAAAGTCAATCAGATTTGACTACAATGAAGGTGGTCATTCTTAAGCAAATGTGTCGATTCTAATTTCCTAAAGTAATTAGACTTAGTCTTAGAACTTAATAACTGACACATTTGAAATTCAAACGTTCCCACATATGGAAGAAAATATTTTGGTGGGAAAACAAAGTCAATCTTGGTATTATTTCCTAGGTGAACCACATCGACCAGAGGATGGGTTTCTAACAACTGAACTTCTTTTTGGAGATCAACAGGCTCAAAGAATCTAGTTTGAAGATGATCTTGAGAAGTGATAGAGATATCAGTAATATCAGAAACAGGAAAGTCCTCTGGGTATTTAGATGCAAAGTGATCCAACAAAACTTGAGAAGTGATGTAGTTTTGATAGTGGTAAATAAAGGTTCGATTCTCGAACTTGTAAAGGTAATGATTTTAGAAAATAATGATTTTAATTAACTCTAGAAAATTCCAGGAGTATGAAAAAGACTAAATAACCTAAAGATGATTTTTGAATAATTTTAAAAGGACCAGGAATCAGGAATCAGGTAATTCTAACAACCTATGTGATTAATCAGATAATTATTTTTAAATTAATTGAAGCACAAGTAATTGCCAGAATTGGTTTTGTTATGCTAACAAACAGAGGTAAATCACAAGCATGGACTATCAAAATTAATTAACCAAGCATAATCCATCAAGCAAAAGCACAACTGTTGAAAGAAAACCGTTTTCACTATTTAAAACTATGCAATTCTAATAACAAAAGAATTATAAATAATTATTAGAAAATAATTAAATCACATAAAATTGAGAAAATTACCTTATCCATCATCCCAGTAAATAGACTTAGCTCATGGTGAAGAAAACTTGCTCAAAAGATCTTTTCATTGCTCAAAATATTGATTACAAAGTTGAATAATGGTGCAACGGCTGAACAGACGCGTTTATAAGTGTTACAGAACAGGGTTCAGCCGTTACAGAAGTGTTTCTAAGCAACAAAGATTTGAAAGAATACGCAACAGGAGCAGAATGTAACACTGGATATGCAACTTATATAGATGTTACAACGTCGTCTTCTTCGGTGATGGTGGATGAAGAACACGCCGGCCGGAGCAGCAGCAGGTGACCGGCGGCAACGGAACTTCACCGGAAACTCTCTGATTTCTTCTCTCGCCTTTTTCTCCCTGATTTTCTTGGCTTCTCTTGGTTTATATAGGTAGTAGAAACCCTAGAGAGAGTTCTAAACCTAATAGAACTCTCTAAAACAACCCACAAATCTCAAACCGAATCAAAACAAAATTCCGGCCAAATACATGATTTCCGAGCTGATTTCACGGGATCTTTTGATGTTTATGACTTGCATGAGATAACTATCAATGTTTGGAACAATCTGGAAGCAAAAGAAACTTGTTTCTCACGTGAATTCAAAGTGTGCAGTTGATACAGACGATTTCCGATCGATCCCGTGCTGAGTTGACTCGGTCAACTCGGGTTGACCGATTTGACTCGGGTTTGACCCAATTTGTCCCGATTTGACCGAGTTGACTCGAGGGTACCCCTTATCCACTTCTAGGGTGCCAAATAACACTTGTCCTTGGGTGCCTTTATCACTTTTTGAGCCAAGTTTTCCACAAATCTTTATTCTTCTACTGTACCTACAAAAGCATAAAAACACGTAATATTTGCAAAATCGAATACTAACTTAATAGAAACTAAGGTACAATTTAGGCACTAAAATGTGTCTATCAAATACCCCCAAACTTACTATTTTGCTAGTCCTCGAGCAAACTACTCTAAAAATAAAGTAAAAATCCTAACTCACTTTCGCAGGAATCGCGACTACATTTAGCATATGCAGTAAGCCGTTAAACCCCTAGGTGTCCCTAGTGGACGAGTTTTGTCTCGTGAGGGTTTACAAGAGGTATACCCACAAAACCTGAATCTAGATTTTAGCAACATGTGAATGATTAAGGATAGACACTAAACAAGCTAGTTAGTTGGCTACTCAGATATTCAGCTATAGGGACCATTACCCTTTATGGGTCCAATCACTGTACATGAGTGTTAACTCAAGCGTACTAAAATTCATATCTAAGAAAACAGAGTTCTACTCAGACAGTTATCTATCCACTCATCACATGAAAAGACTTAGAAGATGAATGTAGACTGTAAAAAGTTGCAAAGGTTGACTGAGGCGAACGATGTGTCCCATATCTGTCTGAAGGTCAGTACCGAGATGAAACCTAGTGTGTCGAGATACTCCCCATTTATTTTCAACGGTTACTACTAACTAAAATATTTACAAGTTCCCATGGATCCTGCGTTCCACGCTTGCTTAGGCGACGGAGACAGGGAGAACTTTAAGATACCAAATACTATTTTTTTCTCAATTTTTTTCTAACTTTTTTCGAAATTTTTTTTCTTTTTTTTTTTTTTTCGATTTTTTTTTTCTGACACCTAATACATGTGTGTTCCCATGGATCCTGCATTCCACGCTTGCTTAGGCGACGGAGACAGGGGGACCACACACATAATTCTAAAACACTACAGTATTATTCATGTGGGGCATGATCTCAACACACTAAACGTCATTCCAGTGCTAATTAACATGTCGATGCTAGGACCCACCAATACTCTCAGAGAAACACAAAATTGCAAATAATAAAACAGAACGTGATATGGTGGTGACAACTATCATGTTATTTCTAACACCTGAACTCTGTCTCCTTTATGAATAGACCATCTAGCTGGGCACACCAATCCTTATAGCAAAAGGGCTAAGTTTCCATCTACCTAGAGTGGTTAGTGTCACCCTGAATTGTTCACATGCTTCTAAATTCCAAATCTTATCAATCCTAAAAAGTTTCCCAATACCCCCAAACTTAAATTAAACAGTGTCCTCAATGTTTCTAAACACTGCACGAAAAGGAATTAGGGAAAGATATTACCGTGTCGCATGAGCATAAGTTACCTCCTTAAATCATATAGCAATAATCGGAACAACTGTGGATCATCTGAATCAAATAGTGTTATCCACAATAAAAGGAAAAAACAGCAAGCTACAAAGATAAACAATCTGAACACACTTTGATCCCTATCTAGGTAAACCACATCGACCAGAGGATGGGTTTTTGGCAACTGAACTTTTTTCTGAACAGGAGGATCATTGGATCTAGCTCGAAGATGATCTTGTACAATGGCAGACGTGCATATGTCAGTCCCAAGATAGGGACCTTCATAAGAGTTAATGGTATAGCACATGGAGAATGATAGTCACCCCCAAACTTAGAGTTTTCAGTGTCTCTAGATAGACTAATAACAATTTCCCTCATTTCCGGATCGTCAGATTCTCGAAAATAGTCAATTGCTTCTTCTAAATTACAATCTGGTGGTGCAGAACATAACAAAGTGCTCACTTCATTAATAATACTATCATTATCGCCATCAATTCTATAGTTGGATAGGCATTTCTCTAATGGATCGTCTAATGGGTCGAGCCTACGCTGCATCTCCCTAGACGGTTTGGATTCTTCTGCTGAATGTATCTGGTGCATACAAACTGTTGGGCTAATTCCCTTAATATCTGCTATGGTTCCTCCTAAGGCTTTCTGATTGTCCTGAAGCACGGTTACTAGCCTATTCTCTTGGTCACTATCCAAATCTGGAGTTACAATCACAGGTAAGGTCTCTGATGGGCCTAACTCATCAAACTCTAATCCAAAGTGGGCTAAACATTTTGCTAACGGGTCTTCTATCAAAGTGTTTGGTAGTGACTCCTGAACTGGGGTCTCTACCATGTTGACGGTTTCTAAGGTGGGGTCATCAAGCTCAGGTGGTTGATTACTAATGTTGAAGATATTCATCTCAATAGTCATGTTACCAAAAGACAAGTTCATAACACCGTTACGACAGTTAATGATCGCATTAGATGTTGCTAAGAACGGGCGACCTAGTATAACCGGTATATGATTCTCTGGACCAGGCACAGGTCTGGTATCAAGCACAACAAAGTCCACTGGATAAATAAATTTATCCACTTCAATCAAAACATCCTCTATGACACCACGAGGAATTTTCACAGACCTATCAGCTAACTGCAAAGTCATCTGAGTCGGTTTCAACTCGCCTAGTCCTAGCTGAAGGTACACATGGTACGGCAGTAAGTTCACACTGGCTCCTAAATCTAGTAAGGCTCTTTCTACCCGGTAGTTTCCTATTGTGCAAGCTATGGTTGGGGAACCTGGGTCTTTGTACTTAAGGGCCATACTACTCTGTATAATTGAACTTACATGACTAGCTAGAAAAGCTTTTTTATATATGCTAAGTTTTCGCTTTCGCGTACACATGTCCTTAAGAAACTTGGAGTAAGCAGGAATCTGCCTAATTGCATCTAATAATGGAAGGTTGATAGTGACTTTCTTAAACACTTCCATTATTTTATTAAAATTGGATTCCCTCCTAGTGGGTGCTAACAACCTTGGGTATGGGGCTCTAGGCATAAAATCGGTTCTCTGAGGGTTTGCCTCAGGCTCTTCAGAGGCTTTATCAGTCTCTTCAACTATTGGGTCAGGGTGAACTACAGTTTGTTCACTATCAGGCCTAGTTACCTTGTTATCCACTACCTTACCATTCCTAAGGGCACTAATTGCATTCACATGACTGGATGATTTCTCACCAGTCAACATTCCATTGGATCCTCTAGGATTTGGTTCGGATTGACTAGGGAACCTACCAAGTTCTCGCTCTCTCAGAGCCACAGCAATGTCACTGACTTGGGTTTATAAACTAGAGTTATCTTTTTCTAACGTATGGAATCTCTGCTCATTCTTTTCGTCGTTGCTGGGATGAGTTGGACCAGCCGAATTCTTATAACTGAAGCCTGGAGGACCTTTAGCATTACTAAACTGACCTTGATCCTGGCCTTTCGACCAGGAAAGGTTTGGGTGGTTTCTCCAGCCAGGGTTATAAGATTCCGAATATGGGTCGAACTTTCTCTGGTTATCAAATCTAGTGTTATTATAAAGAGCAAAATCCTGCTCTTCGAATTGGTTGGGTTCTGAACTACTAGCTTGATTCAGTTCGACCAGTTCTAGCCTTCTAGATAAGGCTTCTATTTGGGCCTTTGGATCGAAAGATCCTTCTACCCTATGAACATTTCCTCTTCCTAGAAGAATTGTTCTTTTTGGCTCTCTACTGCTCTCCCACTGCTGGGTCTTCTCGGCGATGTCCCTCAGAAGTTTCATCGCCTCAGCAGGAGTCTTACTGTCGAACCCTCCGGTTGACAAAGACTCGACCAAGGTTATAGATGCATAATCTAAACCGTCATAGAGGATTTGAACTAGCCTTAATTCCTCTATACCGTGGTCTGGGCATTGGGATAATAAGTCATTGAACCTATCTACATACACATACAGAGACTCTCCCTCTAGCTGGGAAAACGTGCATATTTTCTGCCTAACATACGAAATTTTGTTCCTAGGGAAGAACTTCTGAATAAAAGCTGAAGTAAGTTGGGCATAGGTTTCAATTGACTGAGGAGCCAAGCTATACAGCCACGACTTGGCTTTATCTCTTCGTGAAAAGGGAAATAATCTAAGTTCAATAGACTCGTCATTCAAGTCTCTAATTTTGATCGTGCTACATATTTCCTCGAATTCCCTAACATGAAAATAGGGATTTTCGTTTTCTTTTCCTAAGAATAACGGGAGCATCTGGATAATTCCGGGTTTCAGTTCGTAGCTCGCTTCAGTAGCGGCTAACTTGATGCAAGATGGACATGAGGTCCGGGTTGGATTCAACAAATCCTTTAGAGATGTCATTGCTGACACAGTCTCGGGAGTGACTATTTCACTCTCAGTTGACTTCTCAAGGTTAAGATGAACTACAAGTCCTACCTTGAGGGTCTTTATTCCAAGTTCGCCTTAAGGGCGTTCTTGGCATGCAAAAATCCTAACAAGAAATTAATCAAACACAATCGTGCCCTGACTCAACCAAATCAAACCTAAGTCTAGCAAACAACAAGCATGATGGTTCCACTTAGATTGTTTCTAGACCATCTTCTATTCTTTCAAAAGGCAACTGGTTACAATTTTAGCGAACCTCTTCGAACAATCCGAGTTGAATCAAGTTGAAGAGAAACAGGAGAAGCTCAATGGAGCTTTGATACCCCTGTCTCTTTGGCAACGCTTCCCTGGGTTACAGGGCGGCTCTAATCAACTTTAATCTAATCTTCCTGCTTTTTGAGTTAGGCTAATAAGGTAACCAATACAGTCCTTCCAACCGATTTTCCTATAAGCTCGTTACCTTATCGGTCTCTTTCTAGTCAAGATTTTAGGCTTAGGTTCGCGTAGGTTTCGTTTTCCTAAGGCGGGCAAGAAGGAGACGGTGATGAAATCCGAAACCTTATCTTGTATGGCCAGGCCTTGCCCTTTACTATGCAAAAAATTAAGTTCCGTATTCAGTCCTCAACATATATGCATATAAAGGCGTCCAGAAAACCCACTGACAGGAGATTCGTGGTTTGGTCGAAGCTTACCTCCCGTACTAGACGGGCGATGAACCGTTGAAGTCGACTCGGGCCACTAATATCCTTTTTAATAGTGTGCGAACCCGAGGGCCCGAGACAATATCGTAATTGTCGTCCGTCCCTGCACACAGTTTGATATTTAAAATTACCCTTCCTGTTAAAAATAATAAAAAGTCCAAAAATGTCCAAAAATGTCCAAAAAAATAAAAGAAAAATTACAGAAATAATTAAAACCCTAATACAATTTTCTAAATTAATTAAAACTAATTAAAATAACTAAAAATCTAATTAAGAAAAATAAAATAAAATCTTCGATCTTCTTTTTCGTTCTTTAAGCTTTTCCCTTTTTTAATTCCAAGTCTTTAGCTTTAATTCCAAAACTTTGGCTTACTTCCCTTTTCGATCAAAAATTCAACCTGTAACAAAAAGAGAAATACCAAAAGAAACGTAAAATAGAACAAAGTAAAATAATAAAACTAAAAATAAAAACCTAAAAATAAATCTAAAACCCTAAACCTAAAAACAAGTCCGCGTCGGCGGCGCCAAAAATTGATGTAGTTTTGATAGTGGTAAATAAAGGTTCGATTCTCGAACTTGTAAAGGTAATGATTTTAGAAAATAATGATTTTAATTAACTCTAGAAAATTCCAGGAGTATGAAAAAGACTAAATAACCTAAAGATGATTTTTAAATAATTTTAAAAGGACCAGGAATCAGGAATCAGGTAATTCTAACAACCTATGTGATTAATCAGATAATTCTTTTTAAATTAATTGAAGCCAAGTAATTGCCAAAATTGGTTTTGTTATGCTAACAAACAGAGGTAAATCACAAGCATGGACTATCAAAATTAATTAACCAAGTATAATCCATCAAGCAAAAGCACAACTGTTGAAAGAAAACCGTTTTCACTATTTAAAACTATGCAATTCTAATAACAAAAGAATTATAAATAATTATTAAAAAATAATTAAATCACATAAAATTGAGAAAATTACCTTATCCATCAT
>JAJJMC010006585.1:8003642-8057409 GCA_023531435.1 Papaver californicum | reverse complement strand
CAGGAAATGAAATATTCTCTTCTCCGTCGATCATTAAAACATGATTTTTCGGTCTTTAATTCTCAAACAACTCTATGATTTTGTTTACTCTTCAAATATATTGTTTCTTTGTTCACAGAATATTTCAAATCAAAACCCGAGATTTTCCTGTGAGAGAATATCTCACGAGAATTTTTTTAGTCTTGATCGTATCTCACGGGATGTTTGATGATGTTTTCAAGTTGTATATGAATCTTCTTTAGTGAGACAAGAATATTTCTTGTCTTAAACTCCCAAAATCTTGCCTAAATACTCTTTACTAATTCACGCAGTTGATATTTTGTGATAATCATTTTCCCGCCACTTTTGAATTCAAATTCAAAGAAGTGGGTGCCTTTATCAAATGAGTGGGTGCACTAATCCAAAATGAGGGTGCCTTTAGTAATTTTTCATGGGGGTCTAAACATCACTTTTCGAGCCAATTTTTCCACAAAAGTTTATTCTTCCAAAAACCCTAAAAGCACATAAAATCATATTATTAGTACAAAATATGATGACTATTAATACAAGTACGAGACTAAATAAGACACATAAATGTGTCTATCAGTTGTCAAAGA
The DNA here is from genome assembly GCA_023531435.1 of Papaver californicum. Lineage (NCBI taxonomy): Eukaryota > Viridiplantae > Streptophyta > Magnoliopsida > Ranunculales > Papaveraceae > Papaver > Papaver californicum. The sequence goes on along the minus strand of JAJJMC010006585.1, from coordinate 8,056,813 downwards.
AATATAAGTATTTGGGTACACCTATCTTCTTCGACGATAACCACAAAGAGAACTTCGAACCACTTCTTCAAAAATATTAGGGACAAAAATCCAAAAATATTTACCAAAAAGGGTGTAGTGTCTAATTAAATATGTTTACAATCTTATTCTACTTATCAGATTAATGTTTTGCTCTTCCAAAATAAAATCTAAATAAAATAGATCAATTTCAGCGTGATTATTGGGGGACAAGGATCTCACCCAAGCAAAGGGGGCTTACATCAAAGCATGGTCAGTCATATGTAAACCCAAATCAGTTTAACCTTGTCATTATCTTGAAAATACCATCCACGCTCTTGCGGAACTATGATCAATTATGGGCAAAGATTTTAAAAGCTAGATATTTTCCTAAATCTCATCTATTTTACTCCTCCATAAAATCTAATCTCTCATCGGTTTGGCCTAGTATAAAAAAAGGCATATTCATTCTCAAAGGCAATACATTTACCAAAACTGTTTTGGTTTCTCCACCCACCTGGTGAGACACCTGGATTCCATATGTGTATTCAACTCCTCTGCACCCTACCTATATTAATCCCCTGCCATATATTTTCTCCATCAATAAGTTGGTATCTTACTAAGCTCCAGGTTCTTTTTCCCCACCACTAGTATTCCTAAAATCTTGATAATTTTCAGGCTCCATCCGGACAGGAGTCCATCAAATGGAAACACCATCCCCGTGGATCATGTTATACCAAAATTATTTACTCATTTTGTCTACCCAACTGGATTCAACATATCATAACCCGTTTTGGCATAAGATATGGTATGTATTTCATTTACCTCAAATGTATTTATTCATTTGGAAAGTAACTTATAATGTTATCCCTATATCCATTAGGTTGACACCTTATGTTCCCTCTATAATTCTTTTTTGTTGACTTTGCAATTAGCAAATTCCGCAATTGGAGCATTATCTTTTCTTTTTCTGTAATTTTTCCTGGGCTATTTGGATTGTGTTCTCAATGTTTGTTCTCTTTTTCGGATCACCTTTTCTTTTTATTCATGATTGGATGGTTACTTGGATTTTTTCAAACATTTTATCTGACGACACCCTACTCATATGGACCATTTTATGTTCAATATGGAAATATCGGTGTTCCATCCATTTTGACAACATCAACCCATCTGCCACTTTATTAATTAATCATATCCGCTAATTTCTTACTTCTTTTCCATTGTATTTAGTTTTCCAACCTCTACCAATGTCTTCACTAATGATCCCATCTCTTACAATTAAGTCTCTCACTGCCGACAGGATAATCAACATTGACGTTTCTTTCATAAAAAAAATATATCAGTATCACATGGGTTATTCCGTTAACATCATTTACTTGGACGCAAAATCTTTTGTCGGTTGTTGGATCGGGATGGGCCTAATCAAAGCTTCATGCAGAAGCACAACACCACTTTATGCTTTAACATGGTTGAAAAACAACATCTTATCTACTGCCAATATCCAACTGACTGCAAACAACTATCAGATATTGTTAACAACCCAGCCACGGCTACCCCTTGGCATGTGGAATCGAAAATTAAGTATTCCTGCAAGCTCCTAGAATATCCCCCAGGAGAAATATACGCCTATATTTAGAGGACATCTTAGCGAAAGAAGCCATAATTAGAGCTATATTGCGGATTCGTTCTCTAAACAACAATTTTATGTAATCTCTACTTTATGTTTAGGTCAGCTTCCTGGCCTTTACATTTATATTTTTACGTAATATTCATATATTGTGATAGACCAAAAACCTATAGCCGTAATCGCACGATGTCTACAAAGTAAAAGCAGCAAGCACGGTTCGTTCCCACGGGGACTGATAATATTAAATCTAGTTACTAAACAAAATAGTGCTAAAAACAAAAGAAAAGATGAAATAAGAAATAATTTAATCTAATAAAACTAAATAATATAATAAAAACCTAGGTTTCAGATTCCACCAAATTAAATATGCAAATCATTCATTCATTTTCTAAAAATTATTCATATTATGACTCAAGACTATCGAACCCAATCAATACGTCTCGAAAAATATTACGGTTTAAAATAATAATTAAAACTTTTGTTGTACCAAAACAGTATAATCTTCTTCGCTTATAAAAGATCAATTGTCGAAAAATATTCAGAACAACTTAGAAACAAAACTATTAATGAAGAGAAATTAATTAAACAATTAAATCTAAAAAAATAATTTATTTAAAAAAAATATAAATTCTTTATATAATAATTAGCTTCATCTTCGACCTCAGTAAAGAAGCTAGCTACCCATTACAAATATAACTAAAAAGAAGAAAGAATAGAAAATAAAATGAAAAACCTAAAACTAATCTCCGTAGGTCGGCTCCCCAAAAACTTCCAGTCCGTCAAATACCGACTGCCTCTTTATATCCTTACAATTTTTCTTGCCTCCTATAAATAGGCTTCAAAATCTCGTATATATTATGCTCATTATGTCGACAAAATACAACCACTATCTTTTCCATACTCAGCTTATAAGGTAAGGAAATTGTTTATACTTTAGACTCTCTTTCACGTGTTCAAAGAGTTTCCATTTGGCTCAAATTGCCAGCTCCTTCTTTCCGTATGTACTCATTAACTCCAATCAATTTAAAAGGCAATGAAAATCTGGAATCAAAATGGAGTTCGCATGCAGGCTGGTGTAGATAGAGATGGGTTGCGTTCCGGTGCAACAGAGAGTAACAAGAGAAGATAGTCCTATGTTTTGGTTTCCAAAGAGATGGGACCCAATGATCACAAAATACTTTACATAACTTCATGCAAAAGTATCAAACAGGTTGAGCCAAGATGTAGCCAAATTCCACTCAAAATTCAAACACGTAATGAGGTCAAAAGCATGTCTTTTACTAAAAAGCTAGCACATTAGCTTTGATCCACTACCGCACATGTAACCAAATTAAATTGCCATCATTACATCCAACCATGGACGACCACAGGTAACCTAGGCAAAGAAACGATCTAAATATATAAAATAGAAAACTAATAAATATAAATTTAGGTGTAAAGAATATCGTGTTTACACATTCATCATATTGCATTCATCAAAAAAAAAAAAGAGGAGGCGGTTGGGCTATCCCAATGAACAATGAACCTCTAATAACTATCTTTTAAATCTAACAATCTAACAGGGATTAATGGTGCTAAGTGTTAAGGTTGTGAAACGATAAAGTTTGTTTTTATCTATTAATAAAGTGTTTGTTATATTTATCTTAAATTGGATCTTGTGAACATAAGTCGTAGGATTCATAACTATAATAAAGTTGTTGACGAGCTCTGAGCACTTGGAAATTAACTATATCTACTTTATTATATAACAAAAGCATCCCTTAATTGAAGCTGATTTTTTTTTTCCAAATTTTGCTCACGGTTTCATATTTTCATTAAATGGTTACATAGATAATTGCTAGGGACATAGACATAATTTAGTTTAGCTATTTTTATAATTCTTATTTTATCCCTATCTTTATATTTCCATTAAAAGTCTACGTAAGTAAATAATTAATAGGGTATAAATATAATTTATTATAAATATTTCTCATTTTACTTATATTTTTAATCTTTATATGTAATAAAAAATCCCAAAAGTTTTCACATGTGTCACCAGAATCGTTTTAATTTCTGGTGAAGCCATATCATCGACTCTTGATAAGTTATCCCTGTTTCATCATATCCTAGGCGTAAGGAGTATGTTTGAACATGAAAACCTACATTTATTCGCTATTAAAAGACATACTTAAAGGACATATATTAATTTAACTTTTTGAGACACACAACCTTTTACTCTTTATACATTATTTTCTAAAAGACACGAGTACGAACTTCGAGATACAAGTTTAATTATAATCATCTCAGCATTTCTAGTAGGAACAAATATCTTATTTATTAAGTGAAAATGGTATAACTAAATTAATAATTTTAGCTCTTTCAGTTGCTAAAAACATACGTTTCCAAGCTTAAATTTGTTATATTGGCTACGTCACCGTTATTTGAACTATATTTGTTTCCATGAATGTGATGGACTACAATCACAAAGCCAGTGTTACGAGTCTTTTTCCCAAATTTAAATGATCAAATTCCTATTTTACTGATGAGCAACAAGCTTAAATATTTAAAATTTATGTTTCTTTAGAAAAGTGAAAAACTATACTATTTGGATTAAATATCGTCTGATAAAATTCAATATGAATTCAAAATGAAAAAAATAACAATATTCATTTAGATATCATACCAAATTCATTTGTTATGGTCAATTAATTTTTGTTATGTTTCTATGTCTATTGATTTTTATTACCAATATTGTAATTTGTCTTCCCCACAATAAATCATGTTAATTTGTTACTCTGGTCTGTATGCCCAGGGTTTGGGACTTGTTTTTTATGAAATGGGTGCATAGATAATTGTGAAGGCAGGGGCGATTCTATGGGGGTTGTGGGGTCATATGCCCCCATAAATTTAAAAAAATATATATAATAACACCCATATAATTTTGACATTGTATTGCTATAATTACTTACTGGACTCCACAAGAAAGGTTATCCAACTCGAAAGGTGTAGACTCCATCCGTCGATATTAAGAATTAGAAGATATTCATTTATTTTTAATTAGTCTTAGTATAGTTTTAAAACTAACTCCACTATATATCTTACGAGATTTGAAAACATGTTTAAAAAATTAAGAAATTGTAAAACATTTCAATTCATATTTTACCAAAAAGAAAAAAAAATAATTCTAATAGCTAATGTTAATATTTTCTATTTGAATGAACCTTACAATATTTTAACTATATTCTACATTAATATATGAGATTTTTTCTTGTTACACCATTATCTTGTGAAAAAAATGCCCCCATTAGACTATTGTCCTAGATTCGCTATTGTGTGGAGGTATATAGATAATTTGGTTATGTGATTATAAGTAATGTCTTACTGTGATAATATGGCTTAAGCCGTGCCGTAACGGCACGAGAATGGCTATATTTCGAAACAAATATTTCCATCCTTATATTTGTGTAATGTCTTTGTGCTACTATATTAACGGATTTCGTGGTCATAAAGTTGATATATTTTAAGTTTGTTAACCAAAATGTATTTATCTTCCTAAATTTCTAATTTATCTAATATGGTGTAATAATGGATAAGGGTAGCTAACTTTGAACATGCGTCACTATAAAATATGAACACAACTAGATTTAAAAGATAAATTTGGATTCAGATAACATCACAAATTCTTAAAATGATTTTGGCTTTAGTGTTTCAGTGATAAAGAGGTGAGCATGGAGAGGTAGACTTTGGAACCATGCCACAGAAGACAAACCACTATTGTTACCAGGGGGTGGTAGGAAGGGACATTCCCATACATCTAAGAGAGAATATATCATTCGACGGAAATCAATTTAGCTTGATAAGAACTACAGAGCTTATGGACCTAAAAGGGTCATGAGAACAGCAAGCTCGATAGCTTGGGGGTTACTGATACTATCAGTAAAGTAGTGGGTGTTGATCTGACTCAACTTGGTGGGACCTTAACATTTCTTCCCCTTTGTCTTTTACCCAAACAACCGGGCGTACCAAAAAAAAACCTGCAGCCAAATGTTCATCACCTAAACACCTATTACCTAAAGCCAATACTGAGATTTCTATCTCATCCTGACTTCCACAGAGAAATGCCTCTTCAAAAATCCCTAGTTCCAGTATTGCAACACCTAATTATAAATTTTAGAGCATTCGTTATGCTAAAACCTTAGGTCAGTTTGTCTCAGAAGATGAAAAGGATGAGATGATTCAAAAATTATCTCCAAGAGTGAGGGAACTGCAGAACCAAAACTTCAAGAGTGGACAGAGTGGGTGAATCATAAGGTAATGCAGGCTGCACGAAAGCTAAGCAAAGACAAATATGAGCTTAAGTTCAGTACTCTGGAACCTTCATATTACGACCCTAAGGCAAGAGAAATAAGAAGTGTCTCGTTTGAAAAAAGAAAAAATAAACATTGGAAGAAAACACCATGAAGAAGCTCTCAGAAATGGATTCGACATTAGGTAAGGCTACTGGGAAGGTTGATCGGGTTAATATGAAAGTTCGAAGGCTTGAGGTGGAGAACTCAGAGCTAAGGCGTGAGATGGAGGTTGCTAAAGTAAAAATTGTAGAGTCAACTGCTAGCTGTGTAGAATTGTCTAATAGGGAGAAGAGAACCCAGAAGAATTTTCAGACTTGGGATAAGCAGAAAGCCTTGTTTCAGGAAGAGCTAGTGAATGAGAAGCGCAAGCTTTCTTAGATGAAACATGAAGTTGAACATGCTACTGATGCTCATAATCAAATGGAGGTATGCTATATACTCTTAAAACTGCAAATGCAAAGACACAGAAGATCTACAAGATCAAGATTAATGAAAGTTAATTGTTTAACCAAATCTAACTTTATTGTTGCTTGATAGAACTTACAGATAGCACAATATATATTTCATATACTATGGATAATGCATAGGGTCAGGTTCACATCTACAGGTCATCGAGCAACCATTTATACAGTGTAACAACATTATATATGAAATTTATGTAAGAAGTGCGGTTGTTTAATGGAAAAAAAACATCAATAGATTTCGTTTTAAGCATTTACCAAATCAGAGACTATATATGCCAACAGTGAAAAAGGATGAGAAAAATAAAAAACTAACTTGCACAAAAATGAATAAATAATACAATCTAATCTTCTTCATATTTTGACGTTCCGTACACCATGCTTTATCTAATCTAGATCAACAAACAACTACATCTGGTAAATCTTACGAAGTAAAATAGCAGAAGTCGATCCATGACCCCTTCCTTTGAATGCACCAGAGACTTTCTTTCTCTTAACCTATTATGTTTTGTTTTCCTACTTTTGGGTTGTTAAGAAATCAAAGAAACCTGGACCAGCACGTGAACGCAATTCTCCACTCGCATCTTTACCCATGAAAATCATATCATCGAGAGCAAATGTACCCGTTCTTGATGTCTCAAGTACTAAAATAAGAAAGAAAGACATTAAATGAGTACTGATAATGAGAAGATACCAATAATCTTGAAGAAAAAAAACACCCAGTGGTTTAATAGTTGGACTGTATATTTTTATGAGGTGAAACAGTTTTAAAATTATGTGGCAATCTGCAAAGGTTATTCGAACTGCACAATATAAGAAGAGAAAAAACAAACCAAGAATCATATCTATGTGGAGTCCACTAAATACTTCGAATGAGATTTCAGAATAAGTGGTAAGTAAGAGAGCAAATGTGCAAGTTTGTCTAAAAAAGTAGTTTTATAGTGAACGTTCAATCTAAATATAGTTAAGACTTTTACTTTGTTTAAAAAAAAATATAGGCAGAAACCATGGGGGTCCTTGTTGGATTTCATATACAAATGGTGGGCAAGTTCGACTGTAAGACAATTGACATTCAATTATATTTGGCTTACCATGAGTTCCATCAGGTGAAACAACCAATCCCCTGGATTCAAATGACCTGTTTTCTATTTTAATAGTGGTTAAGCAGCAGATAAAACCCGTATTGTGTAAGAAAAATAACATCATAATTCAATTAGGACCAAGTTGCAGAAAAAATAATTTATACTCGTAATCTTGCATATTCAGAAGTCTTTCTCCGTCAGAAGTGCTCTGAATGCCTAAAATTTAACCATTTTACCTAGGAAATATCACTATAAGAGAAAAAACTTGTGTTTTTGGCCAGGGGACTCTTCTCTATGTTTATTCTAAAACCATCAATAGGTAAGCACTCAATTAGTCAAACTGCAATTGCTAGTTACGTAGCAACAATCATAACAACACAAAACTGCAAAAAGCGGGAAATATAATCATTTATGTGCCTTTCGTGTTGATGCTTTTAAAACAACTTAATTTTTCCTCCCATCTTGCAACTCAATATTGCCACCTTCTACTTCACTCTTACCTTCTACATGATCCAATTCCAAAATATTCATGCTAAAAACATAATTGTTTTATAAAATGTTATTTATTCGTAGCTAAATACAAATTTTATATAAAAATCTATGACAACGATCAAAATTTCTGTTTCTTGAAATTCCAACCCAAACCCAAAGATTCAATTAAAATAAGCACCAAAAATTTCTATTTATTGACAATCAAACCATAAAAACCCTCAAAGTTCAGTTCAGTTTAGATCAATAATAAATCCAGTTTAATAAAAAGAAACTAAGTCTAGTTGACAAATAATAAACATAAAGTTTTCCAATTTTTTACGGTTTTAACAAACAAACTTACCTCAATAACATTAGCAATTTCAGTAGGTAGATACTTTATTTTAAGAAGCTTAATCTCTTCTCGGTCACTATTTTTTTCGTTTAAGATATTATCATACTAATTTGATGATTTAATATTCTGGAATCACTATACTTCTTCATCTATGCATATTTCTTTGCAACAAAATCTATTAAAAACTAATCTAATCAACAAAATCGTGATATGCTCGCATATAACAACTGTTGATGCTGTGGTGATAGTGGTTTGAGAATATAAACACCATTATAACCATCTGCGAGAAATGAGAAAATGGGTTAAGAACCAAAGTGGAAACTATGTTTGACAATATGAACAAATGTATTTTCATAATCGAAAGAAACTACAAAAATACCTTGAAAAGTGAAAAAACTCGAGACCGCGCAAAGAACAAATGCCTGGATTGTATAAAAGCGATGTTGTAACCCAAAGAATCAAGGAGCAGATGGTAGGTTGAAATGTGCAAGATAAAATGCAGAATTGTTTATATATCCCAGAGTCATGATTTCATGAGCGTTTCCTATAGCCAAAAGAATCAATGAGCAGATGTAATACCAACCACCAATAGCAAATAATGAGCAGATGAATTACCAATCGAGTACAATCCATTCCAAATTAACATACGATGTTTTATTTTCTTTCGTAATACACTTTTTGTTCATAATCTCGCCGCATATACGATTCATGTATCCCTCTTCTTCGCCCTCACAACCTGATGATAATAAACTTCTTCCAATTAGCCAGCAACACTACTAAAAAACTGCAACAATTAAATGGTATCACCAATGACAACAATTCAAATTCAAAAAATTTCAAAACAAACAACACCCAAGAAAATTATGTGTGTATCATTTATTGCCCATTGTTTGCAGTGCTTCTAATCACAATACTAAACGATTTGAAAATCTAATATGAAGTTTTCCCCCCTAATTTATATTCTCAAGTAATAAGCCATTTAATCTATGTTGGCATTTTCTCAAACAGTTAAGATTTGAGTCTAAAATTGTCTACTTTGATCATCAAAATTTCCTTAAATTCATGCAATTACTACAATTGGAAGCTCATTAGTGACTCCAATTAAAGCAAAGGTTACACCTTTTGATTAGATCCCACAACCCCATTTCATACCTAAATTAAAATTCTCATAGTTTTAGCAGAAATTTCTAATAAACAAAATCTCATTTTATCATCAAAATCATTTTCAAACCCTATGAAAAAAAAGGTAAAAAAGGAGGTACCTTTGAATAAGAACCAACACGATAGATCTTCCCTAATGGAAACTCTTGAATAATAAATTGTTTTTGAGGTGCTCTAAATACAAAACTCTTTGATTTTAGAACTAGGTTATTATTACTATCTAGGTTTTGAAGATGAAGCTTTGATTCAAATTATTTTTCCATTTCTCCTCCTCCTCATCCACCACTTTACTCAATCCTAGCATCTCTTCACAGAAGAAGAGAAAGAAAACAGTAAATGGATTTTCTTTTCACGGCTTCCAAAAAAAAAAACTGGTCAAAAAAAACATAAGAAGGAGATGAAGATATCCGAATTTCCTATCTATCTCTATCACTATCTCTCTTTGGAGATTCCCCAATCACTGTAAAAGCAAATTTGTGAATGTTTTTCTATCTCTTATTGCAAAGGACATCAGGAAATTAGTATTGTTTGATAACACTGTTGAAAGATAAAATTTTCAAAACACTAATCAAATATAGCCTACACAACAAATTCAAATCGTCAAAACCATAACTCAAAAAATCGAAAACCATACTCTAGAAATCATTAAAGAGTTGTAAACTAATTACCAAAGAAAGGTTCAAACTCTGATAAATTAGGTCATTGAAGAAATACATTTGTAGAAGTAACACAAATCTCTCTAAATAGATGAACGATCTTCTAGCAGTGGATTTGACATGATAAATTCCCTCCTGAGACGGTTTATAAGTCGATTTGAAGCCATATATCATGAGAATGATTTTATAGAGATTTTCTTATTTTCACTAGGAAAGAAGAAAAACCATTTTCTAGCGCATTCGGTTGATCTTCATTAGGTTTGATTGATTTTTTTTATGAGAAAGTTTTTTTTTTTTGAGAAACCGAAAGGAGGGCGTTTTAATACATTTATCACTCAGATAGCCAAGCGTCATGCTTGCACATGTATGGTTAACCTAACTTTTCCAAAAAAAATCTGACCACTTCTTACACATCCCATGGACAGATCCTAGGCCTTCTTTATCCACCCTCAAAACCCATCCCAGCCACTCTTTATCTATACCCAAACAAAATCTCATCCGTCACTTATAACCCAACCTTGACTGAACCGCAGCCGGCGATGATGAAACTTATCAGAGGATCCCAACCTTAGAACTAAACCATCAATGAGATCCATATATCTTTCCCAAGATGAAATCCCAACCACCACTTATAACCCAATCTGGTTTTATTAAAAAAATCCAGACCACTACTTATCCCAAAACTAAAAACAGATCTTATAATCGTGACCACTCTTTGTCCCCCTTAACTTCCCAAGATGAAATTCTGGTCACTTTTTATCCCCTTTAACTCCCCAAAATGTAATCCATGATACCACTTTTAACTACGTTGTGTTTTATATTTTTAATTGATTTACTTTTTATGCTATATTGTCACTAGAATTTATTTTTAAATTTTATCCTTATTCTTTTTATCCCAACAAAAAACCCTATGAGGATATAAAGGTATTGTCAACTTTTCATGTTCACATGCCTATTGTATCGTATGACAGTACCTTGTCAACTTTTCATGTTCATGGTCTGGTAGTCTTTCAAAGACTCGGCATGCATCTAATGGTTGTGTTTACCGCATATACATCTGTATGGGAAACTCGATACATATATATACTTGAAATTCCCATGAGTATTTCAGTCGTCATCAGATAAACCATACCATATATATTCACTAAATATTAATCGAGCCTTGCGAGGTTCGAAATAATCGAGACGGGTGTGGTACAATCGTCTAAGTGAAGACTTATTAATCTTGGGAGATGTGAACAATCTTATATGCCCATGAGTTACCATCATAGAGCAAACTTTGAATTTAATAGACTTGATGTATACAACATCAATTTGATTGGAACTCCTGAAACGTTCTCCAAAACGTAAAAATGCTTAAGGTATGAGTTTAAGATGAAAATCTCAATAAAACAAGGTATCAATCTGTTGATTGAACATCGTTGATGACAGTCCATTAATTTCGTCAACCTTTAAGGTTTAGAGATGTTTAAATAGACAAGATGACACAATTGCAATTGTGCAATCTCTTACTTTTAAGATTGATCGGTTTACATCTCAATAAAGGAGATGTATCACTCTATGGTTTACATTACAAAGATGTGTAAATGGTACATTAACTGAAATATGATATAGACACCCGATATTGGGTTTATGTAAACATGTAAGTCTAGTTCTACCCATCACCAATATCGAGACATTGGTCCGAAGAAAACTTTATCATATTTATAGTACCACTATGCTTGATCTTTTGTATAAAACATCATAGAATGTCTCCCACGGAGAAAGCTAATAAGGTTGTTTAAGTTTTGATTTTTAGCAGGTTTCTTAAAGCAGCTAAACATTTTCCTATCTAATAGGTTGGTAGTAGAGGATACTTTTTTTTCCTCCGATCGATTACGATCGTTCAAACAAAGCTAGTGGAGAATAAAAAGCTATCCCAATCAGATGATCACTAACAAATTGCACAGAGGAAAAATCAGACATATTTTCCCGGGTAAAGGAAGCTGCTAAAGACACTATAAGATGGTTCATGATCTCTATGTATTACTGTCCAGCATAATGATTAACTGAGAAATTTACGTATCAGGGGGAGTAAATCCGTGGAAGACTATGGATATTATACACGTTGGACTTTTACGTTGCACTCTTTTCCTTAGTCAAGGTTTTCCCCACTGGGTTTTCCTTGTAAAGTTTTTAATAAGGCATGCGAGTCCAGTGTTATCTGTAGTTCAAAATGTTGTATTTTTTTCTTTCGTCCTGGTTTTTATCCCTAAGGGTTTCTCCAAGCAAGGTTTTAACGAGGAAACATCTACGGGTCTATCATTGTTCTATGTACGTACTCATGTTTTCCTACATTCAGGTTTTGTCCTTTTGGATTTTCCTGGCGGGGTTCTTAATGAGATAACAACTTCGAATGGTGATCATCATCTAAAGATATGTTTGTATCTACAAAGTTTCTTAAGATGTGGTTATCGGATAATCACATATATAATTGGGCTCAGGTTTTCACCGTATGCGGTTTTTCCTACCAAGATTTTAACGAAGCAAATAAGAAGCATCGTCAATATAGTTAGGAGCTTCCATTGTTCAAGTTTTCTCCAAGTGGTTTTTACTGACAAATTTTTATCAAGTTAACATATTGGCAACAGTCCACACTTTAAAGTTCAAAGTGTTGTCCTTTTCTTCACCGGACCAGTTTTTATCCTATTAGATTTTTCTGGTAAATTTTTTGACGACCCAACGTTGTTGGAAAGATGGACATTTAAGGGGGAGTGTTATAAACCAATTCTTAGAGATTGTGTTGGCTGTCCCACCTGTTAGATAAGTCAAAGATAATTCAAAAAATTCTTATCTCTTAACATATATAAGCTACATTGGATTAGTGTTAACTATAAGTTAACATCTGTACTACAGGTGTCTTTTATAGACTTATTCTTCACAGCTATAAATAGTCTTAAGATGTACAAACGTGAAACGTGGAAAATAAGGGAAGTTATTGTTTGTATACAAAACCAAAGAGAAAAATGAAAACTCCATCTTCATTTGCTTTTTCACTTCCTTGATAACTAATTACTTTATCTAATTGTAAAGTATGGCATACATGATAAGTGTATGATAAGTGTTTGCGATAGAAAATTATAAAAGAGTAACCAAATTATAAATTATCTTATAACAGCCACGATTTGATATGGTTGATACCTTCAGCCGTATAATTTATAATGATATATCTTAATATAATACCGACGTCTTTTTTAATACAATTGGCTTCATAATTGGAAAACAAAGTTACAATTATGCATGTATGAAAAAAAATACTCCAGAGATGGGTGATTTCTTAAGAAGCTATTGTCAAATAACTATAGGTGTGTCCATTTAAAACTTTACAACTGGATTCCGCGGCAGTTGGTTGAATGAAATATAAGTAATGGGAAGCTAAGCGTTTTTCTGGCGTGAGTATCCAGAGATGGACGACCTCAGAGAAAGTTGTGTCAAACAACCGTAATAGCGTCGTTCAAAAATCCACACTACTGGATGACCACAATAATTTAATGAGGACAGTACAGGTGGAAGTCGTGTATATATATGAGTTAATGTTTTGTTGTCATTCTTGTTATAATTGTTAATAAAAAGCTTTCTGGATTAATTGATTTTGCAGTGTTTTGAGTGATGATAACGAAAAATGTAAAAAAAGAAAAAAACATTTAAGGTAATATTTGAACTTTCAATTGGGGAATACTCTAATAATTTGGGGATACTCAAAAAACAAAACAAAAAAAAACATTATGAAGTAATTTGAAGAACCCTTTTATCCAAATATTTTTTACAATGGCTAAATTAGCCTCGAGTATCCACCAAGAGTCGGCATTGATTCAAACACAGTCGGCGTTGGTCACTAACAGTGAATTTGAATCGACAATAGCGACTGTGGTCAATTTCATAGCAATGTATAAGCACCAACAGTCGGCATTGGTGAGTCACAATCGGTATTGGTGCAAATTAAATCGGCATAGTCGATTCCTTACATGTGAAAATAACCATATAACTCCATCAAAGTCGGTATTAAATTCATACAACAAACAATACCTATTGTAGAAGTCTGTATTGCGTTCATTCACAAACCAATACCGACTCTAATAATCGGTATTGCATTCGACATATAACAGTACCAATTGTTGCTCATTAAACCTAATTTTGGCCTAATTTTTGATTTAAAACCTAAAAAATTCAATCATAAATTGTAAAGATTGTAAATGAATGGGGATACTTATTAGGTTTTCTTTTTATCTTTATTAGTGTAAAGGGCAGTATGGACATTTTATCATTAAAAAAATACCCCCTTAGCTAAAATCCAACCTTATATAACCGTGAGTATTCCCCAATTGAAGGTCCTAATATTTTCCCCTTATTTTTCCTACTAATTTTGAGTTTTATGGTTTTATTTCTGTTGATATCGTTGGTAGTTATCCAGGATTTGGGATAAAACTGGTTGATTAAGGTTTCCTTACTTCTATTAATTATTATAATGGTTTTCAGTTTGGGGAGATGAACACGTTTAAAATTACAAAATATAGAAATTCTTCGATTAGATGGCTCACCACTTTACTTGGGTCGAACTTGAGTTAGAAACATAATATTTGAGGGTTATTATGTCTTTCTGTATCTAATAAAAGTTGACATATCTATCTAATTTTTAAGCTAAACAATTTATTAATAAAAGAGACGAAAAATCGAAACAGGAGGGGATATAAAGCCAGAACCTCTTGAAGAAAGAAGTTGAACTGAAAATGATGGTTTAGTATTTTTCTTCTTAGCCATGTATACAAATGAAAATGATTATGATGATTATCTAATATTTTCATCATTGTCAGTATTGGAGAATATGGTGGTAGAAGGTACTCTTTCTCCCTCATCCGATGGTTTTTAGCCTGTTTTGTATGGTCTAAAGAAGAAAAATACTTAACCAACACAAGCTAAAAACCATCTGATGGGGGAGAAGGAGTATCTTCTACCACCATGTTCTCCAATACCGACAATGATGAAAATGTTAGATAATCATCATAATCATTTTCATCTGTATATATGGATAAACTACTAAATTTATTTTCATCGGCACTAGCCGTCATGAGAAACTTTTGAGAGGATATTCATTGTTTGTTTCTTGCTCTTTGAGAACAAATATCACCTTCCTCCTCAGAAAAATCTGCCCAGCGAATCCCTTTCAAAGAAACAAGACTCACATCATTAACAACATTACTACCAGAGTTAGTAGCAATGCTTGGGCTTTGATTGGCAACATTTGTTGCAATTTATAGCTTGGTTAACAACTTGCATAGTTATTTTCTCTATAAATTCAAGTTCAACACTACTTACCTTGACGTTATCTCATGTATTTATAGGAGAATACACTAGAGAAAGCACGTTAGTCACTAATTTACGAGGAACCAATGAGATGGGGTCTACTGCACGATCTTTAGTTGCAAAAACTTTACAACATTGGTGTTAGTTGGGTTATTCACAGCTTGTCGTGGAAGATCCTAGCACCATAGTACTCATTCAAGGTAGTTGACACAGGTTTTGCCACATATTGCATATAATTCTTCTTTCTTTACTCCTCCCTCTTATTCTGCCTATTATGTTGTTTCTCAGCAACCTCATTCCTTACAAATCTAGGAAGCCGTTTTCATTCTCAAAATCTGTATCCAGTCGTTTTACAATAGATGCAAAAAGAAAGCAGTCTTGTGTACATAAAGTAAGCCATGAACGCAAATTCATACCTCTCAACTAAAATTTCATCATGCAGCTTCTCTAAAGGATCAATTTTCACAAGAGCTCTTGTAAAGTGACCATATGCAGACATGGGAAAAATACGGGACTTGGTGTGGGCCACATCCAAGGTTTTCTAAAAATTGCACCCCCTGTTAATCTCTGGTGGGGAAGGGTGTCACATCATGTCTCGTATTTATCCGACCCCTTTTTTCCCACCTCTAGTCGAATTAAAATTATATTATGTAAATACACTGTTGAAGATGCATTAGAGACTGGTGGGATAACAACTTTTGCAACTGATTCAATAAGAAGTTTACTATTGAGTAAGGACTTGACCCGAAAAAGAGCTTCTCGGACCGCCATAAACTCACCAACTTTTGCATTTAAAACTCCATTTGAAAATATTCCCTTAACTCCTTTCCAATCAACTAAAAATAACAATCCCAAAATTCAATTTATTGGTAATATATAATCGAAAGATCATCAACATTTATTTTAGTAATCCCGGGTTCTAGAAGTAACCAGCGACTGGTATTAGAAAATTTTCTAGGTGATAAACAAATTTTTCTTGATATACATTTCGGTCTAAATTCTCATGTTTGTAAACTTTTTGGTAAAAAAACAAGAATGTAATACTAACTAAAAAAAATTATTTAACTAAGGTCCCTTTAAGGAATGAAAGTATAACCACAAGTTAGAGCAATTCCAGTGGTCATCAACAAATCTTCCTATTTGCTATGCTAGGTGGATGGAAAAATCCATTTTCTGGCAGTGGGAGAATAGTTTGTTGCTGCGAAAACGGCTACATTTTAATATCACCCGACGGCTATATTTTCTTTTACCTATATAAATCTCATTCCATTACCAATTTCAAACATACTCAACTTTTATCCATTCTCTATTTTCACAAAAAAAATCTTCCAATTTCTTCAATATATTTCTTGTTTTCAGTCGTTTCATTCATTGTATGGATCCTAATATGGAAAATCAAGAAACACACACATTAGTGGAAATATTTTTCCAATACCAACAAAGAATTATGCAGCAGTTGGATCATATGGATGCAGATTCAGAAGATGAGAGAACGATGACCAACACTATGATACAATTATACACTTTCCAAATACCGAGCTCCAGAACCAAGATTAGTTGGAGATATCGAGAGGAAGGACATCAAAAAATGATACGTGATTATTTTATTAATAAAACTGTGTACTCTGATGAATATTTTAAACATCGCTTCCGCATGCTACAACACTTAATCGTACGGGTTATTGGAAAGCCTTGTTGGGTAAATCCTAAATTCAACTATCAATTTGATGCACTAAAAATATGAGGACATAGTCCTGAACAAAAGGTCATTGCATACCTAAGGATTTTAGGTTATGGTGTGCATATGGATGCCTGTGATGAGTACATTCATATGGAAAAAACAACAGCATAGGAAAGCATTTCACCGTCAACGATAATAACTATAACATGGGGTATTTTCTGGCGGATGAAATTTATCACAGTGGTCAACTTTATTTCAAGCTAACTCTCAAATACCCCAAGCCAATGACCACCTTGATAGAAAGCATTTTAACTGGAAGAAGATGGCGTATAGGAAGGATGTCGAACGAGCATTTGGAATTTCGAAGAGGAAGTTCCATATAATTTGTGGACCATATCGTTCTTTTAAACCAATAGAAATATATAGGGTTATGCTCACCTGCATCATTTTGCATAATATGGTAATCAATGAATCCCGACCAGATCCCAGTTGGACAAGTTATTCAGATAAACATTTGAGGAAAGAAGTTCAACCCCTTCACGGTGTGCCCACAAGAGAGTATAGAATGGTAGAAGAGAGAATTCAAAACATAATTTTATATTTAAGACTAAGGGAGGATCTCACTGCACACATGTGGGCTGATTTTGGGGGAAAAAACCCTAATACGATTTAGTTTTTTTTTTTTTTTTTGAACTTTTAAATTATTATTTCAACCATTTTTTTTAATGTAATTTGGTTTGTGTAACTTGACTTAAACAAACATTGGAATTGAAATTAAGGATCAAATTGGTAAAAAAACCAACATTGAAATTAAAACTAAGGATTAAATTGAATCTAAAACAAAGGATTACATCGAAATTATACTAATTATTACATCCATAATTTAAAACTAATAACTAAACCAATGTAATGGAAACATTATTGTTTTCCTCATCTTAGGTGTCTTCCTCATCATCAATGTCTACTGAGATTGGGCATTGTTATGCCTTCTGCGCTTGAATTTCATCAAATTCATCTTGCAAGAGTTTCATAAATGCCCAATTCATCTTTGTCGTGTTCAATCCCATGATTCCTCTCATGTGTGCATTAAAAATATTCTTTTCAAGCGCCTTACGATATTTCTTCATTTCTGTAGTCAGTTTCTTACTCTTTACTAATTTAACAATATCATATTTTCCTTGTTTCAAAAAATTCTTGAAAGTTGATTGATAGAAACATTTTTGTATCTAATTTGTCTCAATTCTGAATATTATTAGTGCTCATTTTTGTACTAATTGTGTTATTTTAGTGTTTGTAGGTGTTTTTTGAAAAATAAATAAATGTGGAAAATTAGGCTTAAAAAGTGTTAAAGGCACCCGGAAAATTACTAAAGGAACCCAAGAAGAATTATTAAAGGCACCCACTCTTCTGAATTCAAATAAGAATTAGCGGGAAAACTCACTCTTTATGTCTGCTGATTCTGATTGATAGCCTTGGATTATTTGAAGTAAAGACAAGATATATTTGCCATATAATAAAGGAATTATGTATAGCTTAAATACGCCAAGACAACAACAATAATCTCGTGAAAAAAGGTAACAAGATAATTCTCGGAATTGACTTAAAAGCAAATATTCGATTTGTAGATAAGGAAACAACATCAAAGAGTTGAGTGTGGTTTAAATACCTAGAATTGTTCAAAGGAAGGAAATCAGAAAAAAAATGATAAAAAGGGAAGAAAAAAATATCGAGATTATCTTCTTTACTACCGAGAGATTGATTCTCATTAATGAGGAGATACTTATGAAGATAATCAAGTAGGTTTGTTGTCTAGCATAAATAGAAGAGTTGTGGGAAGAGTTTAAAGGGGGCTAACTCTGCCAGAGAAGTTATAAAAAAATCCAGAAAAAAAATAGAATTCTTCTCGTGAAAAAAAGAAAGAAAAGAAGATGAAGAAACCGTTACCAAAGGTTTAAAGAAGAACTTCGTCGCAAAACAAAGAACAACGTCATAAAATAAAGTGATCTTCTATGTTCCTTTCAGCGACAGAAAAGAAACACTTATATCTGTTGTTGTTTCATTCTTCTTTGTAACATTTATAAACGTCTCAAATTCACTGTGTCAGTTATTTTTTATTCTTTTCTTCTTCTCAAGCGCTTTTTGAGCCATGTATCAATCTTTTAAGAGTGTTTTGAGCACGTTGAGCTAAACCCCAACAGTAGGACAATGGAGGAAGCCATATTTCAAAATTATGTGGTAAATATATTTAATTCTTTTATGACTTTTGCATTAATTTAATTTGATTTATGATTTTTCTTAATTAGTTGTGATCTTGTTTGATTGTGTATGCTTAGTCGTAAGTACTTTTGATGCGCCAAGCTTATAATTTACATCTAATGTTTTAAAAATCTACTTTGGCAAAGAATTAGAGTCAATATCTTTTATTATATGAGCAAGAATTATCTAGAATTAATTTTTGAACCACATGAATATGAAAATTGGTGAAACCCTGAGTCCCAGTCCCTTGTAATTTTGTCATCATCTTTTATTTATTTTCTAGTTTAAATTAGGATTAAGTCTAAAATCAGTCTTCACAAATCCGAGTGAACGATACTCTTTTTACCACTGTATATAAACCACATCAATTTTTGGCGTCGCCGACGCAGATTTTTTTTTAGGTTAGGGTTTTAGATTATTTTTTTAGGTTTAATTTTTAATTGGGATTTATTTTATTATTATTTTATCTTTTAGATTTTACTTGGGTATTTTTTTAGCTTCGATGTGCAGATGATCTTTTACATTAATTGTGGAAATTGCCTACCAAAAAAAGTAAGTAGTATACCTCAAATTTTTTTTTGATTTTTCATTAAAAAAAATTATTTGTATATATTTCTTTTACATTTTAGTTTATTTTTTATATAAAAAAAACATTTTGCACACACCAATTGCATCGTCATACTACCAATTTTAGTACAAAAACACGTGGATAAGTAAGTTGAACCCGTGCCTTGGGCCTGATGAGAGTTACCAGATGAAAGTCTACAAGCCTTAGCCTCGTACCTTTGACCAGTCTTTGATTGTAGGTATATTATGCTAAGGTAACCTGAGCTTACCAATTTTAGTCGAACTTGCATTTGTACGTGCACCAAAAATAAAAAAATGTTGAACTGGTATTATGAAGACCAATACAATGTTTATCGACCGATACTATGACCATAGTTTGAATAGTACCTTGGACCACTACCAACCCTATGGAGGTTATGGTTCATACCATAGTGATCTCAATTACTATTCACATGCTCACCAGTCGTACGAACGGGTAAATGAGAAATATTATACTGAGCAAAATATTAGTTTTATTTCTCTAGAAGAGACCCTCAAGCAGATAACTGAGTCGACACGTAAGACTGAGATGTTAGTAAAGAAATTTTATGAAGAGTCATTATAACAGAATTAAGAACTTGCAGCTTTAACTACCGCTCTCGGTGAAATTAATGCACGTTTAGATGAGGAGAAAATTGAAGAAGAACGGTTAGCTGCTAATATTGCTCAAAATGAACTTAATTGTCAAAATAGTGTTTCCAATTTTACCCTTGATAATAATGATGAGTAGTTACCTAATTTAGTGGACGAGGTTAGAATAGAAGACACTACTTATTTAGATAAGGTTCAATCATCTTCATGTCATTATGAGGATGAGGAAAGTATTGACGAAGAATTCGAAATTCGTAGTCATAATGACGAGGAAATTTTTACAACAATTGGGCTTCATGATAATAATGGTGTTTCTAATTCCAATCCTAATAATGTTAATGACTATTTACCCATTCAAGAAGAAAATGATTTAACTAGAGACACAATTGTTATAGATGGTGAAATGTTTCCTTGTTATTATGAAAACGGTGATGGTTTAGAGGAACGATTTTATCCCGAGACTAGTGTTTTAGAGTCCAACGATTCAGGAACAATAGTCTCAAACTAAGATGATAGACTCGTAGAGGTTTTAAATATGAGTGAGGATGTTGTCATAAACTGTAGGACTATTCATGATCCTTTAGCCTGCACTGTGTTTAACAATCAATTATTTGATGAACCTTTCAGTGAATCAGAGGAAGTCGACGAGGCTTTCTTTGATAATTTATTATATGAATGTGATGATCATCTTGGGACCACTGATTTGGAAGAAGAGGCTTTTAGGAACACCTTGGATAACCCATTGTATGTTTTGATGATGACTCTTGTGACTTCCAAGTATCCCTTCTTAAAGTCCCTCACCTGGGATTTGACATATGTGCCTCTACCATTTTAAAAGATAATCTTCATACAATTTTTCCCGAACCTGATTTTGTCAAGAATGAAATTCGGTTGTTAGAAACCCATCCTTTGGTTGATGTGGTAACATATAAATTCCAAATGTGTCAGATATTGAATATTGAAGCTAAACCTACTTATTTTAGGAAATCTGAATCGACACATTTTCATGAGAATGACCACCAATTCCGTATATTCCACTGTGGTCAAATGAATGAGTCAAATTCAATTGAATTCAAGGATCCGCAAATATTCAGATTATTATTGTATGATTCATAAATTGTGACTAATCCTTTCTTAGTATGGATGAAGACTTAAAACTTGGCGCTCTATGGGAGGCAACACATATGCTTTTGGTACGCGGTGATGGTACTCTCCTTCCCTATTTCTTTTACTTTGTTCATTGTTTCTCATTGATCATGCTTTCATTTATCTTTAGAACATTAAAGACTATGTTCAATTTAAGTTTGGGGGTAAGGGAGAAAAATCTAAAACCCTAACCTAAAACAAGTCCGCGTCAGCGGCGCCAAAAATTGATGTGGTTTATAGACAGTGGTAAAAAGAGTATCGTGCACTCAGACTTGTGAAGGTTGATTTTAGACTTAATCCTAATTTATACTAGAAAATAAATAAAAGATGATGTCAAAATTACAAGGGACTGGGACTCAGGATTCCACCAATTTTCATATTCATGTGGTTCAAATATTAATTCTAGACAATTCTTGCTCATATAATAAAAGATATGGACTTTAATTCTTTGCCAAAGTAGATTTTTAAAACATTAGATGTAAATTATAAGCATGGCGCATCAAAAGTACTTACGACTATGGATTTCTGAATTTGATGATTGTGCAGCATCTTGAACTGACTTTCTGTTGTTTTTTTTTGTTGTTTTTTTGCCCGATCCATCATATCATTATGTATTTCCATTAACAATAAGATTAGAATTACCATGTTGGGATCCGCTTATATTGGGTTGAGGGATTGAGTTTGTTTCTGGTGAAGAATAAAGAGACCTCTGAGAAACTTTTGTAGTCTCGTAAGGGAATTCCTTTGGTACTTGATATCCATTCAACAGATCGGGTTTATATCGGTTCAGCTTTCTGAGAATGTGGAAACATGATTCGTGTTTAAAACTCGTACTTCTTGTTCCTTCCCATTGCTCTCGAGTTTTTTGTTGATGCAGTTTCAACATTTATAAATTAGTTATTTCAACAACTTGATAAAAATTTTAAAAATCAATTAAACAAATTGAAATGCAACTTACTACATCGACTTTAGTATCATCGCTTGATTTTTGGCAAATCATTTGCATCATCAAAGCTACCTAACTGTTCAAGTCTTTGTGATTGCACAAAAACGACGCACCAACCCGGTAGCATCATGGTGATTTGTATTCCCGTTTTTTTTTTCAAATTGTTTAAAAATACTCCCCCAAAGCATTCAATGTTATTGTTGAACACCATTAATAAGATTCAAGCGTAGATTATACATAAGCTTTGTGAATAACTTTATTTTCATCCATATTATACTTTACACCGCGAGGCTTTCCCGATTAAGCTTTTTCTGTTGCAGTATTTTGTGTTTTGATGGGATGACCATTTTCTTTTGAATTTTTTCTACATAAATGATGATTTAGAGTTTGAGATGGAAAGATTAAGATTGAAGTGTAATTATAAGAATTTTTGGGTGTAGAAGGTGTGATTTTGGAGTTGAAATTGGTTTAATTTATAAGGAATGAAATAAGAGTTGTTGGATGAACTAGACCTTGTCGGTTCAACCTAGGTCAATCGTTTCAGTATGAGACGACGCTCGTCTCAATATGAGACAAGTCTCAGCCCAGGTAAGGCCGACCAGCTCATATTGGTTCGATCTTCTCAGGTTGAGTCGCTCGGCTCAACCTGAGACGGGTGTGGCAAACCCTCAGATTTGAGGGTTTTCCCATTCAGTTTGCATGTTTTATTGTGGGCACAAATTGGAAAATCTGCCAATTTACTATGCCCACTGGACTTGCTCTTAGAAGGTTATTACAAAAAATAGACTAAGTATAAACATAACCATAACAACTGCCAACTAACAGAGTAGTGTTAGTAAAAATTCAGATTATTTGGGATTTTACTACTTTCGGAATTTTCAATAATCAATAGTAATAACATTAAATCATAGTTACACTCTGTTTACACTAGTTTCACTATATCTTTTCCTATACATCTTGTCCTATCATACACGTGTTTTATCTCGATTGGTCTTTTGCTCAAGACACGAGAATCTCATTTCATTTCTGTTACTAGTATTAATAGTGTAATAGCTTTCTTTGTCTTATTAAGACAGTTGAGAAGCTTTTCCATTTTATGTGTAATCACGTTTTATATTTTTTATTGGAGATTAATTTAATCTCTACTACTATGGTATCAGACCAAGAGAAATCTACATCTCTCAGGTTCCGATCTTTAATCTTTGCTTCCGTTGCATCTCAATCTTTTACATCTATTGATTCAATTTGTTCCAATTTATTTCTTCTGTGATTCAAGAATTTCCATAATCTACTTCAATGGAAAATCCTACTGCAAATTCAATCTTTTATGTCTCTCTTAATTATCTGACAAATTTTCTCTCAGTTAAGCTCAAGGACGATAACTTCATTACATGGAGAAATCTAATGCTTCACGTGATTCGAAAATACAAAATAATGAAGTTTCTTGATGGATCTTATCCTTGTCCAGTTCTGTTTACTAGTGCGAGAAATCAAACCAATGGTGTGGAAAATCCTTTGTATACTGATTGGATAGATCAAGACTCTACTATTATGATGTGGATTCATTCAACAATCTCAGATTCGGTTATTGCATACTTCTTCAGATCTTCTTCTTATCATCATCTATGGACAAGCATTGATGAAAGGTTTTCAAGATCCTCTTATACTCACTCAAGTACGGACTAAGCTTATTTCTATCAAAAAAGGTGACAAATATATTCCTAAGTTGATTAATGAAATAAAAACTCTATCTGATCAACTTGCAGTTGCTAGAAAAATTGTTTCTGATCAAGAACTTGTAGTAGTAACTTTAGCTGCTTTTACTTATGATTATATACCTTTTTTTATATCTATGAGACTTAGAATTCCACCAGTTACATGCGTTGAATTACACAATAATCTTCTTAGTGAGGAAGTTGTTGTTAGTGACATAAATCAAACCTTGCTCATTGATTCTGCAAAATAGGAATTTTGGTGCTCAAATGAACTCTTTCAGATCCTATGGAAGAGGCACTGTTGATAGATTCAGTGGATATAATCAATTTTATAACAGATCTGCTAATAGACCTAACTCATTTGCACTTGGAAAGGGTGCATCACCTAATTACATGTCTGGTAGAGGAACTAGTGTAAGACCGTCACCCAATTTCCAAAGTAATACCTCTTCTTCTAGTTCTCATATACTTTACCAGATATGTAGCAAACAAGGTCATAGTCTTTAGGATATAACAACAATTTGAATTTTTCTTATCACAATATTCACACACCTCATCATTTGAGTGTTATGCTTGCTTCTGCCAACATAATGGGTGAAAATCCTTGTTTTTCTGACACTGGTGCAAACAACACATTACTTCCGATGAGTCTGAATTGCAAGATATAACAAATTATGAGGGTGCTGAGGAAATCCAAACAGCAAATAGCGAAGGTATGAAAATAACTCACACTGGTTTTTGTTTGAAATCTACTTCTACTCAAACATTTCATCTCAAAAATGTTCTTCTAGTTCCACAAGCATCTCAAAATTTACTATTTGTTCACAAATTCACATCAGATAATCATTGTTCTATAACATTTGATTCTTCTGGCTTTAATGTGAAGGATTTGTCAACTGGGAGGACACTTTTGCAAGGACCATATAATAATGGTCTTTATCCAATTCACTTTTTACATCACTCATCCAATAAAACACTCTCTGGTGTCACAACTAACATTCCTGCTAAAGTTTGGCACAATATACTTGCTCATCCATCTTTTCAAACAATGCAGCATATTTGTAGGTATTTAAATTTGCAGAATGTAATAAAAACTCCTTTGTTTTGCTATAACTGCAATTTAGGCAGAAGTTGTAAAATACCTTTTTCTCTTTCAAGTCATTCTAGTTCTAGGCCTTTGGAGTTACTTCATCTTGATCTTCGGGGTTCATGTCATGTTCAGTCTATCTCTGGATATAGGTATTATGTAAACATTGTATATGAGTATTCCAAGTTTTGTTGGATATATCTTCTCTATGATAAATCTCAATTCAAAAGACATTCTTTCAATTCAAAATGATTTGCATTGTCATATTATCACAATTAGAACTTATGGAGGTGGAGAATTTGTTAATAAAAAACTATCTTTTTTCTTATCTGCTAGTGGCATTATGCATTAAATATCCTGCCCACACACACGTGAGCAGAATGGTGTTGCAGAGTCCAAACATAAACATTTGGTGGATGTTGGCAGGACTTACCTGATTCAATCAGGTATCTCATCCACTTATTGGGTTGAAGCATTTACTACTGCCAACTATACTATAAACATGATGCTTTCTAGATCATTAGGATTCATCTCTCCATATGAATTACTATTTTACAAAAAGCCTGATTATACTTTTTTAAGAACCTTTGGTTGTCTATGCTTTCCTTGGTTAATGCTGCTCACAAACTTGAACCAAGAATTTCATGCCTCATGTGTATTCATTGGCTACAGTCTTCATCACAAAGGTTACAGATGTCTTGATATTTCAAAATATATGTTTCTAGACATGTTTTTTTTTCAATAAGTTATTTTTCCATTTAAGACATTTGAATCCCTTACTTCCTCCTCTGACAATCTTACTCATGATACACTTTCTACTGTCAATTAGCCTCTTTCTCTAACACCCTTTACTACAACTGAGGTTGATGATGCTTCTACTAGTTTAGTTGTCATTGAGGAGGTGTCACCTACTTTGCATATTGTTGATAATTCTGTTGACTCTACTATTCAGAATAGGCATTCTATGACCACAAGGGGTAAGGCTAGAAATTTCAGGCCTAAAGTTTATTCCACAATGCATTCTCTTTCATCTTCTATTCACGCATTGCAGCTACCACCAACTCCAACATGCTTCAGTCAAGCAAACAAATGTCCAAGTGAAGACAATCTTTACATAATGAATATAATGTTTTGCAAGACACCAACACTTGGACTAAGGTTCCACCTCATCCTTCTCAGAATATTGTTGGTTGTAAATGGGTCTTCAGAATTAAACAGAATACAGATGGCCCTATTGACATATACAAGGCCAGGCTTGTTGCAAAAGGATTTCATCATCAAGAGGGATTGGATTACACAGAGATATTTATTCTTGTTTCCAAACCTACAACTATTAGGGTAATTCTCTCTTTAGCTGTTAATTTCAATTGGTTTATATCCCAACTTGATGTCAACAATGCCTTCTTGTATGGGGATCTTACCGAATAAGTTTATATGTCTCAAACTCCTGGATTTGTTGATTCTGTTAATCCTACATATATCTGCAAGCTACATAAGTTATTATATGGACTTAAGCAGGCTTTAAGGGCCTGGTATGAGAAACTCCTCAATGTTCTCATTTCTCTTGGATTTAAACTTTCACAAGCTGACTTAGCTCTTTTTGTTCAGAAGAATAACTCTAGAATCACAATTGTTTTGATTTATGTGGATGACATTTTGCTTACTGGCATCTCCAAGGAATATTATCAAGAACTTATTTCACAGCTTCAAACTCATTTTCCACTGAAAGATTTAGGTCAATTGCATCATTTTTTGGGTCTTGAAATCAAGAGAAATGTTGATACTCTTTTTATGTCCCAAACCAAATATGCATTGGATTTACTTGACAAATTTGATATGGATGGTGCAAAGTCTTGCATCTCTCCAGTTCCTGTAAGTTGTAAGCTTCTGGCTTCTTCAGGTTTTTCTCTTCCAGATCCAACTCCTTATAGATCATTAGTGGGTGCATTACAGTATTTGACAGGGACTAGACCTGAAATCAGCTATGTTGTAAATCAGGTATGTCAACATATGCAATCACCTACTACTAACCATTTCATTGTTGCTAAGAGGATATTAAGGTATATAAAGGATATTATAGACTATGGAATTCTTTTCAGTAAAGGATTATCTGTTATTCATGGATTTAGTGATGCTGATTGGGTTGGTGATCCAGATACTAGGAGGAGTACATGTGGTTATTGCATTTTCTTTGGCTCTAATCCTATATCATGGTCTAGCAAGAAACAAACATTTGTTGCTAGGTCCTCCACTGAAGCTGAGTTCAGAAGCTTGGCTAATTCTGCTGCAGAAATGATTTAGGTATACACTCTATTGAAGGATCTTCACATTTTTCTAGAGCCACCTCCAACTCTTGTTTGACAATATAAGTGCAATCTCTTATTCTTTTAATCATGTTTTTCACACTAGAATAAAACATTTAGCTATTGACTATCATTTTGTGCGTGAACTTATTCATCCAAGGATCTGAAGGTGTCTTATATCTCTACTATTGACCAAGCAGCTGCTATTAACTGGGCCAAGATTTGCTTTGCTAAGATACAAACTGAAAGTGCTTCCTTTGTCTTCCCACTACAGTTTGAGGGGGGCTAACAACACTGAATCATTGTTACACTCTGTTTACACTAGTTTCACTACATCATGTCCTATACAGCCTGTCCTATCCTACACGTGTTTTATCTCGATTGGTCTTCTGCTCAAGACACGAGAATCTCATTTTATTTTTGTTACAAGTATTAATAGTGTAATAGCTTCCTTTGTCTTGTTAAGACTGTTGTGAAGCTTTTCACTTTTCTGTGTAATCACATTTTACATTTCATTAATGGAGATTGATTTAATCTCTTCTACTAAATAGTTATTGACCTTGCCAAAAGACAGTATTTGGGATAGAGAAGCTCTACGAAGGCGCATTAGCTTTGTTGAAGAAACGTTACTAGACCAACTTTGTGTGTCAATGTTAATGCTATGAAATTTTTTTCCTTCTATTATGAATTCTCATAGTGAGAAAAAAAATAAAGAAACAGATATTTATTCATTTTCATGAGATTTTAGGGGTGTTTTTGCCAGCAAGCTTACTGAATGAGCGTCTTGGTTATCTCTCGTTGAATGGTGCTTTTAGCAGTTTGCACCACTTACCGCTCAAGCTTAGTGTTCGTCTCATGCCTTCTATGGATAACTGACACCTCAGTTTGGGCTTCCGATTCCAATCCCCCAAGATGTCTATTGTTGTGGGATGATTAAGGTAGGCAATGCATATTACAAACTTCCAACTTTTCCCAAATCCAAGATACACCCTACATTAAATCCACACGAACAACACTACAACAAACTAAGTAGGAACTAGAAAGGGTACCTTAAAGTACCATAAGTTCTGATCCAGCGGTGAGTAGGTGGGACGGCTGTGGAAAATCTTTCCCTCATCAAGAATCGGTTACCAGACTTGATGGACAGAAATACCGTGGAGCACAAAGTAACACTATGAACCCAAAGTTCCAATGGGTGCCCGACTCAAAGGGTGGCCCCATGGGGAAGGTCAGGACTTCAGCATCTTTATTATCTGTATCATCAAGGGGTTCTTGGCAAATCTATAAAGCCGAATCAACCCCCCACCCAATATTTTAAGGTGACCTGATCGTTCGCAATTTAAGGTTACTTTCAACCAAAAAGAAAAGAAGTTTCTACTTTCTACCCATCTGCAGAGGCCCATCCTCAATTTTGTAAGAACGGATCACTATAAGGCTATGACTCAAAAAAAAAAATCCACAACAACAAAAGAAAACCTTAAAACCAATATTACAGTCATCACCATTTAAGATCAACAAGGATGGAACACGATTGTAAACTGAAAAAGAAATGACCTAGTAGGCTCTACTTGTATAATTCTCAAACTCAGCGATCTAAATTGCAACAAAAGAAACAAGAATGATAACAATAAATTCATCTGTTAATATAATGTGTAAACATTCAATCAAATGTCCGCAGACATCTGCAATCCCTTTAGTCTTTCCAAAATCATTGTAAGGGATTATGGAATTGGAGACAGGTCTTATCATAGAATTTGTGAAAAGAAAGCTAAGACAAACAAGGAAGAAAGTTAAGAGAGAAACAACTATTGCTCACTAATAGTATGTATCCCAAAAGGTAAAAACAATTTCTAAGAACAATTTGAGATCCCACCTTTAATTTCCAAAACTGAATCCAAAATGTGTTGCAAAATCTCTGCTGATTCAATGTGCACAGGATCGGACATGAACTTGATATCTTCTTCTACAAAACACAAACAAAATGACCTGTTTGTCTCGACTGGTTTCAACAAATTAGTCAATCTTCACCGATGAATAAATGAGCCTTGTGAACCAGAAACATGCGTAGAAACCAATCGTTCCAGTTAAGACAAAGAATGCATAGGAGACGATGGTCATGTAGCCAAAATACAATACTCCAGAGACGGGCTTTGTGATTTCAAGTTTTGTGAAGAAGTAGAATGTGGCATAAAGGAAGAGGTATAGAGCGGAGGAACCTGAAGTTAAGTATGATCTCCACCACCAAAGATAATCTTCACTGCAAAGCTGGAAGTAGCAAAGCACAATTGTGATCTCAGCGCAGGTTACGACAAGGATAATAAAAACGATGAAGAGGAATCCAAAGATGTAGTAGAATTGATTCAACCAGATTGAGGTCAGGATAAAGAAGAGTTCAATAAAGACAGCTCCAAATGGAAGGATTCCTCCAATTAGGACTGAGAAGGTGGGGTTCATGTACCAGGCCTGCTCTGGGATCTGCCTTGGGATTTTGTTTGTCTTGACAGGGTCCTCTATTGCTGGCTTCTTGAAACCGATGTAACTACCCACGAAGACAAGAGGAACTGAAATTCCAAACCACAGGAAGACGAGAGCAAACATGGTGCCGAATGGAACAGCACCCGAGGATTTCTCACCCCAGATCAAAGCATTCAAGACGAAGAAAATGGCAAATACAATAGCTGGAAACATGAAAGCAGTTTTGAGCGTGAGTTTCTTCCATTCAGCTCCCTTAAACATCTTGTACAAACGAGCCGCAGCATAACCAGCGAATAGACCCATGAAAACCCATAGTAGAAGCATAGCAGTCATTAGCCCACCACGGTTTGAGGGGGAGAGAAAACCTAATACTGCAAACATCATAGTGACAAGTATCATTCCAAAAAACTGCACACCAGTTCCGACATAGACGCAAAGTAGGTCTGAGTTTGTTGGTGGCCTAAAGACATCACCATGGACCAGTTTCCACCCAGTCTCTTCTTGGGCTTCTTCTTGGGTTTCAAGCTGGTTGTATTTGGAGATGTCACGGTACAAGGTTCGTAGCATGATCATAGCTACCATACCGGAGAGGAATAGAACAATCATGAGAGAGTTGACAATAGAAAACCAGTGAATTTGGTCATCAGCCATTAGAAGATATGTATCCCATCGAGAAGCCCACTTGATATCGCTTTCCTGAATTGAGCAAAAAACACAATGAACCAATAAAACACATGAATAAACCTGATGCTTAGAATTAAAAGGTGTTTTGAATATTATGGAGGCACAGAAGTTTCACCTGGAACTCGACGTCATACGTAAAAATAATCTCCTTATTTTCTTCTACCTCTTGTGGAGAGTCCGAACTACTAACTGTTCGTTTTGCATGAGGGTCACAAGTAGTCAAACGTGTTTTCTCATTCCATTCACCTTCATATTCATGCTTCACACTGGACCATTAATTACAAATCAGATATTTAAAACAGGAAAAAAACCATAACAGCATAAAACTTTGCACCAAAGCATCATAGAAAAACAGCACTGATCTCATATGGAAGAGCTTTAGAGACTAACCTGAATGGTTTCACCTCGAACCCAACGATTCTTGAAAGATCTGTTGCTGGATCCTTGTGATACTTGACAGTAAATTGCAAGTGGTTATGAATAAAATGCTTTTCATCCTTGCTCTGCAAAATATAACAGAATTAAAAAATATAATTGTTGCACACATATAACTAATTGTATGTTCAATAAGTCATTCACTGGTAATAAGTTGAGATAATTACTCCAGAATATTTTCCCTTAAGCCCAACGAGGTAGCCATGTTGGTACATTATTGCAGACTCCTGATCTAGTCTTCTTGTTGGAACAACCAAAGGAAGATTATCCAAGATCCTACAGATTGCAAAGTAAAATTAATTAGCATATGCTGAAATAAGCTTCAATAGAGGAGAATCAAGTGAGGAATCACTACGCAGAACACACAGTGACCCTTACATATTGACACGATACTCATCGCTTATCTTTTCCTTAAATTCCTTGGTAGATTTTGCATCCAGAGTTTTGCAACAGATAATATTACACATCTCTGGTACCCTCATTTTAAACTACAATAGAACTATTATTGTTAGCAACTGAATAATGAAACATTCAACAGCAAGCATGCAAAATTAAGCCGCAACAGAAATACAACTTACCACATATGGAGAGTTTTCAATACGATCCCCGCGAAGAACTTCCCCAAGATTCTCTGCATTGTCAACAATAGATTCTGGGCTACAGTAAGGAATAGAATAGTAGGAGTAGGGAAGTTGTGTTTTCGTAGAGGTCAACTTGTTCACTTTCACCTTCAGCAGATCCCCCTGCAGTCAAATAGCATAAAAGATGAACCCAGAAACTTATAAACATGGAAAAGAAACAATACAGCACATGGATGGAAATAGAATTCAACCTAGATCATGATGGCCCTGTATCTCAACCTTAGTCAGAACTGTTTAAAAGCAAATTATGGAAGCAACTGGGAACATGCTTTCCACATTCACCGCTACAGTATTCACTCGCTAACTGGGTGATATTTGTCTAGGGCTAAGAGCCTGATCTATTTGTTTCTCTGTTGTGGTCAACAGTGATGGATTAATCAAGTCTATTTGTCCTCTCAGTGAAGGTCAATGGCTTGGTGCGATTGTTAATGTGATCGGCCAGTTAGTGTGATAAAATCTGTTGTGGCCTACAGACAACTTCTTTGAGATTTCTTTTAAAAAGGCAGTTAATAGTACTGTTCTGTAATAAATACATTTTATCACGAAGATTAACGAGTTTCGTACATTTTGGTGACTTCATCTAGACTCGATTGTCACACTCGCTACTGACTTCTTTCATTTTTATTTTTATTTACCATCTATTGGATGTACTGGTTTTGCTCCTTTTTGCATCTGAAATATTGTAGATATTTTATCTATGAAGACTGGAATAGTCAAGGGTTAGTTACATGTCAATAAAGAACCTTTGATATGCACAAGCATCAAGTCCAAGTATCTTCTAACACTTAGTGGCATTTAAGTTCTATAATAACACAGCCTCCACTGCTTCTATATTTTGGCACAGATTAATAACCCATTCAATCCCATGATTGACAATTAAGAAAAATAAGATCCAATAACCCGATCAGTGTCATGAAAAAAATATCTTGCTTACTAATGGGCAACCCATCTCCACAAACTAGCCACGAACAGCTATCCAGACTACTCATCACATGCAAGTTTATCTTGTTTAGTGTCCATTTACATGTGCCTACTACAACTTCAGTCAGTACCAATGTCCTACCTGGTTGAGTGTTTTGGCATGACATTTGTCCTCTACACCCTCAAGTAAGCTCCAAAACAACAACAAAGCGAATTACAAAAAGCAAATTTCTCCAATGAACAATTCATTTCCAAAATCCAATGCATATGACATTGTCAGCTTCAAGTAATACCGGTGATCAGTAACATATCAGCATTTTCTAGTCTAAGTTGATAACTAAAATCTCAATGTACAAACTGACGAAATCCAAATCACTCGAGAAGAACAAATTTGAACAAAATACTCAGATCTTAATCAACTAAAGATACACAACAGTCAATTCTTTACAGATTAAGAATGAGTAACTAAATAATATTATGTAACCAAAATTAAGAACATATCAGATCTGAGTAAAGTAACCAGATCACATAAAAGACACCGACAAGATCTATCTGACATAAAAAATAAAAGAAAAAAGTCAAAAACAAAATTAAATGTATTGAAAGTAACTAACCTTACTGAAATCCTCAGGTGCAACACCAGGTAAATAAAAAGAAGATGCATGGTGAATAGACAGAAGAAGAATCACTGAGATACAGAGGTGAAATCTGAGAGATCGATGAATCTCCATTTTGAAATTCACCGATTTTAATATACAGAAGAAGAGAGAAGAAGAAGAAGATAACTAATTCTTGATTTCCAGTTTGAATACTTTTCTGAGATCTAACAATTCTTTTTTGTTTTTCCTTCTACAACTTAGTCTCTCTCCCTCCCCCTCTCGCTACTCTCTGGAACAGGAGCTACACCAATTTTGCGGAATTAAAAGATTTTAATTGTCACGATCTCTTGGAAGGTCTCGTTCCTTGTTTTCGACACTTAAAACGATAGACTAGGTAAAATATAACCCTAGATCTGAATTCATTTACCATTTTGCCTGTTTAAGATTGCATTTAACGGAATTCAATATGGACTGGACTTTTGTAAATTGACACTTAGTAGTGGGAGTTCGCCAACTTTGAGAGAGAAAATAGTTAAAGCTCGAAGCCAGTAACACAAGGGAAGCCCAACATCTCGAAATTCTCCTGGATACTTTATGTTAGATATCTTGTTTGTTTTTTTTCTGGGAAAGGAAAAGGTTAAACTGTAATGATAAGACAATGTACAAAGGTCATAGACCCCGAATATGGTGTTACAAGAGTTTATATAATATCAATTACAGCTTTCCAATGAGTTACTAAATTCCTGAATGGGGTAGTCCTACCGAGCCCCATAAGTATATTATAGCTTCCATAAATATATTAGAGCTTTTACTTTATTGATCACAGTTACTACTATTTTTAGGTTTTTGTGTGTCATAGTTCTTCGATTTAAGTCTCCCATACTGCCCAGCAAATAGCAAAGATAATTAGTGGCCAGATCTTTCTTCCTCTATTTCTTGTTCTTTTAAACTTTCCGGCTTCAATTTGAGCAAGAATAGATCCACATTGTACTCATCTGACATTGCACATAAGACCAAATTTTATGAACAAAATTCCAGTGTAAGAAAATGTGATTCACATATACTAGATGTCGATGGAAGAGTGAACAGTTTACATTTTAAAACATAAAACCTCTTCTTAATAAATTATCAAGAGTTACAATTCCATTTTGAACTACTGCCCACATAAAGAACTAAAATTTTGGGGGAATAAATTGCACCCATATGCTATGAAATGGAGTTATAACCTAAGGGCTAAGAGAGTGTTCAACAAACCAGTCATAGCAAACCTAAGCAGAAAATCCTCCTACAGCAGTATAGTCGAGCCCATCTTCTTAATCAGTTTAATTTGGAGGGACTCCCAAGACTGTTAACAAGTCCAACATTTTTTGCATCTCTGTTACTTTGAGATTTCTACAAAGTTTCAAATTCCTAAGTTCCATTCACCACTACTTCATTAACGCTAGCATTATTCTGAGATGAGATCTTGAATTTTCTAGGGTATCTATGTTTGAAAGATTGATTTTCTTTCCATTTATCCCACCATATATACATAGAAGAACCGTTTTTTTATCTCAATTGAAACCATTTCTTCTATCACTAATTATTCATTCTGAATATCATCTCATATTCCTCTCCCTTAAGGTAACTTTGAATCTCTTACCCACTGATCATTCTCTTTTACCTTTTATTTTCTTATGTATTATCTTCCTCCATAACTGATTTTTTTCTTTTGAAAATCTCTAAGTCAATTTGGCTAAGAGAGCTTTATTTGTTAATCTTAAATTTCTAATTCCAAGTCCTCCATGTTTTTTTGGCCTATATATTTTTTGCCATGCTATCTAGCTTATATTCTTTTTTCTCAGAAGAGGATCCACATAAGAAATCTCTCATTATTTGATTCAACTTTTTCTCCACTTTAACAAGAATTGAGAAAATGGATAAGAAGTATGTGTGCAAGCTAGATAATGTAGATTTAGTCAAATACTACTCTGCCTGCTTTAGTGAAAAATGTTTTTTCTATGGTGCCAATTTTTTCTAGAATTTATATAACTACATGCAAGCAGATAGATGTACTTCTCCATAAAGCCCTCAGTGACAAACCCAAATATTTGAGAGGAAGTTGTTCTATGTTGCAGTTTAAGATGTCAGCAATGCTTTCTATTTTGTGATCTGCTCCCACACTCAAAACTGCACTTTTTGATAGATTAACTGTCAGCCCTGTCATTGCTTCAAAAAAATTTAATATTAAGACCAAGCTATCAGCTTCTTCTCTGAACCATTTAGAAAAACCAAAGTGGCGTCAGCATATTACAAATGAGACATTGTAATGTCATTGATCTTTAATCCAAATAGCATGTTCATTTTCACCGCTTTGTTCATGAGTTTTGTAAATATATTTACCATTAAAATGAATATAAATGGAGATAAATAATTTCCATGTCTTAGATGTTTCTAGGGTTTGAACTTTTCAGTTGAACTATCATTGATTAATAGAGAACGTTGAGCTGACTTGACACTTCACATAATCCAATTTACCCATTATGACCAAAACTTGGACATAATAAAATGTGTTGAACAGTCTGTGTAACAACCGATTCGGCAGGTAGGGTTCACCGGATGAAATATAAGTAATGGTTTTTCCTTCCCTAACACCGAGGCATTTTCAGCATAATTGGTTCCAGAGTTAGCAAAAAACTATGCAATTAAGCGTGCTCGGGCTAGGAGCAATCCAGGGATGGGTGAGACCTCCCGGGAAGTTGTTGCTGGATGACCGAACGATGCCCGTTAAAAACCCCACACTGCTAGATGACCGCTGTGTCTACGTGGGGACAGTATTGATGGAGGATTGGGTCATTACAAATGGTATCAGAGCCGACGAGGGGCAACCTGCCGAGGTTGAGAGATCTAGCTTGTATATTTCGGAGCCGAGGCCGGCTCCAATTTAAGGTAGTGGTATTGTAATACCCCGATTTGGCAGGTAGCGTTCGTCGGATGGAATATAAGTAATAGTTTGTACTTTCCTAACATCGAAGCCTTTTCAGCACAATTGACTCTAGAGTTGGAAAAAAACTCTACAGTTAAGCGTGCTCGGACTGGGAGCAATCCATACAATGTTTTTTAGACTCGTACAAGTCGTGTCAGTTGATTAAAAATTGAGTCATAATGCATGTATGACTCAATTTACCCAAGACTCTGATTAGTCAACGCGGATCTACGAGTCTTGACTAAAGTGCAACTAAATCTTGTGAGTCTTTAAATATTTTCACAAAAACAGTCTGCCTAGGGTTCGAACTTGAGGCATTCTAGTTGTGATACAATAGTCGAACCACTGAGCCATTGCTTATTACGTGATTTACAATACATATGTAACGTATTTATTAAAAATATATCGTATAATGATCTTTCATTCAATCGATTATGAATCTCTAATTCACAAGTTTGCTTACGATTCAATACTTCAAAATGAAAAACGAGTCACTTTGCGTTTCGCGATTTAAAGACATTGAATCCATGGATGGGTGACCTCCCGGGAAGCTGAAGCTGGATGACCGCAGCGGTACCCGTTAAAATTTCAACACTACCGGATGAACGCAGTGGCTAAGTGGGGACAATATCGGTGGAGGGTCGGGTCATTACAATCTACTAGCTGACATTATCAAAAGCCTTTTGAATATCCATTTTGCATAATACACCAGGAATTCCACTTTTCAATCTTGAGTCTTAGTTCACCAGCAATAAAGATGTCATTTAAAATTTGTTGGTCTTTAATGAAATGCCCTTGATTCTCTGAAATCAGTTTTGGGATAACAAGTTTGAGTCTTTGAGATATAATCTTGTAGATACTACTAACAAGACTTTTGGGTATGAATTTTTTTAGTGATCCTACTTGGTTTATCTTAGGAATAAAGCTAATAAAGGAGTAGTTTGTTCTCCAGTTTATCTTTTCCTTGAGCTGAAATTCTTTGACCGTTGCCATGAAGTTTATTTTGATCACTTCCAAAGCCACTTTATAGAATTCCATATTGTATCCATCTTGACCCGGAGATTTATTGTTTTTGAAAGCTTTAATCACTTCATACTTCTTCCTCTGAAAAATCTCTTTCTAACCAAGTCATGTCTTCAACTGAAATTTTGGTAAAGCACTATTCATTAAGTTGAGGTCTACCACTATGCTTGTCTTGAAAAATTTGAAAAAATATACTTTGAGATTTGTTCCTTGATATTCTCTTGGCAACTCACAATTAATTACTAATTTGTATAGTGCATTCCTTCTTCTCCTGTCACTTGCCAAAACATGGAAATATCTAGTATTTGTATCTCCTTCCTTGAAATGCTAAGCTTTAGACCTTGTGATCCATTTTTTTGCATTGTCTCGGTTGAGTTTCTTTAACTGATATTTGAGATCTTAAATTATTGCACAGTAAGAGAACCAGCTTCTTTTATTGCATTGAAAGCATCAATAAGAGTTGTTAGCTCTTGTTTTCTTTATCCTTCTCCACCATAAGTGTCTTTACTCCACCTTTTTAGAAGAAAAAAAATAAGTTTTGAAGTTTCGGACATTATAAAACTTGTTGAGCCATTAAAAAGCATAGTTTCCCACCATAAAAAATCAAAATCAATGAACCAAAAACTTTCAATTATAAAAGGATGTTTATTTTTGTTTACATTGGTGGTAATAATATTGAATGATCTGACAAATTTTTACCTTCTAAATTTGGGGAGATTAACATTTTATCCAGACTGCAAAGTAGTGAGTCCGGTTGCATATTACTCCAAGTGAAACTTCCTCTATTCAGAGACAGATTATTAGTTCTTGTGCCTCCATAAACTCATTAAAAAGTTTTTACCTTTAGTTGAGACTCCTGGTTTGTTTCCTTCTCTTCCTCTTCTAGTGGCATTGAAATCTCCATCCACACAATAGGCTTCAGTTGCCCAACCGGTGATTGCTTCCATTTCTTCCCGGAATTTAAATATTTCCCAGTAAGTGCATGCAGAATACACGTTAGTTAGAGACCATTCAAAATTGTCAACTTTGCTTTTGAACTTCTGAGAGAGTGTATTTGGACCCAATAATTCATCGAAGCACTTTAATTTTTGTATCATCCCAGATTGTTAAAATGCCTCCTGATAATCCTTGAAAGGGGATATTTCGCCATTGATGTTGATCATCTCCCCACAAGTGTTTTACCCACCAATCATTGATTTTAATCATATGTGTTTCTTGAATTAGAACACATGTTGTTTTGGTCTTCCTAATTAAATATTTTAATGAATCCATCTTATCGAAAGTTGTTAAACCCCTCGTATTCCAAACCAAGATTTTAATATCCATTGAGACTGTCTAATGCCAAATTTATTGCTTCTTTCAAAATACCAATTTCACCATTTTCCAAGTCCTCCACATTTTCAATTGAATCTTCCACTGTGATGAATTCATCAACCCTTGTAAATATCTTTCGAATTCTTTCTTCACTTAACTTCAAATGTTTAACCACTATATCTTCATAAATTTATCTTGCATTTTGTTTTGGATTTCTGAAATTTGCTTCAATGTTTGTTGTTGCTTCCATTAGAAGATCCACTGTATTTTAATGGTTCTACTTATGATTACTTCTCTATTAGAAGACCTAGCCTGAATCGCGGATTCTGATATTAATTCTCCAATATTCACAACCATTTCCACTAAAGGAGAAATAATCATATCTTGATTGAGACTCAAAATGAGTATCACTTCAGTTTGGATTCGAAACTTTTTTTATGCAAACGCTCGAAAAAATCATTAACGGATTTTGGTTTGGTTGCGGCTTTATGAATATCACCCTTTTGAGGACCCAGCTTAACTTTCTTTAAAAATTGGTCATGTCTCCATGAGTGAAAGATTTATCCCAGGGTCTACGTCGAAAGCTTCTATCGTAGAACTCATTCGAGAGGGCTTGGTAGTCTTAAGAAAGGTTCGAGTCTAATTGATTCACTGGAAAGAAAAATATGAAAAAAATTTGCGGGGATCACATCTTTATGTCT
Source organism: Papaver californicum (assembly GCA_023531435.1). Taxonomy (NCBI): domain Eukaryota; kingdom Viridiplantae; phylum Streptophyta; class Magnoliopsida; order Ranunculales; family Papaveraceae; genus Papaver; species Papaver californicum. The sequence goes on along the minus strand of JAJJMC010006585.1, from coordinate 8,017,249 downwards.
TGCAATAAGATGGCTCCTCAAAGAAGTCTTTGATAGTTTTTGGAATCTTTTTTAATTATTACCCAAATAATGTCCAGTTTTGAGGTGGGTCTTCCTTGCCCACTTGCTTTTCTCATGTCTGACTTTACTGTTACTATTATTGTCAGGAAATTCAAAATTTAAATTTTGAATATGTTTATTCCCTCTCTCTAGACTCATCGGAGTTTGTCGGTAGATTTTCACCGTTGAATTGATCTTCGGTTAATAAGCATAACCCATTTAATAGCCAAAATCAATGAGATACCTTATATATTTACTTGAATCGTTGCTGGTAAATCTTGAGCTTTCTTTTTAACTTTTAATATGCAACAACAAGGATTTATGTCTACTCTACCCTGATCAATCTTTACAAGTCCTCCCATGATGTCTCCAATTATCAAAAGCTTTTTTTGACCAAAGCGGACCGGAAAACCCTTGATTTTAATCCAATTTTGGTTCAAATGAAGAGATCTATCATTTATTATGACATCTTCATCTACCCATCTTTTGACTTTAATGTTGGTACCATTATGGTTTCATTTAAGAGGTTTCCAATAACTTTCCCCTTCTTGATCATTATTGGTTAAAATAAGACAGAGTTATTGCCAATAATTGACAGTTTCAAATATTTGTCCCATTTAAGTTGAGGCATAATTTCTTTGGCAATTTGATTCCATGATAAATTTCTAAAACCAATACAAGAAAAAATACGAATTGATCTATTCTGGTTGGTTTTGTTGATCTTCTCTGAGAAATATTTGAGAGTTCGTACTTGTTGCGGACTGACTGATGACATACCAATCAGTTTGTTCAGGAGTTCATGAAACCTCCTCCACCCAAAATTGTCATTCCCTTTAGGAATGAACAAAGCTTTGTTTTTAGCTTTATCTACATCAGTTCTCATAATTTTGAGAAACTCTCCCCTATAATGCAAGAGTTAAGATTCTCTTTCGAAACTTTACTCATCCAAATCCAATAGCTTTTGAGAAAATAATTTTAAAATTTGTTTTACCTTTTATTTTTTCTTCTATCTTGAAACCATCTTTATTACCTAACTTTTGATGGGAAAATTCAAAAGTTTTCCATTCAATATGAGTGATCGATTTGGGATCCAGCCTCTCTCTCTCACACACTTTCTTTCATCTTTTTTCAGCGATCTTTTGACTTTATGTTAGATGTTAGAACCCTATTTTTAAGGGAGAAAAGAATTTTGAAGAGACGTAAGATTAGAAGAAATAGAATTATCTAAACATTAAAAGGCTTAGATAAATAAAGTTTTCACGTTGAACGGTGATGAAACCCTCGCTTCCTATTGGCCGAAATAGGCCTTTTGTGATGCGATACTTTGGGTCAGGACACTTGGAAAAGTTTTATTGGTGCAAATATTATGGGGTAAAGGAAACTCACTCTCCTATTGGCTATTATGTTTTAAAATTATTGCACTTCTTTTGTACCACATACTTAATTGTATCGGGTGAGCGTCACCTATAGTGGGTGGACAATGAAATTTGATTGACGGTCTACATTTAACCGTTTTTGAATAAACAACCATGGTTAATTATATATTTTTAAATAAAAATAAATTATTGAATATTTTTTGAGCATATAAAGATTAGTATGTCATGAAATTTGATTTTTTTCCGAAAGGGTGTCTAACAAAATTGCTTTAGAAGATCCTAGCTCAATTGTGCATGGCTTTGTATATTCTTTTGAAAATCAGATCAAAAAGTTGATGTAACATCTCATGTTACAAGGATCAATTTTGGAATAGCTAACAACTCTTATTGCACTATAATTCCTTTGCTTCATGAATATGGAACATTATTTGCCAACATTCAACCTTGAGGTGATCAAAAACTTCCACATTCTAATTAGTAAAATAAAATACATGAAGTACTTGAAGACATATTTACCTTTGTCCCATTACAAAATGTTATAAACATTCCGCCCAAAACAGGTAGTCCTGTAGATAGCAAAAAAAAAGTTAACTCATACGGTTGCATCATAATATTGAAGTAGATTCTTGATACAATTTGATCACTTAAAAAACGATAATATATAGGATTTTGTGTTTTACAACATCCATTTGACACATATAATGTAATCTATACATTAGCAATTTTTCAGGAATGTTCATTTGGAAATTGGGTCATTCAGCGACAGCTGCATGATCAACAATGTTTATGTTTCTCAGTGAGACATTAAAAGTAAACCTTTATGGTACATTATTTACGAGTTGACTTTGAAAATCTTATATGATATCGAACATATACAAGTACATTATTGTACATATATAAGACACACTCATGGATAAGCGTTTAAATCTCTATAAAACCCAATAGTTAAAATCTTTAAGCTCAAAATTATCAAGAAATAAACGATCATTAAGGTTTCTGTGCGTGAGTGATTATGGTTATCTAATTTGGAACATAATGAGAAGAACGGATGCCTGAAACTCCTTATCTTCTTCCAAAGGGGTGAGTTGCAGTAAAATGGTGATAAAAACACATATCGAAGTAAAATGACTAATTCTTATGAATAGACTTGGGCAAAGATGACGTTTGATGTCCTTTTTGAGGTCCTTCAGAAGTCTACCATGAAGTCACATAAGGACATACCTTGGAAGAGAAAAATCTTAAGAAAGAAAGTCATATAAATAAAGTAATTTAAATATAATTTAATAGGTAATAAATTTGTTAAAATTTGAGTTAAGACATAATGATTCGAAGTTTTCAACTAAATAAACAGGAAATATAGATCCACAACTAGGGATGCACAAAACCGAACCAGAACCGTGAAACCGAACCGGAATAAACCGATTATGTCTAAAACCAAACGAACCATCCATACAATGGCAATCAAAGGTTTGGAATTTTAAGAAACCCGTTTTTCTCGGTTCGGTTCTAGTTCACTACTAAAACTGAACCGAATCTCTCGGTTCTAAACCGATTAACATGATCTGTTAATGCAAGTTAATTATAACCATTGATTTTAGCATTATATAACCCTAAGTTACTTAACCTATCTATCTTTTTCTCATTCCCTTGACAGCCGACACACTAAACAGATGAACATAGTTTATATTTGCAACTACCAAACCCAACTCTACTAAATATCTTCCATATTTACTGCCTAAATATCCTTCTTCTTCTTGTTCTTCTTCTTCTTCTTCTTCTTCTCTATAACAAAAATCTCAAGGTGGTTTCCATGCAAACAACAAATCTCATCTAAGCATCCAAGTATTCCAAATGATGATGCTAAATCAGGGAGGTTTTTTTGGTAGGATTTTGTTTGATATTTTAAGTTAATGGGTTCTTTGTAAAATGAGAGATTGATTGATTAAGCTTTCAATAAGGGGTAAAAAAGGGTTTGACAAAAATGAATGTTTGATTTTTTGGGGATGGATTTTTTCATGGGATCAAAAGAAATGAAGGTGATTTTTTGTTCTTATGATTTAACTAGGATTGATTTTTAATTTATTAATTAATTTGATCATGTTAATATAAATCATATGATTGTTAAGGATGAAGATCATAAATATTTCCGTTGCGATTATTCGTGCTCCTAATGCTGGCAAATCGAAATATTTTGTTTGTATTGACTATTTAATCAGTGGGATTATGGTTTTGTCTGTATGATATGAATTAGGAAGTTGGTTGGTATTTGGATATGGTGATTAATAGTTTTAGAACATGTAAAAGAAGGTGTTCATGATCATTAACATTTTTACAGGAGATTATTCGAGAATCCAAAATTATGTACTAGAATTCTTATGAGTAGGTGCGATGATAATGTATATTTTATTTTATCTTGTAAATGGATTTTGCTATAAAGTTTTTCTTTTCTATGGAGGATGTGATGAACCTGCTTGATAAAACATCTCAGAGAAATCATGTTTTGAAATCGTTATAACCAGTTTCTTGGTTAACCATAACCGAACGGTTCTGAGCCGAACCGATTCGGTTAGAAACCGAACCGAAACAAAATTGTTAATGGTTATTCATGGTTTCAAAATAAAGTAGTGTCTCTGGTTTCGCTTCTGATTGGCTCAATAACCGAACCGTAGCGTACCATGTGAATCCCTAGCCATAACCAGGACATCAACTTCTTCTTTAAAGCGACATGTATGTGGGTGCAATACAGATGCCTGGAGAGCTGTGAACAATACATATATGGGAAATACAAAAATCATACACCAGAAAGTTATACGGTTTCCATATGATTTTATGGAAAAAACAATGAGTATAATGTCATATGTAAATATATAGAGTTTAAGCACTTGGAAGAGCACTTGCCCAAGTTTTGAGCAGATACCGTTGGAAGAAAATGTTGTTTAGTTTTATGTCTCAGCTTAAGTGTTATTATCATGCCAACTCTATTGCAAGAGGAATTGGGAACTCTAGGGTTTGGTAACTCCTTTTCAAGAATATGTACAGATAGTTATGTAGGGAGTTCATATTTTATATAGTTCTTTTGGATTATGAACTAGAAGCCAAATACACACTCAACAAAATTGAATATGTAAAGTCTATTTTTTTTAATTACCAAATAAAAAATCTAGAGATAATATACAAATTAACCAAAAAAATATTATGTGTCTCTCCAGGGTTCTACAATCAATCAACAGTCATAAAAATCTGTTGAAGCTGAAAATATAGAATGCTTCGAAGAGATAATCCATTGGAAGAATTGACTGCAAAGAAAGGACCTCCACAAATTCTTACATTAGTAGATGAAAACGACAAAGGAAATGACATTGACAGTTTTGCTTATTTATATTTCTTTCATTAAATTAACTTTTTTCCTTTGAATTTCGATTTAGTATGAGAAAATAGTTATATTTTTTTTAGATATGAATATCAATTTATTATTTTAAAAAATGGTTTGATTATTATACAAGAGGCACAATCTAGGAACTAATTTCTCATTTTCAACGTAAAATAAAAATATTGTAGGATTTGATGGATATTTTGGTTGGTATCTAGATGCGATCGGTGTTCACATGTGACCACTTTTTGTATTCCAAGAACCAATTCAATGCAAATTTATAGTTACATCACACAATTTTGTTGCAATCGGGACAGATATCAGGGCCAATGATTTAAGATTCAAAGTAATCCAATGAAAGGTTGACGACCACGAAGGGTATGCTAGTAGTAATCTCTCGTTGCAACAAAATGATAACAAAAACAACATAAAACCGAAAAATAAATAAATTAATAAGCAATTTGAGCAGTTCAGAGATGAGTGAAGGAGGACCAAATGATACCAAGGTGATAACTCTTCATGTAGCCACATTCAATTCATTTTGCTTGAGATTATCTAACTTAATGGGTATATGTTTCAGGTTCTTTCTTTTCCTATTTATATTGAGAAAGGTGTTTCAAGTGTTGTAACTTATTTGGTGATCGAGTTTAAACTTTTTTTTTTCGATAAAGGTTTTATACGATAAAAATGGTTTACCAGTTTGGGGAAGCAGAAATGGTGGAGCTTGAGGAATTAAATCAGAAAAGGGTTGTAAATCCCATAAATTCGATGGATGTTTTATTAGCCTTTCTTCAAAAAAAAAATCACATGTTTTTTATTACAGATAGTGTTCGACTTTCTTTTCGAGGTCTTGACGTACATATCAGGCTAATATAGAACACTAATGTACATGGGACCAACAATGATAAAATCATTAACATTTTATACCACCACAAGAACTCATGAACTCATGGTGGATACATTGATTAAAGAGGGAATAAAAGGCGAACTCATGAACTCATGGTGGATACATTGATGAAAGAGGGATAAAAGGCGAGTGCGTAACACGAGCACAAATTTAGTTTATAAGTAAATTTATTAACTCCCTATCCAAATATCTTCTATAATGGTTAAATTATCCTTATTTATTTCTGATATAATGATTTTAATTAGTTGAGTTAATTATGTGTTAGTTGTTATATATTAGATTAATAAGATTTAACGTGTGTTAATTGTTGAATCCTAATATGGGGTATGCATAAAAATTAAAAATTATACTGAATAGGGAGAAATAGGGTCAATAATAAATAAAACTAAAAACTCATTATTCATAATAAATATAATACCCTTATTATATTAGTGTTAATGTTAATGATTAAATTCAATATTACTGTTAGGTTTTAATTAGTAACTAGATTTGTGCGTGTGCTAGCTACACATCGGGCAAGTAATAATTTTGTTATTTGTATTAGAATGAACTTAGTAAAAAAAAAGTTCATTTTATATATTTTTTCGGATCATTCTGGTACAAAATTAAGTTTAATTCTCTCATAAACTATGTCGCCATAAATTATAAAATTGTCCAGTGTATTATTAGAGAGCCGATCTTTAGTTATTAGGCTATTTCTTATGGAGAAAAAAAATAAAATGATGTTGATCCAAAACCGTGGTAAAAGTGTAGCGAAATCTTTTATTATCCTTCTCTTTCCTCTAAAATGGGGAAGGGGGGGTGAAGCAAAACTTAAACGAGGATTGAAGTCTCGTTAGAAAAATTAGAAAGCGATGTTTTAAATCTCGCTTATTCATTTTTTATTAAAAAAAATATATAATAAAATATATTTTAACAAATTTTGACTTTATTTTTAATATTTTATAGAAATATTTATGGGCGAGGATTCAATCCTAACCCATTCATTTCATCCTTTCGTACCAGAAGAGGTAGAAATTTCCTTCCGTCTACGTGGCAGTAATGTACGAGTTCCTAAAAGAATCCTCCATAGAAAATAGCCTTAAACTTGATCCTTATTAAATAAATTTATCGAGCTCGTAAAATATAAGATGAGACGCACACATATTCCTTTAAAATTTCTAGATTTGTACATGTCCTACGCATAGGATAAGTGTATTATATTTTCTGTAAAATTCTTAAGTGAACTGTAGAGTAAACTCGGGTATGCTAGTGAATTTTTTGGTATTCCATTACGTTTACATATGCCCCTGCCTTCACTTTATTTTTGTCCTTGTGTCCAATAATTAAAAATAAAGAACTAATCACCCTCAAAACGTTTAATAATGATTTAGTTTACTTTCCTTGTCAACTCCCATTTCCACGTCTTGAATTACTTTTAGCCATAGCTCCATTTTTGCTATATATCTAATACGATAAGGAAGATATGAAGTAAGATACTTAATCAATCATTCTGGCATGATTAAAAACATTCCCGGTTGAACTTTTTATTTTATGTTTGGTATGCATAATTTAGTCGGATGTTGACTATAAGCGAATAAGTGTGCAGTGATGTATTGGGACGGACAAATAATGAAGGGCGAATTAAATTTGAAGCCTGATATAGGGGCTCTAATATCAATAGAGGGGCTCCAATAATAAGACGAAATATGGACATTATGAAGTAAAACTCAAAAATCCCTTATCCATAATATTTTCACAATGCCTAAACCATCCCTGGTTAGTTAATCTTAATTACACTAACTAATTAAGAAATTAAGCTAATCATGATTAATTAAATATAATCTTTTACTTAATCAAATTTAATTTTATTTTATTTTTGAATTTGTGTTTGGTGGGAAGAAAAACTAGATGAAATTTAAGAAAATTTTGTCGTTTTTTTTTAAACCCTAGATTTTGATTTAACAAACCATAGTGGCATTGAGCATACCTCTAACTTATACTGTTGATCTTTTTATGGCTCAAATTTGATGAAATCACGATTCGAAAGGTTGAATTTTTGTTGTTCAGAGAAACTTACGGTTGGGTTTCATGTCGAACCCAACCGTAACCCTAAGAACACCGAAGAACACCATTTTTGCCCAGATTTACGGTTGGGTTTACCAATGATGAACACCATCTTTTCCCCACAGTTACGGTTGGGTTTTCCACCAGACCCAACCGTAAGTAGAAGAAAAATGATGAACACCATTTTTTCCCATAGTTACGGTTGGGTTTTCAACCGTAACACATCCTTTTGAGCATTGATTTTTTTGGTTACATTTGAGTTTTAAAAATCAAAATTTTGAAATAATTCAATCATTTTTACTAGATTGAAGTAAATTGGGTGTTTGAAACAAAGAAAAAACGAAAAACACACAAATTAGATAATCCAAATTTGTGTTATCCAGTAGAATTTACGGTTGGGTTTTGGCTTATAACCCAACCGTAACATATTCTGTTAATTTTTGTTCCAATTTCAACACAGAATTACGATTGGGTTTTGCCTTAAAACCCAACCGTAAACAAGTTGTGGTGTTTGTACAAATTATATTACGGTTGGGTTTGTAATCGGACCCAACCGTAAATGCTCCTGTTAATTTTTTTTTGATTTTCAATATACTCCAAATTGGGTTTAAAACACACCTTTTTAACTTATTCATTCTATTGTAATAGATTTAAAGTAGTACATTAAAGGAAAAAACAAAGGAAACGAAATACAATAGATCATTGGATGATTACACTTAAACACTTAAAGATAATGGCGATAATCAAACACCCGACTTGTTTCCATAATACGATAGCAATCTGTATGCTTGAACTCCTCCCCATATTTGATTCTATATTGCTCCATAGCCAACACATGCTGAAAAAAACAAATCAATTATAAGTTTGAATTTTAGAAATCTCTTTTTAATTAACGATTTATTAATCGACAAACTTACTCTTTCAACACCGTTCTCGTCGGGATTTGCTTCGAATCTCATTTGCATTTCCAGTTTTAAGTTGTTCATTTGTCGATACAACGTCTCAAACCGTCTCTTGATGGCTCTCCACGTCCTATGATTTACATTCCCCTCTAATGCCGCAAACATTCGAAACACACGCTTCCACCATTCTTCAATATCTTGATCCTCATGCCAATCTTCTTGTGAAACTACGTTGTTATTGTTGTTATAGAAGGCTCTATCGTAAGCATGCTCTACCATCGTATGCCACGCTCGAACAATTACAACATCTTCATTATTCGTGTATGTAGTTACCATTTTTAGTGGTTGAAAGGGTATGGTGAGAATAATGAGAAAGTGTAGAATTATAATGAGAATGAAAGGGATGGAGAATAATGAGAAAGTGACAAGGAAAGGTTTCTTTTTATAGGAAAAAAGGAACCAACGGCTAGATTTTTCAAACAAAAAATCCGTTCGAATTGGCTACTTTAAGGAGACACAAATTCTGACATTTTGAGAATCCCGTAGAATTTACGGTTGAGTTTTGCCTTGAAACCCAATCGTAATCTAATTGTGGTGTTTGTACAATTTATTTACGGTTGGGTTTAGTAATCGAACCCAACCGTAAAATTGAGTATTTAGTAGGAATTTTAGTTACGGTTGGGTTGAGTCATCGAACCCAACCGTAACTTCTAGTGTTTGTTTTTTAGTATATATTTTATCATATAGTTATGGTTGGGTTTTGCCTTGAAACCCAACCGTAAGCCGCTTGTGGTGGTTGTAAAATTTATTTTACGGTTGGGTTTGATTATATCAAACCCAACCGTAAAATTGAGTTTTTAGAATGAATTGTAGTTACAGTTGGGTTGAGTCATCGAACCCAACCGTAACTTCTAGTGTTAGTTTTAGTGTATATTTTATCATATAGTTACGGTTGGGTTTTGCCTTGAAACCCAACCGTAAGCTAGTTGTGGTGTTTGTACAATTTTTTTTACGGTTGGGTTTAGTAATCGAACCCAACCGTAAATTTGATTTTCTAAGTATGAATTGTAGTTACGGTTGGGTTGAGTCATGGAAGCCAACCGTAAAAAGGAGTTTTTAAGACAAAATTAGTTATGTTTGCGTTTAGTTCATTTTCTTATCGAATACCAGAGTTGTTAAAAACCTTATTTTTAACATTAAAGGAAGAACTAAGGTAAACGAAATACAGTAAATCATTAGATGATTACACTTAAACACTTAAACACTTAATCATAACGGCGAAACTCAAGATAGAAACTTTGTTCCAGGATACGATAGCAATCTGTATGCTTGAACTCCTTCCCATATTTGATTTTATGCTGCGCCCTAGCCATGACATGCTGAAAAAAATAAATCAATTATAAGTTTGATTATTTTAAAACTTTTTTTAACGAACGATTTATTAATTGACACACTTACTCTTTCCACATTGGTTTCGTCGGGAAATGCTTCAACTCTCATTTTCATTTCCAGTTTTAGGTTTTCCATTTCTTCATACAACACCTCAAAGCGTCCCTTGATGGTACTGCACGTCCTCCGATATCTATTCCCGTGTAATGCCACAAACATTTCAAACACACGCTCCCACCAAGAATCGTCCTCCTGACCGTCCATCCAATTTTCATTTATAACAACGTTTCTATTGTTGTTATAGAAGGCTCTCTCGTAAGCGTGCTCTATCATCGTAAGCCACCCTCGAACAATTGCAACATCTTCATCATTCGTGTATCGAACCATTTTTAATGGTTGAAAGGGTATGGTGAGAATGAGTTGGAAAGTCTAGAATTATAATGAGAATGAAAGGGATAGAGAATAATGAGAAAGTGAAAAGGAAAGGTTTCCTTTTATAGGGAAAAAATTCCCAACGGCTAGATTTTCAAATAAAAAAACCGTTGGAATTGTATTTTTTTGTCACTATTCAGGGATTATTTACGGTTGGGTTTTGTAATGAAACCCAACCGTAACAAATATGTGCTTTTTGTTCAAATTATATTACGGTTGGGTTTTGTCTTAGAACCCAACCGTAATTTTTAGTGTTAGTTTAAGTGCGATGATCATTTACGGTTGGGTTTTGTAATGAAACCTAACCGTAACAAATATGTGGTTTTAGTGCAAATTATATTACGGTTGGGTTTAATAATCGGACCCAACCGTAAACATAAGTTTTTTAGTGGAAACGTAGTTATGGTTGAGTTGATTCATCGGACCCAACCGTAAATGATCATCTTCATTTCCTATATTCTTCATTTTTTATGCTTAAATCAGTCTTGTATTTGTTTTATGTTGGTGGGAAAAGTAAAAGAAAGATAAGAGAGTTTTAACCCAAAATTTTGAAAAACCCAAAATGAGTGATTCTAGTGGCAAATTGTGGAGGGTGAATCCTTGTATGATTGCCAAACTAAATTCTACATACCCATTGAGGGAGACCCAACTATGTATGATTATTTGGATGGTAGAGAGGTTTTAAGTGTAAGTTGTGATGCTGAAACTAAACCAAATGGAGAAAGCAGTCGTCAAAGTGAAGATTCAACTGCTGAGAATAGTCAGGTATACCTCTAACTTAAACTCTTTTTCATTTTTTGCTGATATTTAAGGAAATGAGTTACATAATAGTGGTTTTTTTTTGTTACTCCGACATGTTTACGGTTGGGATTTCTTGAGAAACCCAACCGTAACTATAACATTTGAGTTTCTGAAAAGTACAGTTTCACAGTTTTACGGTTGGTTGTTTACCACAAACCCAACCGCAACTAATTACGTGCATGGGTATTTACTGCACTTGTTACGGTTGGGTTTTACTCTTTAACCCAACCGTAAAATTGTTTGGATTTTTTTTTGTTGTATTACGGTTGGGTCCGTCGCTTCTACGATTGGGTCTGACGCTTTTACGGTTGGGTCTGACGCTTCTAACCCAACCATAAACTTATTGGTTTTAGTGTTTTGTTGCGTAATGCCTTGATCTTTTTTGTTCAGCTCGCGGTTGTACCTCAACCAATGTATGATCAGCCTCCTCCAAATGATATTGAAACTAGAGATACTACGGATCACTATTTGAACGACCTGGTAGGTTATAGATAAGTTGTTAATCCCTTCCGACAATATAGCTAATGCCATTTTTTTTCTCCTAACTTTCTGTTCTTGGACCATGTAGACATGGGATAAAAAAGATGATGCAAAGAAGCGGGCTACAGAACATGGGAAACTCATCATGTGTGTGATTGTTTGTAACAACCAACAAAAACACAACCGCTTTCAAATGGTTTGTGAGTGTAGTGGACAATACACAAGATATGCAAAAAAGGGTACTGAGTATGTACCAAAGACGAAGATCAAGCGAAAAACTTACACTAAGAAGACGGGATGTCCTTTCAAGCTTCAATTTCGTAAGAACAACGAGAATAAGTGGTTCTTGTCTACAGTTGTATGCGGTCGTCACAACCACCTACCACCAGAGACTTTGTTAACGCATCCTTCTACGGCCCGGCTTACCAAGGAAGAAAAGCTCATCGTAGACGATATGACGGATAAGCGTTTGAAACCCAGTGATATACTCGGGCACTTGAAGAAAATAAACTCAAGTAATGTGTCTACGTTGGAGACAATCTACAACACCAAATCCAAGTTGAAGCGTGAGAAATGGGAAGAAAGGGACCCGATCCAACAACTTTTGTACTTGGGGGAGACGAAAAACTACACCATGTTTCACTAAGAAGATGAGAATAAAGAAATTAAGCATATTATATTGGCTCATCCTGAGTTTATAAAGTTAGCACGGTGCTCCCATCAAGTGCTTATGATGGATTGCACGTACAAAACTAACAAGTATGAGCTCCCGGTTTTGAATGTTGTAGGCCAAACTTCTACCAAGTCCCCGTTTAGTGTTGCCTTTTGCTTCTTGAGAAACGAGCTCGAAGAAAGCTATGTGTGGGCATTGGAACAAATTAAATTATTCTACGTTGAAGGATATACCCCTAAGGTAATTATCACCGACAAAGAACAAGGCTTGATGAATGCCATTGCAAGGGTATTCCCAGATGCTCATCATCTTCTTTGCACGTTCCACTTGTGCAACAATATTCAAACCAAGTGCAAAACGATTATTCGGCCAACAAAGAAAAGCGAGATGGAGAGAATTAAAAAATTGCCGGTTTCAGAACAAGAAACGGCCAAAGAAAAATTCGAGGAGGACGACAAGTTGGCGGAACTAAAATGGGCTAGTCCCCAACCTGAATGGGACACTTTGACATGGTCTATCACCAAGGAAGATTATGAAGAAAATATTCGTATGTTATGCTTGCATTGGAGTAATTATCCAAAAGTTGTGAACTATTTGATGGACCATTGGTTGAATCCGCACAAAGAGAAGTTTGTAGCGGCGTTCACAAACCAATATAGGCACTTTGACAACCAAGCTACAAGTACCGTGGAGTCATCTCACAACAGAATGAAGAAGAAGCTTCATAATTCTGATGGTGGGTTTGTTACGGTCTTCGAAGCGATGCACGATTTTTCTCCGTGACCTTGACAGAGTTAAGGAATCTTTTGAAAAAAGCCTTTCTAGAAAACACGTCAGCTATAAAGACGAACCATTGCTCCAAAGTATTTTTTATAAGGTGTCGCATTGTGCTATTGAGAAGATAATGTACGAAGTAAAGCACTATAGATTGGGCAACTTACACGGAGAAGAAGAGTGTGTTTGTCCTAACATGTCAAGTTTAGGACTTCCTGATAGACACATTTTAATGTCTAAATTGCACCTTAATTTCTAGTGAGTTAGTATACGATTTTGTGTCTATTACGTGTTTTTATGCTTTTGTAGGTACATTAGAAGAATAAAGATTTGTGGAAAAATTGGCTCAAAAAGTGTTCAAGGCACCCGGAAAAATGGATCAAGGCACCCACACTTTGGATTGGGGCACCCTTGGATC